>JAGTJP010000021.1:0-383336 GCA_020744175.1 Auriculariales sp. MPI-PUGE-AT-0066 | reverse complement strand
AAGGAAGCTTTTGCAATCGCAATGCAGAAGGCGCAAGAGGATATGGCGCATTACTACAATCGTGGCAGAGATGAAGGCACAGAGTTCGTGTTGGAGACAAAGTGTGGGCTAGCTCAAAAACATCACAACTACGCACCCCAGTCACAAGCTAGATGACAAGTGGCTTGGCCCCTACGCGATCATGCAGAAGTTGTCCAAGAATGCGTACAAGCTGTGACTTCCTGCACAGATGAAGATCCACCCTGTCTTCCACATTTCGTTGCTGCGTTATTTCAACCCAGACACCATCCCTAATCGTGTCGCGCCTCCTCCGCCTCCGATCCGCCTGCCCGGACAGGAAGAAGAGGAGTACAAAGTGAAACATATCGAGAACTCCAGGCTCCACTATCGCCAGCTTCAGTTCTTGGTCAAATGGAAGGGTTACAGGTGGGAGAACAATCTCTGGGTTCCAGCAGAAAATCTTAAGCATGCGCGCGCATTGTGGCGGCATTCTACCGCGAACATCAAACGCGCAGCGTGCACTCCGCGTGCAGCAACACCCACACGCACAGGTGGACTCATCGACAGATCCATCATGCCACCCAACTTCTTTGAGCGCGTGGCAGAGTGGCATAAGCAGGCCATGGATGCGCTGGTCCTCACCACCGGTGTTGACGACACTCTTCCTGATGAGCGTACATGCGCGAGACTGGCTTTGCTCGATGAACTCCATGCTGATGCTGTGCCACGGACGCTTTGGAGAAGGAAGCGGTCGCAGAGTACCATAAGGCTTGTGTCGGCGTGGCTTGTTCCGACCGCACGTGATGCAAGATTGCATGTAGGAGCGGACGTTGGAGCGCATGTCGGGCCAAAAGTATTTGCGAGAAATAATCTTGAGCGTTTGTTTTGTCCCGGATGTCCTGCTAGAATATGATCATGCTTAGCTCGGAGTATCCGGAGACGGAGCTCGGGGGAATTGGGGACGTAGATGTATTGGTAGAAACCGTCATCGGAGTGTGTCCAATGGCTGTCGGGTAGGTTGACTTACGTCCGAATGTCGGCGTCGAAGTCCGGAGCTGCGTGGGCTGCTCGGAGCTGCGTGGGCTGCTCGGAGCTGCGTGGGCTGCTTGGAGGTCGTCGTGGATCAGACTAAAGTCAACTACGGAAGAAGCGCGTAGGAACACTGATTTGCAGTGTGTTGCACGGACGGATGCGGTGAGTTCCTCGGACGTGACTACTGGTCGGTACGTAGCGAGTTGTTCCGCCGTGAACATCGGGCGAAAATTCTGCGGGTTAGCGCCAGCGAAGCCGGTATCCCCCTTTTTGAGGTAGACGTCGTGCCTGCGCGTAAGTGCGTCGGGCTTGCCACCTAACTTCCCAGGGCGGAAGCGGATGAGGAGGTTGAAGGCGGAGAGGTACTCCGACCATCGGGCCTGTCGGCGAGTCAGCATTTTCGTTGTAGCGAAGTACTCCAGGTTTTTGTGGTCCGTTACGACGTCTACGGGTTCTTCGGAACCTTCAAGATAGTGTCGCCAGACCTGGAAAGACTCGAAGATCGCTAGGAGCTCCTTGTCATGGGTATCGTAGTTCAGCTCCGCAGCGGTTAAGGTGCGAGAGTGGAACGCGACGGGGTGAACGGAGCCATCGGGGAGGATATGGGAGAATACCCCGGCAATGGCGTAGTCGGAGGCGTCCGTTTCTACGACACGCGGAGCGTCGGATCGTAGTGGTGAAGAACGGGAGCCGTAGTGAACGCGGACTTGAGCGTAGTGAAAGCCTCGCGGCACCGTGAGTCGAAGTTCCACGGCGCAGTCTTCCTGGTGAGTCGGGTCATCGGAACGATGATTTCGGAGTAACCGTCGATGAATCGCCGATAGAAGTTGGCGAACCCGAGGAAGGATTGTATGTCGCGAACGTTGCGTGGTTCCGGCCATTCTAGGATAGTCTTGATCTTCTTGTTATCCATAGAGATGCCATTGGCGCTGACGATGAAACCGAGATACTCGATTGTATCAGCGTGAAACTCGCACTTCTCCGGCTTACAGAATAGGTCGTGTTTCCGGAGGCGTCGGAGGACTTCTCGGACTTGTTCCTCGTGCTCCTCCGGGTTATCGGAGAAGATGAGGATGTCGTCCAAGTAGACTACCACGGAGACGTCGAGTAAGTCGGAGAAGATATCGTTCATGAAACGTTGGAAAGCGGCTGGAGCGTTGGTGAGTCCGAAGGGCATCACCAAGTACTCGTAGGAGCCGTAGCGCGTGCGGAAGGCGGTTTTCCACTCGTCTCCGTCGGCGATACGAACATTGCTGTAGCCGACCCGAAGATCGAGTTTGGTGAAGCGCTTGGCGGTCCGAAGTCGATCGAGGGTGCCGGAGATCAACGGAAGGGGATACTTGTCCTTCCGAGTAATCTTATTGAGGCCCCGATAGTCGACGCATAGACGGAGCGATCCGTCCGATTTCTTGACGAAGAGGACCGGAGCGCCGCCAGGCGAGTTGGATGAGCGATGTGACCTTTCGCAAGATTCTCCTGGATGTATGCGCGGAGAGCTTCTTGTTCCGGCGGAGACAGCGAGTAGATTGGGCCGGAGGGCAGCGAGCTGTTGTCTTCCATTTCAATCTTTAGGTCATAGGGCCGATGCTCGGGAAGGCGGTTCGAAGCTTCTTCCGAGAAACGGTCAAGGAAGTCATGATAGACGGATGGGATATTTTCGCCTGCTTCCGAGGCGGGTTTAGCAGACGCGGAACGGGCGGAAACGAACATAGGGTCTCGGATCGCCACGACCGTTGTGTACGAGCCGCGAAGTTTGCGAGCGGACTCGAACGCGGCCGCGCCGATGAATCGGATGTCGATTTTGGCAGCGGACGCACGAAGAGAAGTCTCGTCGAGGGGAGGAGTAGGCAAGGTTGCCTTCTCCGATGGCTCGTCGGAGGCGTCCGAAGGACCCTCCGGGAAGAACCCATGAGCGAAGTCGTGGGAGACCGAGACCGTGGAGTGCTGGAAGTTTATGCGGTTGTTAATCCAATCAATCCGAGGATTGTAGCGGTACAACCAGCGATGTCCGAGCACGGCAGAACACGATGGGTCAAGAGTGGTGACGAGAAAGTCGATGATCATCTTGTGGCCGCTTGGGAAGCGGACCGGGAGAGCCACGGAGTGAGTTATGATGCCCCGATAGGAGCCATCAAAGAGTCGGAGTCGGAGAGGATGAGCGATCCGCTTTCTTGGCAAGCGGAACCGGTTAGCAAACGATGCGTCGATGAAGCAGTCCTCGGAGCCAGAGTCTACGAGGGTGCGAAACGTCGGAGCAGCATCGGAAGATAACGGGATAATGGTAGCGTCTTGATCAGTGAGTGCGGCTGCGTTGAGCCGCGTGAAGGTCCGTTCCGGAGGAGAGACGCGAGAGACCTCGGGAACGGAACGAGGGTCGCTACTTAGTTTTTCGCCTCAGCCGCAGGAGCGGCAGCGGCGGCGGGCTTCGGCTCAGTAGCAGCTTTGCGCCCGGCGGCCTCGCGGTTATGCGCGGCCTTGTTGCAGTCCGAGGCGGAGTGGCCACCTTTGCCACAGTAGAGGCACAGGTTGTTGTCCATTCGGCGTTGACGCTCCGCGGAGGTGAGTTTGCCATTAGCTCCGAGACCCGGAATGTCGGTCTTGGTCTTCGGCGAACTCTTCTGCTTGTGCTTGGTACCTTTTGGCTTGGTGGACGAACTATTGGCGGACGTGGTGCGAGTGTTATCGGACGACGAATTCTTGCCACCGGAGGAACTGGCTTTTGATTTCTTGTTACTCCGATGATTACCGGAGTCGTCGCTGTCGCGCTTCTTGGAGCTTGAAGGTTCGGAGCGTTCGCCCTTGTACGTCCAATAGTTTTCGTCGATGCGGAGGGCCCAGTTGTAGAGTCCGATAAGGCTGGTAGGCGGAGCTTCGGGTGAGTTAGCCATAACAGCGCGAATTCTCGGAGCAAGGCCCTTCTTGAATTGGGAGACGAAGGCGGGTTCGTTCCACAGGAGATCCTTGGCGAGTTCATCGAACTTCTGCTTGAAGCGTTGGACGCGGTCCGAATCAGTCATCCGGAGTTTCCGAATGTCGTTATCGGCGTGGTCCGTTTCGTTGACTTCGCCCCAGTTGGTTCGGAGCATGTCGCAGAATAGGGTCCAATCAAGGAGCCAATCGGGGGTGTTGTCCTGATCGAACAAGTGAATGAATCCGCTGAACCAGTTCTTGCAGTCCCGGAGAGGAACGTTGCGGCCCAGACGATTCGGGAATGGTGCGACCGGAAGTGGTCGCGATTGCAGAGGAAGTAAGTGTCGCAATCTGCAATGAAAGTTTTCAGTTTGGAGCGTTCCCGACCCGAAAACTTGTCCGGTTTGGCGGCGTCGGTCTTCGGACGGGTCGGCGGCATGTTGATCTGAATGATGTTAGGTTCTCGGCGGCGGTTCCGACGACGTTCGTTGTCGATGTCGGAGTCGTAGCTGCCGTCCGGCGGGTCCGAACCTGGCGGACTTCCACCGGTTCCACCTCCGGCGCCGTTGTAGTCGGAGTCGTCCGAGTCCGAATCGCTATCAGAGCTAGGCGGACCACCGCCCCCTCCGCCCCCTCCGCCTCCTCCACTAGGGTGAGACGAGGACGGCGGTTCGCTGGGCGGAGTGGCGCCACTGCGAGACGGACGATGGGACGGTACACTGAACGACGGTTGAGATGGAGCAGTCGGCGGAGTGGCGCCGCTGCGGGAAGGATGGTGAGAAGGAACACTGAAGGCCGGAGGTGGGACGTCCGGCGTGCGATGTGAGTGCTCCGAGAGAGGTGCCACGGTGCGGATCGAGGGAGGCGGACGGCTGCCGCGATACTCGAATTCTATCCGTTGGTTAATGGGAATGTATTGACCTGGCTGCGGAGGGGGAGGGAGCAAAAGGTAAGATGCAGCTCTCCGACGACCTCCGTCGCCAAGTGTCGAATTTTCGGATAGCGCCGTGGAACTTGAAGGGGTGTGGAGAGAGTGTACCGAAGGTCTCCGATTTGGGCCGCGATCCACGAAGGGTGATGGGCGCGACATGTCGGAGCGTCTTGGTTCTGGGGTTGCGTTGGGCGTGACGAAGATGATGTTGTCTTCGGAGTCGGAGTTGGACGCCCTTTCGATGTGCGAGAGTTCCTCCGCTAAGGTGAGTGTTGAGGGAGGTGTGAGCGGAGGTGCTGTGGAATTGTTCGGAGTCGTTCCGCGATACGACGGTGCGACCGAAGGTACTGCTGGTCGTCGTCGGGGTGCGGGACGAACTCTATTGATGTCTTGATTTATTGGGACGATAGGTGGTTGTCGACTACGTCGTCCGTCGGCCATGCACTGGGCTGGACAAAGTTCGTAATACTGTCAAGGACGTGCCTTGGGGTACGGAAGTATTCCGGGGTCTCGGATGCAATCCGGAGATTGTCGGACTACACCCGAAAGGTCGGAGAGTACAGTGCGCTATTGAGGCACACCGCGCCAGGGGTCGGAGGGCGGCGGAGTCGATTACGGATGTGACGGTGAAGATGTAAGTAGGCGGAGCGAAGTCCGATATCTAATACGAGTCACAAGCGGATCCCGAAGGGTTCCCGAGACTCCTACTCGCGATATGAGATGACTCGGAGTCAGAGCTACGATATCGGAGAGGGCCAAGGTACTAGCAGCGAAGTCGGACTAATGCAAGTAAGAGACAGAGGGCAAGCCTATTGTTGATTACGAACTTAGGAAACTCGTAAGTACAATCGGAGGCGTATATATATATGTTCGGAGGTATCGGGCTGTGCTCGGAGGAGCACATGTACATAGAGATGGGAACACGGAGTGTAGCAGGTCCGTGATGACGAGAGATGGGAATGAGTCAGAGAACAGATGCGTGTGATATCGGAGCGAACCCTCAGATGATGTATCATCCATCATCGGGTCCGCAGGATCAACCAAGATCTAGACAATGATGGCAGGCGCTCAGCCCGAGGCCTAGCCATGTACCAAGTCAAAGTCCGAAACCTCGGAGGGGCACGGAGGCCTAGGGCAGGAGTCGGATACATGTCGGAGCATACGGAGACTATCGGAGGTAGTACGGAAACAATCGGAAGTAACCGGAAAGGGACTTGGAATCTGAGCGGTGGAGGCACGGACGTAACATTCTCTCTAGCCTTGTGATGTACTCTAAGCATACTATTACCATGCCAAGCACCATGTGCTCGTCTAGCTCAGTGAGCACAACCTGATCATCCATAGCATGATATTGCGGTAGTGGCTGGTCCCTAACAGCAGTGACATGCACATGAGTCTCACTAGCAGTCACTAGCAGTCATAGTCTGCTATATACAGGGGGGGGACGCAAGTAGGGTCAGCCTGCTATGGACCCTCACGTGTGCTAGTGGCCGTCTGCAAATTTTCCTGATGCACATGGTCCGTGATGACTTACGCTACGTCAACACAAGAGACATACGCGGGTATCACACACGCATACCCTCGTCAATATTCCCGCAGGCACAATCGGGTGCAGATGTCAAAGTGTTCATCTTCTCATTTGTAGATGATGAAGGGTGTTGACTACTGAAGTATGTGCTTCTGGCGTGGCCTGCAGCGCCGGACAGTCCGGTGACCTTTGAATTTGGTATATAATGGTAATCGCGGTTGTGGTCGAATCCCAATCTGATATCGTACAGCTGTCTCCGGTTAGAAACGGCGGCCAAGACGCCGTCGTAACCGCCCTGCACGCCAAGGTAACTCCCTGCCAGGAGACAGTGTCTTCTGAGCGGCGACAGTGCCTCCTGGGCAGCTGATGAGCGTAATATTGGTCGATGATTTCGCTTAAAGACACGTCTCAGTCTACAAACGACCTAAACGCACTCATTAAACATGCGACGGTGAATCGATAAGGCGAAGCTATTCCCGCACGATCATGGTCAATATCGCTTCACAAAAGCCCTGAGCGCACATGGTCGCGCTTGTCAGATGATATAAAAAAACTGCTAGTGGCAGAAAATGATCTGTTGATTGACCATGGCATATGGGATTTGTGATGGGACTAATTTGAGCTTGCACTCCGCTCAGTTCATTAAGTATGGAGAATGTAACAGCGCTTGGCCATTGCGAACCTTGATATGGAATGGATGCGGGATGAAATCAAACATCTCTGAAGAAGCGTTATGTTCCCGTCAAGTTCATGGCCAACGCGCCCCACGCCCAATCAGAAACTCGAACCTGAGCGTTTGGGCTCGAGTTCATTCCTTGAGATCTCAAGTGCCTTGTGCTGCGCACGTCAATGCCAGATGTCCAGTGTATTCAACGTTTTGATCACTAAACTTGACACAGTAGACCAACAGCCCTACGTCTCCACGGGACCTAAATCAGCAATTTCTTGCATGCAATTTTCGAGATTTCCTGCTGCTCCTATTCGCTTGTAGATCTGTGCGGCGGTTCTGAATTCTTCAAGAGCTTCCTGCGTTCGTCCCTGGTCACGGCGAAGCAGACCGATGTAATAAATGCAACTAGCTTGATCCTTCGGCTGCCCCATGCGAATGAAATACTCTTGCGCGGAAAGTAGCAGTTCCTCCGCCGAGACGAAGTCCCGTTGTTGGCGCCGCAGGTCGCCAAACAGTCCCATACATCGATGAATGCCCGATTGATGCCCTATCGCCTGAAACTCGGATTGAGCGGTCTGAAGCTCTGACTCCGCCATGGAGAAGTTGCCTTCCTTGGCGTAAATTGACCCTAGTAGTGTGGTGCCTTGCGCAACATAACCTCGATCCTTAGATTCCCCTGCATAGACAGACCACGCCGATCTAAGATGCAGCTTCGCAGCTTCATAGTTTCCTAGATTAAAAGCAACGCTGCCCAGCCGAAACAGACACACCGAAGCATGCCGATGGTCTTGCAACTCCAAAAAGATGTCTCGTGCTGCGGTGTATCTTTGGGCAGCAGCTTCGTACAAGCCTTGGTCCTGTTGGCAATCCGCGAGCAAAAGTGCGCCGTATGCAGCAGACCATCTATCGCCTAATTGTGTTGAGATATCACTAGCCTCAGACAAGGCATTGCTCGCTAATGTGTACTCGCAGAGTTGCAGGTACATGTTACCGATATTCACGCAACACTGAGCTAGCCACACTGGGTGGCCATCAAGTCGGCTACGCAGGGCTTCGCGGAGAGTAACCGATGGAGCCGTCCAAAATGCGTAATTGGAAACCGCAGTGACAGCATTTATGAGGTCCTGATAGGGTTCCTCCGTGTTGATCAAGTGCAGAAGGAAGACGTTCAGGTTCTCATATTCTGCCGCCACGGCTGCGGCCTTGGTCGCAAACTCTTCGGATGGTCTACCGGGAGCCGATGCAGCAATTTCGAAGTAAATTCGCCGCATGGCCGCAAGATGATCAGTCGCCATCGGGTGCGCGCTGAGGACGAAGTGGCGGATCGGACTAAGCATTCTTAGTTCGTCCTGAGGACCAACTGATATCAGGGCAAGGCTCCTCAAGCTGCGACGGGCGGAATCCAGGTCTTCAAAGTGCGGCTTGAGCTGGTCAAAGACAGACGTCCGCAGTCCCGCTGGGAGATGAGCGCAGATGGAAAGCAGCTGCAGCGGCTCTTTGCTATTATCCCCTGCTCTAAGAAGTTGAATTGAGACCCCGATCGATGCCGCAACGTTCGTCTCTCGGCCACTTGCTAGCGGATCCGTCCGGAGCATGGCAGTGTGCGACTGCTTCCAGTGATGGAGTAGCATGGAGGGCTTTTCATCGCACTGTACGAGCTGAGCGAGTAAGGTCACGGCGAGCGGCATGTAGTCGACAGCCTGTATAAGCTCCACCACCGCAGCGCGTTCGTTCCCTTCATCGTTCTCAGAGGTGCCGGCGATGTCATCAAATGTCTGCAGAGCCGCCTCGGCTGAGAACGGTTCGAGAGTGGCAGAAGCTGCGTTTGCCCAGCGAACGCCGCGGGGTAGGATGATCCCTCGCGAGGTGATGATGAGAGTCAGAGTCGATATTGCGGCCAAGCGGCGAAGCAAAAGTTCAAACTGGCTGCGGGCTCGGTCATTTGGAACCAGCCAAACGGTCTCGATGTTGTCTAGCACGAGCAGTGTGCGACCGTGCGACTCTAAGTGAGTTATGATCCCTTGAAGTATATCCTTCGACGCTGGAACATCGAACAGTTTGCCCAATCCCGCCCCTACGCCGGCCGTGTCGACGAGAGGCTCGCACGAGATGAAGAAGCGACGTGGACCGAAATGCGCCACAATAACGCGCTCCCACATCACGGCCTGAGCTAAAGACGTTTTCCCTAACCCACCATTTCCGAGAATAGCTAGGTTTGCCGCAGCCTGTTGAGTGGAGTGTGGGATGACAATATCGACCAAGCTCTTCAAGCTGTTGTCACGTCCATGAAACACGTTCGGCTTGGGAGGTGGTACAGAACAAATGTCTAAGTCGCTGGAAGTGAGTGAGCCACTGCAAATATCGGATATAGAATTCTCACATCGTGAGCTTCGTCATGGGATCTTGATTCAGCATATATAATTCTTTCTTCACTTCCGCGATGTCATTGGCCGCTGTCCAATCCCGCACTGACTCGAGAGTACGCATCGCTGATGCAACCCGTTGGGACTCCTCACTCAAAGCGGCGTTGTAGCTGTCGACGGCGATGCGGCTGGAAATCGGATGCGCGGCCTGAAGCACTCGGAGTCGAATGAACACGCTGAACAGTACCCTGCCAAGCCGTCATTCAACAACGAAACATAGACGACGTTCGAATCTTACTCCAAAAAGGTGGTCACATGAGCAGATAACTTCTCGTCGCTTCCCTCTGGCACGTGATACTGGGACACAAGGTCCCAATGTGCTTGCACCTCGGCCAATAACTGAGTAACTCCGGCAGCTACAGCCTGTCCTTTCTGCGCGAAATGTCAACCTAGATCAACGTTCTTTGAATGGCTGAGACGCACCTCGAGGTGTTGAACGATTTGCAAGAAGGTCTGTGGGACAGCTTTAAGAGGCCACGGGAGACCATCGGTCATGTTGGCCATCCCGCGGATGAGAGCCTTGATCCCGTCATATGCAGGCGAGAGGTTTTCCACTTCGAGCCTAAGAAGTATTCGATCAGCGTTCACTTTCGCAAAGCAAGTGGCGCACTCGAGTTCTTTCTATTTGAAATTCAGACGTTGGGTTGTAGGTAGGAGAATGACTGGGCGCACCTTCGACGCGCGGCTGATCAGTGCGCAACCAGCAGCGTCGGGGTCTTCTTCGAGTAGTCCGCACCTGTCGTTTCTCGCCTGAGTTGCACGTAAGGAGCGATCAAACAGTACAAGCAGAGTCCATGCCTGAAGAATGTCTGAGAGGGCGTCGCACGTAGCGAGATAGTTAAGGGTGATAGTCGAGGTTTCCTTCTTCTTTCGCACTCGCCCAACCATGCCCCGAGAACTGGCCTTAACCAAGAACGAAGCACATTTTTTAAATGTCCTGTATCACATGCATTGATGTTGCCCCCAAAGTTGTCGAAACTACTTACTGAATGGTGACATCCAGAGCGCATCGTGCCGGGAGCGAGATGACCAGCGTGCGGCCGCCATGATGCCCTTGCAAACTTGAGTTCTCGACACAAGTCACAATGTGCTGCACTGTCTTGGAGATCTTGCGACAGTCTTCTTTGCAGCTGGTCATGAGCTTCGAAGAATCGTCAGTTTGCTATCATCGACGCCGATGAGCTGCCTGCCTTGACAGCGTCTAGCACGTCCTTCTGGGCGCCAATGACCTCTTTCACTATTGCGGGATGGACTTCCATGAGTGAAAACTTTTGAGCGGTCGATATAGCGGCCGTGGTTGAGAGGGACGAGATGGTAACAGAAAGAGCCGTGTCATCGTCGGGCCGCGAGGCCAGCGTATCTCTCGAGGCAGTGATTCTCGTAAACACATCCCTAAATATGGGTAAGAGCAACGCAACAAGAAAATGCCAGACGGAAATACAAGGCACCTGATGGACAATTGCGACAACATTTGCCAGCAGAAGCAAGGTGTTGATGCCAATGCCCAGAGAGAGCCCAATATCTACGTCCCATATCATTCAACAACGTTGAGGCCGAGAATAAATCAATTAGAATGGAGGATGAGGCCGAGGCGGAGTCGGGCGACACCGGAGATTTGCACTCAATGTCATGGTTTATACTTCCCCGTATGATATCACGCGATGGTACATGACAGTCAATCCACCACCAGCGCAGAGATAGTTGAGACGTAGTATCAAGACCTCACGAAGGAACTCATTTCGATTTTCTGCGTAATAGCAGTTATGGCTAGGTGATATCTCTCCACAACCGCCAAAGAGCCACAGATTCTAGAACAACATAATTTGAACATACATACCGGGCTCGCTTAAAGTTATCAAGTCACTCCAGACATTTGAACAGTCTTGGCCGAACGTGTCTGACAATCACTCCTAGACCCGGCAGCTCTTTAGTAGAGTTTGTCCGCCGTCACATAAGCATTTTAATTAAAACCCTCATGTACATTCTATACGTCTATTGAAAATCAACATGTGCTTTAGATGGACCTTCAGAGCCACTTCTCCCCGCGGCCGAAGGCGGACTCGAACCTACCCAACTGACTGAGAACAAAAAGTAAATCCTGATACTCTCGCAAGACTATCCTCCGTTGCTTGCATAGATGCTCTAGCCGATTTATCCTGAAGCAGTCTGGCAGAAACACGCGTAACTGCGCCAGTTTTGGGTGCTCGAGCATCTTGACGAACAGCTCCGGCCCACAGTCGTTGCGCGTCACCGAGCAGCTGTGGTAGCACGCTGCCAGGGATACCAACGACCCGGAGACGCTGCCCAGAATCTCCCTCGTGTCATGTGGATGGAAGTGGCGGAGCTCGAGGTGCACAAGATGCTGGCACACCGAGAAGAGTTTGGCCATGTCCGTCCGGTCCCGCGCTCTCACCTCGTCGCTGAATGCACAGACCATAGTCTGGGTGCGGCATACAGTCTGCGCGAGGTGAGCTGTGGAGTGGCTGTTGAGGTCCAGATGTGTGATTCTGTTCGGCCTGCTCTTGGGCGAAGTGAGTGCGTCGACGACGCCAGCATAACCTAGTGGCATCCCGAGGCTCCGCAGAGTACTGATCCCGGAGCGAACGACAAGCTCGTGGATTGGCAGCTCATTGAGGTTGTAGCAAAAGTTCACCCGGCGAAGCCGGTGAAAGGTGAGCGTTGTTTCGGAGTGTGACCGATCGCTGGAAGGCAGCAGGTCGTACAGGAGAAGCACTTCGACATAGGGTGCAAATGTTAGAACTTTCGTCGCGGCGATTTCGCTGACGCGGCTGAGGTCTAGAGATGAAAGTGTGGTGGCACGTATGTTCTGATGTAATGCTGGGCTGAACGTGGCCGCATCGGTCCAGCTACGGACAAGCGAAGGCCGGAGGAAAAAGTCAAGATATCCGAGGTGAGGAGCTGTTACCATTAGGTGTTCGGCAAGGGCGCAGGGATCGAAGGGGGTGGCAGAGGTCAGCCATTCTAGGCGGGCGATGAACAAGGATGCGGCTACTGGCGACCGCAGGATGGGGTCCAGGCTTTCAAGCGTGGTTGCCGATGCCCATATAGGAGCAACGTCCTGGTAGCTGAGAGCCATTTATACAAGGGAGTAAAATATTAAGTTGAAGCTGTCGACGAAAACAGAAATGAAAGAGGCGAAGGACGGTGCGGCCACCACCGGCGACTGCAATTCAACCACTTCCTGCTCGTTCGCTTTCGGATGTGACGGGTCAATATCAATACGTTTGCATAGAAGCCACGAGGTCAAGATATCAAGATGTGACGTCCGCTTTCGCGCCAAATCTACTTAACGCGGAACGCAAGCAAGATTTCGTAAACATGCAGCCGGTAAAGCTTGATAAGTAATTTCACAATTAATGGTTGAGATTGCAGCCGCAGCCTACATTTACGCTGAGAGGAGTAAGCAGGGGGGGGGTTATCCAATTGTTCAATTTGGATTCGTACATTCGTTCTCGGACATGCTCATCACTTACGGAGACTCGGAGATGAAGGTCGCCTCAGTGTAGACCCATCCCTTCGCTGTGATATCTCCACCCTCGAGGCCGTGAATGGCGAGCTCTGCCGGGTTGACGAGCTGTCGCACATTATCAGCGGGCTGACCTGGAGTGAGACGAAAACATACCTGATAGACAATAGGTTTGATGCCCGCAGCCGCATTGAGAATGACTTTGACAGGGGCAGGCACCTCGGCAAGCACGTCGACCTTCTCAACGAGACCCTTCATCGCGTTCGGCGGGCCAACTTCGACCTGGAGCTCGGCGCCGACGCTATTGCCCGCATGAACGAGGGACGGGCCGCGCCACACATACTTGAAACCCGTCGGGGCCGGGTGTCCGTTTTCGGGGTCCTTCTGCGAGCCGACATGAATCGCACGCGAGACGATTTCGCCCTCCACAGTGCCCTGGCCGGGCAGCTGCGTCTCGCCAGTGACGAGCACAAGCTTGCCGCCCACGACCAACGAGCCGATGGCGACCTTGACATTGCCGCTCCCACTACCGCTCGGGCCGTACGACTTCGGCGTGGTGAACTGCATCTGGATCGCAGCCACGCCGCCGTGGTCCTCGCTCTGGAAGTGCCCAAAGTCCCAGCGGCAGGCGATGTTGTCTGGCCTCATGCCCTGGATCGCCATGACCAACATGCCCGACCCGCTGATATCGATCGCCTTGCCCTTGTACACAACCTGGCCTGAGACGCTGGTGCGTGGCCAGAAGCGGTGCACCATGAAGCCGTCGGGCCTGTCGATGTTCCTGCCGTAGAACGACCGGCCGCCGTGCGGCGCCTTGCCGATGCGCCAGCCTGGTGCCTCCGCAGTGCGAGTGATCGTGGCGGAGACCTGGACATCCTTAGTAGGCCGCGCAGAAACGCTGTATGACTCTGCGGCCCCGGGCTCTTTGGGGCTCGAGTCGTGGATGATGGCGAACTCGTCGCACTTGGATGAGAGCTTGCCTGGCAGCGGCGCAAAGTTGGAAACGTTGGTCGAGCTCCAGACGCGCTCTTTCGTCGCTGGGTCAAATATGTGCACGACGAACTGAATCGTAGGGTAGATCGCCAGGCTGCACCAAGATCAGTATACAGAACCAACACCCCTTCAACAGTAACGCTGACCCAACAAAAGCATGGATGACCTGGATCATGACGAACTTGCCGTCCGGGGTGAAGTTGTAGAAGATTTGGGTCTCGACGCCATTTCCGCATACCCAATGCAGGTCCTCCTCCTTCAACGGCCCGCACAGATCTCCTGGCGCGACCCCTGTCGTCGAGGGATGAAAGTTCGGCGCCTTAGGATCACCTTGGCTGCACCATATACTTTAGCATATCAGGCTTTGCACGAAGCACGGGCGGCATGCCTGAAGATAGACGAGAACATCGAATCGTAAGGACAAGAGTGTGATATGTGATGACGCGAAATTTGCCTCCGCGCCACGCTAACACAGGATGCGCGGAACGGAACACGGCATTCAACTACCATAAGAACTGCGAGCATGTACAATGTATTCTACAGTAACGGATGATACAACCATGGAAATGGTACGCCGATGTGCAAGGTGTGATAATCAGGGACTGGGACGATGAACATAGCGAAAGCGGTCACACGAGCAAATCCGGGATGTGTGTAACCTCCATCGTCCACAACGGGTATCTCGCTGCGATCTCGCTCCGAACCGGCTGCGGACCGCTGCGGCGCAGACGGCGACAAGACCCACGGCAATCCTGCGGGATACGGCTTGCGTCGGCCAAAGCGATGATGAAACGCGTCCATCTGGCACCAGTAACGCGTTGAAGGTGGTGCGTGGAGAGCGCACGGTGTTCGCAATGGGTGGAGATGTTGACCGTTGGAATACAGTCCCAGTTCTAGTCAACACGCGGAACCATCATGCCTTTCGTCGGGCCGGGCTGTTTCGTCGTGGGTTTGGACACAACAAGGGGTGGCCTAACACGCTGCCTGCGCGCGGCGCCGCGAATGAGCGGGATGAGTTCGTGCTCGGCTTCGGTATCGTTGTCCTTGTCGGACGACGTGCCCGCACTGAGGCCGTCAAGTGATAGCCGAATGCGAGGCAGAGTGAGCGAAAACACTGCTGCACGGTCTCTTGCAGGCATCGGCAGCTTGCTGCTGCTGGCGAACTCGTCCGTTGTAAAGGTGACTGCTCGGGCATGGCGCGAGGTTGCCGGAGACAGCGTCGTCGCCGCCCGCGCATGTCCACCGACAATCCTGGAGTTGGAATCAGCCGAGCGTTGGAGAAATGATCCACCCGAATCTCCGTCTAAGGGTATTGTAAGCGTCTTGCGGAGGTGAATCGAGTCATTGGCCCAGAGCCCATTCGCGCGCCGCAGCGCAGCAACGTTAACGCCATAGCGCAACGCAATTCCTGCAAGTGAGTCCCCAGGCGCGACCACATGCTTCTCCTCCCCCGGCTCTGGTGGTTCTGGGGGTTCTGGCGAGGATCCGCGCGAGCTTGTGGGCGATGGCGGGTGTGAGAGTGGGTGTGCCGATGATGCGAAATCGACAGTGTGCGAGCGCACATGGTGAGTTCTGATGGTGGGAGCGAGCAGTGACCCGTTATCCTCTAGTAACACTGCACCACTTAGCGATGGCGCAGGTACGGCAGGGCTCGAGTGTGTGTCCGAAACGTTCGACCAGGCGGGCTCCGAGGTCTCCGACGATCCTGATGACTCCCAACCAATTGGTTCTGAGTCTACAAAGGTACTATTTAATCCTGCTTCCAGGCTCTTTGAATTAAGGTAGTTGGGTACACCCGCTGGTTTACGGCCGTCCGGTGAGAGTAATCCATGTGCATGCCGCGCAGGGCTAAGCGAGACTTTGTCGTCTTGATGTCGTAATGGTAGATTCGAATTGTCATCCCATGGGTTATGGCTACCTGATAAATCGAGTGTCATGACCCATCGCGCGGGGTCCAGAGGTAAACGGCAAAGTAGGAGGTCAAGTTGCGGATCGCCGGAGTCGCCCGGGCCTGCTTGACGTCTTCCTCCCGTTTAGCCGCAATCCCCTACATGTCCACATGGGACTCAACTTTAATGGCTCTGCCAACCTCTCGGCGTTCGTGTACAATCTCGAAATGTTGGATGCTGTCATAAGATCGCTTACTATCTCATTTCTATTCGTGATTCGCCTCTTATGGCCGTACCAACAACAAGCAGGTCCACTCGGAGCCTGTAGCCTCTGAAATCACTTCGGCCGCTGCCAAATTCAGATACCTCAACTTCATTGTGGAAGGGTCACGCTGGACTGACTTGTATCCTCACATTCGAGCTTCCCATCGCTCACTCGCTATCATTCCTTGAGCTCGACCTTGTGAGTGAGAGTGCCGCGACTGATTTAATACGGCTTTGTGCGATATCTCGAGGTACTTGTACTACACAACGTGCAGCCGTCAAAAATACCGTCGCACCACCAGACGATTCTTACTTTCTACCGCCTCCACCAAGCAAAATTCGTCGACCGGGTTACAGATGCACGAGCTTGCCAGGACCGAAGTAGCCAAGCTCCTGCGCATCTGCCCTAATCTTGTGCACCTTGAGCTGCGCCAATTTCATCCGCAGGATATGTCATCAGCTCTTAGCGCTACTCAGAGACAGTTGGTATCTCTGGCGGTGTGTCAGAACGATTGTCCCAGACACTCAGCGACTTTGGGCCAGAGCTGGTCTTGAAAATGCTTGACCATCCTACGCTGGCGAAGTTGCGCATATTCTTACCAAACAGCTCGTATATTAAACAGCTCGTGGAGCCGTGCAGGCGGCGAAGAATTGTGTTGCAGGGATATACCAACTTGCTCATTTGCCTAGCCAAGTTGGGCAGATTCGAGTCAGTGTTTGGGCGAGGGGCGCGATGGTTGTAGTTTCCAACAGACGAAACATTCGTAACTTATCAATATGTTCTAATACCATTTTTTCAGAAATAACTGGAACGATCGGATCAAACGTTCTGGCCAAACAGGTCTAGGTCTTGCGCGAGCGTCAGCAGATTTATGTTTGACGGGCTGAAATTTGAAGAAATATCCGTGCGAGCTGATAGGACCCCGTTATGGCGCGACTTTGAGTCTGACAAATTGCGAGTCGTGTCGCACGATCTTTCAGCATGCCATTCGTCTCGTACGACCTGAGGGTTGGCCTTGGCATTTCAACACAATATCTGGCCAGTTTTCTCACAGCTCTGAGCCATATTGCCTCTTATCTCGCTCTCAAATCCGGGATATCATATCCACACTCTCCTTGCACAAACTGCTATCATGATTGGCACAAGCAGTCTACAAGCAGGCTCACAACCTGCACCGTCAACTAACGAGCGCATTAAGGAGCCCTCGTCCATGAAAAAGTGGTTTGGAATTGCCGCTATTGTGCTTGTACTTGCCACAGCGTGCAGCTGGTTGGACTCAATCAATGTATGTCACTGTCTCCGTCACTGGGCACGAACTGACAGGGACCGGAATCTCACTTGCAGCACAAATTCCATATTTTCGACCACAACGAGCTGCACGCATTGGCACAGTCATCCATCAAGCTGCATTCAGGCCAGGCCAACTCGACTCGGCTGGTCATCGATAACATCGTGACTACGCTTGCCGAGAAGTACGGCACGAAGCACATCAACGTCAACCAGAAAGAGTGGTTCTTCAACAATGCCGGCGGCGCAATGGGCGCGCTGTACATCATTCATGCGAGCATTACGGAATACGTGAGCTGTTCCACACCCGCTCCCCGAAGGTGACTAGTCTGAATTCTACGTAGCTCATCATCTTTGGAACTCCGCTGGGTACGGAAGGTCACTCTGGTCGCCATTTCGCGGACGACTACTTTAGCATCCTAGAGGGTGAGGAGTGGGCATTCAAAGCAGGCTCGTTGGAGAAGGAGGTCCGCCCATTATAACATTGTCTGGTCACGATGTTGATTTGCCATCCATAGGTTTACCCAGTGGGGAGCGTACATCACATGAGACGTGGCGAAGTCAAACAGTACAAGATCCACGAGCACTGCTTTGCTCTGGAATACGCCGCCGGTGAGCAACTGATCACCAGGCCTAACTCGGGCGATTGACCCGAGATGTTGTAGGATGGATACCTCTCATGATGCCGTTCGGACTGGCGGACTTTTTCTTTTCTACGCTTGACATCGGAACCCTGAAGTCAACTATTCAGATAACCGGACGCGAGATGTTGCGAAATCTTCTGGTGGGCAAAGTCTGAGCTAATGTCAAATCTTTTGTTCCTACTACTAGAGGGAATACAGAAACGTGCTGGGGGTGTGACATATACAAGCGAGATTTAGCCCAATAATATCTTTAGTCCGTGGACTCAGAATAGACGGTTAAACAGTGACAATGACAAATGCCACTAACTCAAACCAGTCATTACAACGCTTGGCCCGAGTAAATGGACCTTGTTTTGGTGCACAATCGATACACGCATCATTTTCAGTCCGTATCATATCAAAGGTGGTGTGCAACGGTTTATTTCAACAATAATGCGAGGCCAGAGCCTGGTCGACATTCTGGACCCTTACGATTCTTCGGACTGAAATCATGCGGTTACCTTCCGTGCAAGGTTCAGAACGCCAGTCAGGACGCCTTCATTACCAAGATTCGGGCATGCAATCGCGCGACGACTCAAATGGCTCGTCTCAGATGGCTCGAGGTCAGTCTTGAGGCTCGGCGGGACCCTGTAGCTGCGCTTCGCGACATCGCCGATGCAACGCTGGAACAGGTTAAACTCCTTGCTAAAGATGTTGAAATCGACCTTGTCCTCGAAGATGCCAGGAAGACCGCCCTCCGCGCCGGCCGTGACAGCGACGGCAGCGTCCAGGGAGACGCACGCATTGACGCTCGTATCCACGGGTTTACCGGATGCAGCGACGGCACTGGCGGTCGCGTTGGCATTCAGACCGAGGGAGCCATCGACGTTGAGGAAGACGTCGGCCTTGACGAGGCCGCCAAGGAAGTCAAGTCCGAACTCGAGCCGAGGGATGAGATGTGCGGTAACATCGGCAGTAGCGGTCACCTGCGACTCAAGCTCTAATGCGAGAGCGTCTGCAATTGGTTGGACATGCGCGCTGCTCTTGCCTGCGGACTCGGGGAAGACCAGCGTGACCATGGGCAGCTGGTACGTCGCGCCGAGCTTGGCGCCAACTTGTAGGCCAAGGTTGGCATCAAGACGAGAGTTGAGAATGAACCGCGGGCCGAGGTTGAGGATACCTGGGAAGTTGGCTCCAGGAAGGCCAGCCTCGAAGAGTTTAAAGTCGCCCGTACTGAACTCGCCCGTGATCGCTGCCTGTGCGGTGAATGTTGCTCCGGCCTGTCCATGAGCAGCTGTGTAAATGAGTCAGCAAGGGTTGGAATTTAATAGAGAGCATGCTTACTAGCAGTTAGAGCGAATTCTTTGATAACGGGAATGGGCAACACGTCTCCTGAGACTTTGAGGCTGAATGCAGACATGATGTGCACCGCAAGATCGGCGTCCAGCTGGAGCGTCCCAGCAAGATCGACATTTCCAGCCTTGCACTCGAACGACTGGTTGACGAGGTTGAAGTTTCGGTCGAATCGGATGGGCGGCGCCTGGATGGTCTGGTCGAAGTCCAGACGACGAGTGAAGGGCACAGGGTAGCGGCGCTTCTGCATGCTGCGTCTGACACGGGCCGTGCTTCCGGCGTCCTTGACGTTTGAACTCGATATGCTGAACGAAAGCGACTGTCCGCTGAGGCTGATGCATCAGATCGCTGCCCGCAGAGGAAGATGGAGCTCCAGACTGACCTTGTGGAAGGAATCTGCGAGAACTCGTAGTCGAGTGCAACGTCGTACGCGTTCGCTGCAGTCTCTGTTGCGTTTACGACGCGAGCGAAAGCACCTATGCCACACTGTACGTAAGGTAAGTCTGGTAGGTAGATGCTGCACGTGGATTTGTACTATACCTCTTCCGTAAGGCGAACGACCTTGTTGGTGGCAGCGCCACCCTCGAAAAGATGGTTGCAGTTGGCCGTCTGCTGAGCAGTTCCTTCACATTTGAGTTGGATGTTGGCCACACCGACCGCCCAGTCCGATGCACAACCGCTGATCGTCCAGCCAGCAGCGGGCGTGATGTCCGACAACGTAGCCGCAGACGCTTTCTGTCAGACGCATCAGTAGGAAAGAGAATGTCAACGCGTGTTTGAACAAACAAGATCAAGGGTCGAGTAGGCCAAGTCGGTCCCATCGCCGCCCTCGTACGAGCATGTGCCATCGAGACACGCCTTGCTCCAGTCGTTAGCGGCCAACGAGAGCCCAAAGAGGGTTTGTGTGAGGACAATGATCTTGAACATAGTGCAAAAACAAGTTGGATGTCGTGCCAGCGAAGAACGAACGGTCTCACGAGCGCAGCTCGTGAATGGGTGAACGAATGAAAGGGACCGGGAACGAGAGGCGAAGAACGAACGAACGAACGGGAATGCGAACGCCCTCGGGCTGCGGCGCCGCCGCGCTTTTGAGGCGCGTGCAGACGCAGAAACGTTGAAGGCGCGAAGCCCGTCGCGAGTTGGCAACGATCTGTTCGAGCACGAGACGGCGAGTTCGGGCTCGCGACGAGGTTGATCTTACGTCAGTAGCCCTGAGTCGCGATAATATCGCGTAGATCACGAGGTATCTGATCATTGGCGCACTTGAGTTTGTAGGTAAGATCGCTAGAAACCGCGGCGCGACACTTGGTTTTGGAACGCGAGCGAGTGTTACTGCAGGGCCATTTGTCAACAGCAACGAGTCTAATTATTTTTTCCTCCCAGATGCGAGAGTCATGTCAAGTTACCGTGCATTGAGCAGCCAAGAAGGGCCGGTAATTGTCTTGTGAGGTGATGGCGGTGATCGATTGCGGTCTAAAGGGGCTATACAGTCGAAGGAGCAGGAAGGGCTTGGCAAGCCATCACAAACATCCGGAGATCCAGAGGAGTGGTGTGAATTCTGTGGGCAACAGCCGACACGCGAAAGGTGGTAATATACAAGAGCTTGTGCAGCTCGCAGATATATGTAGAGTGGTAGGTGATTTTGGGGTTTCACAAAAGGTCTTCAATGCCTCCTGCGGGCCGGGGTTTCGGAGTCTTGCTCAGGCTGGCGGTTGAACAGCGCGTCCCGGAGGTCTCGCCAGTTGAGCGTGATGACCTACGATTTCATGAGTGGTGAAGACGGGCAATCGTTGCGCGTTCATACCATGACGACTTCTACAAAGATAAGGAGGATAATTATTTCTTCCATCCGGTGACTTGATGACTACGCCGCTATCAGCATAGCAAAGAAACGGAAGGTGACATTGCGTACCGTTGTAATGAGTTCACGCAGGGTCGCCTGAACCTCGCTGGCGTATGTGATCTTGTTGTTCATGTGAGCGACTCGTTGCTTGATCTCCAATGCATCGGACAGCCGGTTGAAGTACGCTGAGGCTCGAGTCAGCACAATAGAAATCATGTTATGTTCATGCTTACCTTCCATCGCAGGCTCAATCCAGTAAAGCTCCGGGGTGTCACTGAAGTTCTCCGCGTTCAGGTTCAAGCCCTGCCGGAACTTGAGGAGTTGACCAAGCTTGACCATCAGCTGCTTTTGACTGAGTCCAGGCTTGCCCGTCCGCGCAAGGTTGTGTGGCATAGTCGCGACACCGGCCAAGTACTCGTCCAAGGCAGTCTCGAGAGCAGATAACGCGGTGCTTCGTGCCAACGCCTGACTGTATGCATATCGTGCTCCAAGGTTGTAAACGGGAAGAGCCAGTTGAAGGTCTGGGGGAGGTGCAGGCAGAGATTCTGGGTCCTCCAATGCGGGTTGTTGGCCAAGAATGATCAGGTCACCCTGTAATCGAGTATCCCTGAGAATAACTAGTGAGCTTTCGAGTAAAGTAACATCGCAATAACATACTCGTTGGGATCCGTCACAAACTCGAGGTCCTCGGTCTCTGGTTCTGGAAGGCGCTCGACCTCGATGTTCGCCTTTGCGATGAACTTGGCGCGAAACTCGTCCAACTCGGCCTCCTCGAGACCCCACGATACAGTACTTCCATTCCCAAAGACAAATATTTCCCCTTGTCGCCACTTGGGTACCCAGTAAGCGTCTTGGAGTGCACAAGATCCAGCGGGTAATATTCGCGCCAGCACTGGGAGATTGTACCGCTCCGCTGTTGTCAGAGTCAAGACTGGTCTAATGGCACCGCGCGTTGGTGTAGGATTGGCACGAATGGGCAAAGAGTCTGCAGCTTTGCGCCGAAGAGGCGTCGCGGCCTTCGGCTTGTTCTGCTTCGTTTCGTCGTTCAATCGCGCGCGCGTCGACGAGAACCATCGCGGCGCACACGTGCACGTGCTTCTGGAGGCGCAGTTGCTGGCACTTGTGCTACGAAATGAGCGGGGATTCAAGATGAATGAGCGAAGCGAACTGGCCATGACTATCACGGGCAGAGGGCAAGATGACGGCGTGCGGCGCCTGATTTCGCGTTTTCACGTCGTGCAAAAAATGTCTCCGGTGGCGCATGAGCGACCTTCGAGTATCTGAGTCATTTTCATTATTCAACCTCGACTCTGATAAGATTTGATCTTAGGATTCACTCCAGCTCACTGTATAGCGACTCACTTGTGGCAGTAGCTCGCATAATTTGTCGTAGGAACATAATCGTCGAGCATCACTGGTTAGACTCGTACATGAACGGCGAGCGAAACTGACAGATAAGAGGGCTCAAGCGTCATCTCAGCGTAGAATATACTTGACTTCAGGATCAGAGAGGGCATACTAAGACGATAGTAGTCTCCTGCAACATGAGCAATAAAAGGTTCTATGTTGCCTCAAGTTTAGCCCCAACTGGAGAGTGTTCTCGTCAAGAAATTAGTAAACGGTGACTAGGACAGTAGCAGGAAGTATACTGGAGTTGTGGAGTATAGTAATAGCGGGAGCTAATTGAGTCCGAGACGTCTGTCAGCTAGATACTCGTCGAGTGAGTTTGACCTATGGACATTAGGAAACCAAAGATTAGTTGCGGTGCGATTAAAATGAAATGGGTGCGACAAACCTGCTCGCCTTATGGCTGCATATCATATTCGAACATTCCGTTTCAACGTGCCTGGCGAGTGGAGGAGAGTTGCTGTCAAAGCTCGAGGGTGTTGATCCGCTCCTACCAGCTCGCGAGTTTGTCCTACGATGGCTAGAGTAGCCCATCGCCACGGCCCTTAGCACCACAATGCATTGGGTGGCGAAATACATGATCATTAGAAGCATTTTCGGCGGCGGACCCACAGGTCCGCCTTCGCCACAATCGCCGAGGCACAGCGCCGCGCAGAAGGCGACCATGAAGATGTCGCTTCCGTCCGCGACTATCTCTTCCGTTTCGATGAAGTTAAGAGTGCGTCCGATCACGTGAACCGTCCAAATGAGAGCGGCGCATTCGGTGAACGAGTGGTTGATGGGAAGCCTACTGGTCTTGTAGAGCATACCCGTGACCGAATATAAGGTCATGTGGAGAACCATCGTCCACTCCACAAACGGGTTTCTGAACCGTACGCGCAGGTAGCGCATGGGAGCCCGGACCATTTGTACAATATGTGGCCACATCACCGAGTATGGCCTATCGACGTTCTTTTGAAGCCAGCGGATGTGCTTAAAAGTACGGTAAACCGGCGAGACAGTCCAAACAGTGAAGGAGATGATGTGCCCAATGACTATGATGCAGAACCACATCTCGCAATAGATTCTGCGGTAAATCAGGCGGCGAATACGTTTCCGATCATTTCGCCTCAGGAGAGCCCAAAAGGCGGCGATGAATACGATGTAGCCGACCACATAGGGTGCGACATCCCTCCTGAGCTTTGTGAATGCAAGGAAGTTGGCCCAAATAATCTTCTGAGCAAAATATATAAGCCTGTCCCAGTTGGCAATGTTCTTGAGAAACTTGCGGTTGAGCTGAAGCGTGGGAGTCGGTGTTTCCGCATCCTCACCTTCGATTAGGATTGAGTATGCCAGAAGCCAGTCGGTGGTAGTGGGGTCCGGTGGATGACAGGGGTATCGACCGTAGCCTGAGGAGTATATAAGTGGGCCAAGTATCATGAAAGGTATATTGGAGCGGCGACGGAGGCCATCGACGACACTGTCAATGCCACCAACGATTGCGGCCAGCATCACAAGAGCTAAGTATTGGCCGCCATTGACTGGTGTCGCGGGCGCGGCAGACATGAATTGCAGAACGGCAGTCAAAACTTTGTGGTAGCGTGTTGAGAGTGAGAATGGTGGGATGAGGAAGAGGTGCCGGCTTGTGGCGTGTGGTTGCGTGTGGTTGAGTAGACGCTTCGATTGTACCACGCAATTCCGAAAACGTACACCCCCCTACAGCATGCGTGACAACATTTTGATGCAGTTCCTGCGAAAGCATCTGAGGTCTGAGCACTGTGAATTCATCTTAGTACTTTGTTAGTTGGCCTAGATATCTCGTGCTCGGTGCCCTTCACCTGGCCGCATCACATTCCGCATCGTACTGCTACCTATGGTATGAGTGCGCTAGCAACCCCCTTTCAAGCCCTTTTTTCAATGCGCTATGAAATGATCCCTGATCAGAATCGCGGGCAGGACGATGCGGCAGTGGGTCAGGGTCTCATCAGTCATCGGCCGACGTGGCGCGAAGGTCAAACATCTCTGATCCAGGTGCTTGATACACTTAATACACAACATTTCCTTGAGGGTCCGTAGTGCAGAAGACTAAAATTCATTGAAAGCACCAGTCGAGATCCTAGCTGCTGTGCACGTTGGGGCGAACAGAGGGTACCCTTATTGTCTTAGCACGACACTAGTCGACGGTACAGTGAAGTAAAGCCTGCCAAAGAGAATCGGGTATCTTCGCCAGGCAGAAAAGTCGATCTGCTGGAGGCTGAAATCGTAGTTGCTAACCAACGAAAGACGTTGCAAGGACATGTTCGCCGAGACGCGTTGGTACGAATCGTTGTTTTTGGGTCGGGGAAACGAGTCGCAGGCGATTTGGATACTTTGCAATGTGGGACAGGATATTAGAGCCTGGAAGAACCTCCCTTCCAGTTTCCTCCAGACGTTCAAGGTGCACGTCAAACGTCTCTGCCAGAACAGGTGGTTTCAGTGAGACTGCGGAGAACAAACCAAAATAACATACGAAGGACTTCCATGCGCTGGCGGCGTGGCTGATCACTTTGAGCAGCTCGTCTCTAGTGGCATTGTGCGATGCATCACGGTGGTCGACGAGTATGATATGCTCCACGCTCGGTTTCGAGACAAGCTCGTGAAGATCACTCGGACAGTCGCGATGATAGACGCTGATCGACAGGAAGAGCTCACGAATGTGAGGCATGGTATGTAAGACCGCCGGGGTCAAATATTCGGAGTAACTGCCCTCGATTCTAAACCTTTTGACATATGCGCCTAGTTGCCGGTTGCGAATCAGCGTCTCACCGAGAGCGTATGCTTGAGCTCTTGAGCGAATGACGACTGTCTCGTAGAAGCTGGGCGTGCACGCTCTCATCCAATATTTGCATACCAGCAGAACGCTCGAGCGCGAGCGGTTGACCTTGTTGAAGGGCGACACTCGGTCGGTATTACTGAAAGCTGCTTCCGGGATAGCTAGCATAAAGGAGAGTATCTCCTGCAGGAGTTCGGCTGCGAGGGAGGATACCATAACCACTGCTGCTGGTGGCTGCATCGATCGATGGTAGTGGAAGGTTGGCACACAAGGCTCTGCTCGCGGACGCTGAATCTGCGCAATTGCAGTGAGGGTTTTCATTTCGGCGGCGCTCCATCAACTAAGACTTGATCGCGGGTGTCACGCGCAGGCTACGTAGCCCTGACCCTGATATGTGTTGTATACCCCGGACTGATCGCCGACTGACCTTCTCTGCCATTTGCACTCAGTATCAGGGTGCCATTCAGCGGGCTCCACTACTAGTTGAATCTTCAAATATCTGCAAAATATCTGCATATTCTGCATAAGGCGGGGTTCGGGAGATGTTACAAATACAGCCTTGACGTTCGACGCAGAGCGCTCAACCCTGGGGAAGGGGGGCATACTTCCGAATAACGGTGAGGATTGCTTTCAGGTCGCGCTTTCTCGGATGGAGTTGATTCAACGGCGAAAGGCCTTGTGAACAATCAGCAGCTACTAGTAGGTGATGTCGGATTGGCGGATCGTCGAACTCAGTCTAGGTCATAGCCAATATCGGCATACACTTGTGTCTAATGATGTCGCCAGGTTGCACGACCTGAAGTTGAAATAGGCGGCATTGGATTCTGTCTTTTGTCTAACATTACTAGATGAGGCTTTCCCGTGAGAACAAGAAATCGTCGGCGACTGAATTATTGTATTAATGTCCCATAGGAGCCGAGCTTTCTCTATCTTTCTCTAGCCACTCCCGAGGATTGAGCTCTTCTTCGACTATTAAGCTCACTATATCCTGAGTCGCGGGCGCTACGACCGAGCCAACAACATCATTGAGTGTAATATTGGCCGTGGCAAGACTCTCCGAGTGGGGAATCCAGAAGTTCTTCTTTTCATCACGCCTGAATCGTGATTATTCAAAGATCGTCGCAATATGAACCTCAGATGCGTACTCATTTGTTGGCCACATAGCATGGCTTGGAACCCAGATCTCGCGCAGATTTGGAAAGCCTGCCTTGAGAGAGGCCAGAATAGCACAAGGCTGATGAGTAGCGGCTGAGCCAGTTTGACCCCGATCTATAAGTGGCGGTGAGTATGAGGATAGAATTGATGTGGTGAAAACATCTTCTTACGTGAGCCACGTCAGAGTCATCTTCGTAACAGACGAGCAACGAATGCTGGAAAAGAAATACGGCATATTTTCCTGAGCCCAGATTATGTACAGAGCGTGTTGGTCAACAGATGGAAGAGGACGCGTACATCTGTCAGCCTGAGCTCCTCAACTTGTGTGAGAGTATCAAAGTCTTCTTGTGTGGTCGCACTTGGGCGGTGAACTTGCTAATCACACATCCGTGCTTCTGGAGGAACTTGCGTGCCCGCTTGGCCCCTTGCGTCAGGCTAAACTCTTCGAGCGCCGGGAGCCTGCGTCGCGTCAGGATAGAACACTAAGGTTGCAAGAGACGCACGGAATTTGTGAGAGGAAGTTGAACAGACTTTGGTGTCCCTTCGAAATATGTAATGTTTTGAGTCGGCACAAGCCAGTGAAAATTTCCGGTATGGAAACCACGGAAAGGTGTACGTGCTCTGACGTCCACGTGAGCTCCCGCAGCGTATGAAGATTTCCAAATAATGCAATAGGGTCAACTGTCATGCTGGGGGCATCTAAACCGTTACGTTGTCTTATCTTGGGCAGACCCAGCTCTAGTCGGTGGAGGGAGTGCCCGACCGACGGCCCGATTGCCGTCAGCCACGCCAGGGGGTCGAGCTGGCTAGCCCACATCCCCACCAATGTAGCGCTTTCAAGTTGCTGCGCTAGTTCGAAGAAGGAAGAGAGATACTTTCCATTCACCCCAGCAGGAGTGGGTGTGATGCAGCTCGTTACTGTAAAAACGTGCGGGGGACACGCCCCAGCAGTGGGTCTCACTCCATCTGGGTGCACATGTTCTGCAGGGCATCGACAGACGTAGGCAGAATGTGCATGCTCAGAGCGCGAATCGTCGCAATCTGCGCTGACTAGGTATCATGTGGAGTGGATGAGGGAATAGAACGCACCGACAACTCTTTTAACAGAAGCACCGAGCTGCGGGCCATGTAGACGTCGACATACTGTGGATTGATACAGCTTGTACGGAAATGGCCAGGATAGTAGAGATCATCCGCCTGCCTTTCCACCGCAAACGTAAGAATCCGCGTCCATACCCCGACTCGTGTCTCAGCATCGACCGATACCATCGGAATCCAGAACGGATTGGATGCAGTATCGGTTGCCAGCTTAGATATATTCGACTGGCTTGCGATCAGCTCGGATAACAAGATGGTCGACGACTGTTGCTTGATGAAGACATTGCAAGAGGTTTCTGCAAGCAAATTCTGCCATTCGTTGCACATCTGGTCAGGAGAATAGTTAACATTGCCGGAGTTGAGAATGAGTTGCTTTAAGGAGGAATTCGTGAGGACGCGCTGGTAGCTGCTCCCGCTTGGAAGCCAAGCGCAAGCGATCTCGATGGTATGTAGTGCGCGACGGGTCGCCAATTTGTCCCAGAACTTGTCTGCGAGTTCCCCCAGATTGACATGGTGGTCGTTACGTGCTTCTACAACGAGGTGAGCACGGAAGTGATCATTGTCAAGGTGCACTGACAAGATTTTCCATGTCGCCACTGCGTCGATGATCTTAGACAACAGTTTTCGTCTTGTGGTATTAGTCGAGCCGGCCCTGTAGTCAACTAAGAGGAGGTGCTTAATCTTGGGGTTTGCGACAAGCGCATAAAGGTCCGTGGGGCGGTCGGCGAACATGACCCCAATTGACAAGAAGAGCTCTCGAATGTTGGGCATGGTCGCGATGATCTTTGTGGCTCCAATACGCCGCGTATGTATTCTCGATCCTGAGCCTGCGTACATACGTGCCGAACTGTGGGTTGCGGGTTAGCGCGGCGCTGAGGGCATGGGCTTGTGCAGTCGAGCGAATAACGACGGTTTCGTAGAGACACGAAGTAGCGACGCGCATCCAGCGCTTGCAAACGAGTAATACGTCGGACGCGGAGCGGTCAACTTTGCTGAACGGCGACACATCGTCCGTGTTACAGAACAATGCGTCGGGCACGAGCAGCGGCGGGGCCAGGATTTCCTTGAGGAGTTCGTCGGCGAGCTTGTGGGTCATGTGCTGCAAAATAGGAGGGAAGGATGGCTAGGCGGACAATGAACTCGCACCGTGTCCTTACATTATGTAATTCATATTCATTGTTCAGAGACCTCGCTACAGCCAGAAGCATGTTTTTGCAGCATGAACTTCAGTTCTCTCTGATTCCATGTCTCGAAGCTAAATTATACCCGAGTAACTACATAATATAGATTCAGACAATTCTCCTTTTGCACGCTCGCCGGGCACGTTGCCGAAATGGCTGGCCACGGCAGAGACAGACAAAGGGAAGAAGAGAGGGAGCCCACCCAGCCCGAAGACCGGAGAGGGACGAGTAAAGATTGGGACAGTGTTGCAGGCATAGCCCACAACAGCACCAGAGCGACGCGTTATGGCTGAGGTCGTCGCCGTGCTATGCGCGACTCCCTGGCACCGTGCGCAGAAGGACGTGAAGCCACGCACAACCATCTAGGTAAGTATGAGGTTTTCGATTCCGCGGCGTGCGAACGTTATATCCAGGCACAACAGACGCACGGACTACTTGCCGTATCAGGATGGCCCATTTGCTCATCACTCGATTTTCTGTTCACCCCGCTGGTTATCTGAGGCGTGATGAGTAGCATCGCCGTCCATGTTGTCATCCCATTGAAGGAACAGATGACGATTGCCGACTAGGGGACAATGAGAAGTGCCGGAGGTCCTGAAGGATACCACGCAATTCCACTCAGGCACTACACAATTCCTCATGCCGAACTGTGCTGAGAGGCAACGGCCATATATATAAAAATGAGCAGCGAAATAGCTTAGACTTGATGTCAACGTATACTCGCAGGTCATAATCTTACTGCAAGTCCGTCAATTGAATGAACTCCTGCCAACTTTTAGGATGCGCATCACAACGCCAGCAAAAATTATACTAACCCTGGTAGGTGTTCGCTATCGCGGAGACGTTGTCGCTGCTGAACACCTGATACCGATAAACGCGTGCTCACCTGCAGCATGTGTCAAACGCAACGGTACAACTGGGATAGCATTTGAATCTGACTGGAGGGAGACAGATCAGTCAATCTCATAGTAATAGAAGTAGTCTGTGGGATATATCAGCATGACGCGGCAGGTGGCCGAGCTGAGGAAACCTACACATCCACTTGCGGCAAAAGACAGCAAGCTCCTCTTCTCCGTTTGGTCCGTCCATGACGCTTGGATGCAGGCTACGGAGTGTGGGTGCAATCACCGTGTCGAAGTTGGTGTTACACCGACGAGCCCAGTCACGCAAAGTTCTCGCGCGTAGTGCGGGCCAAAATTGTCGATGCATTCATTCAGCAGCATCTGCGATGTGCGGTAATTTTTCAGGTGTTCTCAAACTATGCATACAATGATCCAAACAAATCAAACCCCGAAATTTGAGCGTTCATGGGCAGTTCATTCCATCTTGAGTCGTTGACGCCAAGCACGCCCACTACCATCTTTAAGCGTTATGTTGACCGTAGCAAGACTCTGTGAGTGCGGAACCCAGAAGTTCTTCTTCTCCTCGCGTCTGCGTAGGGTCAGGACTGCGGCCACAAAATAAACCATGGCAGACATACTCGTTTGTCGGCCACAGACGACCTATGGGAAACCTGATTTCTCGCAAGTTTGGGAAGTTCGTTGGATGAGTGGCCAGGAGAGCGAAAGCTGAGGTGTACTGGCTGAGTTTCTCCGGGCTCGATCTGCAAGCAGTCGTCATCATGGCGGCGAGCACAATCTGTTCAAGGTGGTCCTACATATGCCAACCAAGAACGAGCTTCTTCACAGAAGGGCAGCGGAAACAATGTAGTAACTGTATCGTATCGTCCTGAGCGCATGCATGTCATTATTCTTGAGTTCGCGGGCCATAGTGTATGAGCCACTCACCATTAACAGCCTAAGCTCCTCGACCTGCGTTAGCGTATCAATATCTTCCTGCGCGGTGGCACCCGCCAGCGTAAATACGCGGATCGCGCCGCCATGCTTTTGGAGAAACTTGAAGGCTCGCTTGGGATAATTTTTGAAATCAACCTCTTCGAGCGCGGGGAGCCTATGATGTGTCAGTCACTCAAATAATAATGCATAAACCTCAAGATACGAACGGAACATTTGATAGAAACGTGAAGAAGCTGTGGCGTCCCCATACAACCTTCAGCTTCTTGAGGCGAGCCAATCCCTTGAAATCTTTCAACCTGGGTGCCACGGAGAAGTGCAGCTGCTCGCATGACCAACTGAGCTCTTGTAACGCTTGGAGCTCCCCAAAGATAGCGACAGGGTCAAGAATTACCCCTTTGGCAACTTTGCCCGCAACCTTGGATGCGGCGGGTCCTCTCCGGTTCGAGTCAACCGAAATATGGCACGTGTCCACGTCCAACCGCAACAGGGAGTGGCCTACCGACGGACCGATCGCCGTTAACCAATCTGCAGAGTCAAGCTGACCAATCCAGACCCCTGAAAACGCAGCGCTCTCGAGCTGCTGCAGCAGTTCTAGAAAGGACATGAGGTTCTTGCCATCTGTCGGTAAAACCTTGAGGCCATAGGACATCATCAAAGTACGAGGAACACGCCGGAGAGCGGGATCGCGCTTCATCAATGTGCTCATAGTTTGTAATGATGACCCATTAGACGACACAAGGTGCTCGCTCACTGCACGGATGGTTGCGATCTGCTGCAGGTGAGCACGAAAAGGCAAAGTAAATGCGGGTAGCACGTACTGAGAGCTCCTTCGAAAGAAGCAGTGTGGTGCGAGCCACGCTAACATCAACACGCCGAGAGTCAATCCAGCTCGTGGACTGATCGTTGCGCCTGTAGTAGAGTCCTCCCTGGAAAGCGAAGGCGAGAATGCGTGCCCAAATATTGATTCGCTCATCGGCGTTCGCGGGCGCCAACGGTCTCCAGAACGGATTGGGCGAAACCATAAAGGCTGAAGCTGTGTCAGACACCACAGAGTTGGGCACCTTCGATTCTGCATGCGGAGACAACGAGACGGTCGACGACGGTTGCTTGAACAAAACTTGGCAGCTACCATCTGAGGTGGCGTTAAGCCATTCCTCCATCCGGTATCCCGGAAGAGTGTAACTCGAACGAGAGACGAAATTGAGCTGCTTTAGAGAGGGATTGGCCAAAACGCGTTGGTAGGGGCTCTGGAGGGGCAGGTCGCCGCAGGTGACCTCGATGGTGCGCAACGTGCGACAGGCTGCTAATGCGTCCCAAAACATGTGCCCTAGTTCTTTCCAGATTGCATCGCTAGCTGTAACGTGTTTCTATATGATGTGAGTCTGACGTATCAGCAGCGATCAAACGTAGTACACTGACCAGCGTTTTCCATGTTACTACTGCACCTGCAATCTTTGAGAGCAACTCGCTTCGCTTTCCATTCCTTGTGCCGTGCCGATAGTCGACCAGAAGAAGATGCTCAATTTGAGGACGTGCAATGAGTGCATGCAAGTCCGTCAATTTGTCGGCATACATAATCCCAATGTTGAACAGCAGCACCCGAATGTTGGGCATAGTCGCGATGATCTTCGTGCTCAGGTACGTTGCGTATGCATTCTCGATTCTGAACCTGCGCACATACGCGCCAAACTGTGGGTTCCTGATGAGAGCGGCGCTGAGGGCGTGGGCTTGTGCAGTCGAGCGAATAACGACGGTTTCGTATAGACACGGAGTAGCGACGCGCATCCAGCGCTTGCAAACGAGTAGTACGTCGGACGCGGAGCGATCGATTCTGCTGAACGGCGACACATAATCCGTATTGCAGAACAAGGCGTCGGGTACGAGCAAAGGCAGGGCGAGGATCTCTCTGAGGAGCTCATTGGCGAGTTTGTGGGCCATGCGGATAATGCGGCAACAAACTAGGAAGGAATGAAGCGTGAACGGAGAACGAACTCGATCTGTCCTTACATTATGTAATTCGTTGTAATTCATAGTTCAGAGTACACGCTACAGCCTGAAGCATGTTCTTTCTGATTCCATGTCTCGAAGCTAAATTATACACGGGTAACTACATAACATAGATTCAGACAGTTCTCCTTTTGCGTGCTCGCTGGGCACGCTGCCAAAATGGTTGGCCACGGCAGAGACAGACAAAGGGAGGAAGAAGAGGGGAGCCCACCCAGCCCGAAGACCGGAAAGGGACGAGTAAAGATTGGGACAGTGTTGCAGGCATAGCCCACAACAGCACCAGAGCGACGCGTTATGGCTGAGGTCGTCGCCGTGCTATGCGCGACTCCCTGGCACCGTGCGCAGAAGGACGTGAAGCCACACACAACCATCTAGGTAAGTATGAGGTTTTCGCTATCGCGGTGTGAGAAGGTTATATCCAAGCATGAAGGGCGCACGGACCACCTGCTTATTCGAGCACTGATCATTGTGACGTTACGTCGGAGAAATGTCCTGAACAGCCTCCCAGTTTTATCTGACAGCAGACGTGGTCGCGGTATATCGAGCGTGGGGAATTCTTTATACTCGGTACTCGGTACTCGGTACTCCTAAATGTCACGCGACGGTGTTTTGGTTCTCCTCTTACATGTGGATCCCTCATACTGCCACGCCCGTGTTATTTGAAGCGTCTAACTACTCAGGGGCTACATCACGTGAATTAAATGTGCCCCTGAAGCGGAAAGTATCCAAGGAGCGTAGTGAATACACACCTGGAGCCGAAGACGGGTCTTGTCGTGTAAGTTTCGACGCGTTCACAGTAACCTCTCACATCTCAGAGCAGCTTCAAAGAAGCTTATTTGCTGCCTCTGATCCATGCAGGCTCGACAATGTTATTGGAGAAAGGAGAACTTGGATTAAACAACGGGATATGCCGTCACACAGTTTCTCCTTAGCCCATCACTTAGATCCACGCCGAAGGTCGCCGACTCTGATTCTGCTCCCCATTTGCTTTTGTATGGGGTTTTCCCTCTTGAAATGAGTCAAACGAGAGCACATACAGCGTCTGGGAGTGCTCCTGAGGCTGGCGTTCCAGTCGAGTGGAAGAGTCCGCTGGGAAAGCACCTTACATTGACATCTGCCGTTCTCTTAAACGCGTCCCAGATGATAGGCGCGAGCTCCTTTGCCCTTCAATATGCCTTCATCGGCTGATATAGGGCGTAGGGATTGGGGTATTCTCACTCGCCGGCCCAATTGTCAAGAGCACAGGCTCTATTGGTCTTCTGCTCGTATACTGGTTGATCGGACCCATTATTGCCCTAGGTCCTTTTGTCTTAACTTATGCCTTGCGCTCAGTTGCTGACCTACTTCAGTGTCGATCGCGGTGTATAACGAGTATGCTTCTACCTTTCCGGAACGGTCAGGAGGCGAAGTCGTGTACCTGTTAGTCTCTGTCGATATGTCCTGAGGTGACTGAACAAAGAGCTTCCAGCGAGCAAGCCTACCCTCGGCCTCGATTTCTGGTGTCGACTGCGTTTGCAATCAACGCTCTCCTCTTAACGTGAGCTTTCCTAAACCTACCAACATTGGCTGACGGACGTATTTAGTTCAAGCGCCACCAATTGCATCGTGGCCGCTCAATTTGCACTGAATGCACTTGATATGGAATGGACCGCAGCTCGACAGACTCTTATCGCCGTCTCGCTAGCCGTGACCGCTGTCGCCGGCATGTCTTGTCCACACTCCGCGCTCACAACACTTACACTAGCTCAAGTGGTTGGCACGTCCACGAAATGGGCCATACGAGTGATGAACGTGATTACAGTGATCAAGCTGCTTGCACTTGCATTGTGAGTTGGGCCAAAAGTCGCGCGGGTCACTCAAACGCATGGCTTTGGCAGCATTATCGGTGTTGGCTGCGCCATTTTTGCAGGATGGACAGCAGTCCGCGACCCGTGGACCAACTTCAAGCATCCGTTCGAAGGTTCAACAAGAAACCCCTCGTCTCTTGCAACAGGTCAGACTCAGCGACCAGCGTCGCGTAGGCGCTGACGTTCAGACACTTAGCTCTAGTCAAGATTAACTATAGTATCACCGGATGGGGCACAGCGTACCAAGTCCTCAGTTATTACTTTCACTACCTGTGCAACAAGAGATCTCTAACACCATCTCCACAGGTGAAGTGAAAGGCGGACCTGCCACAGTTCGTCGCGCCAGTTACATAGCAGTTGTCGTCGTTTGCACACTTTTCTTCCTCGTCAACGTTGCATACGTGGCTGCGGTTTCAAAGCAAGAAATCGAAGACTCGGGCCAGCTCGTTGCGGCAATCTTCTTCACCAAAGTCTTTGGCACAGGCGTAGCCAGTAAGCTTTTGCCAGCTATGATTGCGTTGAGCGGCGGTGGCAATGTGGTTCGTGCCAAGCCTGCCCGCCCTTGCTTTTTAGTCTTGACCTCTTTCCACGGGCATACAGATTGCAGTGGTACGCCACTCATTAATCTGCGTTTCTGCACTCGGTTGATAGCCAGCATGGCAGATGCTCGCTCAAGCTCGAGTCCTCCGCGAAATCGCACGCCAAGGCATTCTCCCCTTCCCCACGTTCTTTGCTAGCATTCGGCCTTTTGGAACACCACTTGCACCAGTCTCGCTGAAGCTCGCCATCACGACGATCATCATATTTCTGGCGCCAGCAGGCGACGCCGTCAACTTGCTGCTCAACCTCTCCTTCTATCCTGGTCTGGTGTTCAATGCGGCACTGGCAGCTGGCGTATGGGTTCTCCGAAGCAGGCGAAAGCAAGAGGGACTGCCCAGCCCAAACGCGCCTGCGAGCGACATTTTAGTTGCGATGTTCCTGGCAAAGACGATGTTCATGCTGGTGATGCCTTGGTCAGTCTCCCTCCATGACCCATCATCATGCGCAGCGACCGCGTAGAACTAAAGATGCATCTAGGATCCCACCCGATGATGGAAGGAGTGATGTGTCGATCTGGTATGCAACCTACTGCGTACTCGGCCTTTGCATTCTTGCGGTGCGTTTCTCCGCAGCTGCGCCGTTGGTTCGACCAAGCTGACTTGTCATATTTTCAGCTGTGCGGTCTTTACTACTATGTGTGGATTATTCTGATGCCCCGTCTGGGTGGATACGAGATTGTGGAAGAAACGGAGGAACTGAGTGGTGGAGCCCGACTGCGAAAGCTTGTGCGCAGATACCCAGACGACGCTGGGTCATCATCACAGTCTCGACATTCCGAGAGCGAACCGTTACTAGGTGCTTCGTCACACTAGTCATATTAATAAAATCAGACTAGTCGGCTGAAATACACACACTCGTCTATTCTCGCGGCTAGACATCGCCCGATCACTCACCCTGGACGATGTCGCTAGCAACGTGCGCGACCGAATAAGATGGGCCTTAAGTTGAAGCTAACGATGAGGAGCATCTCCAGAGCCTGGTGCCTCAGTACAGAAATTTCCACTCCAACGATTGAAGCGGCCAAGCACTCATGGGCGTTGCAGTAGAGTGGTTCAGCCAAATGGGAGGCAGAAATTATGTGGTGGATCAATCGAAAGCAAAACCCGAAAGGGAGATCTGAGCTCTCTTTTCGTAGAGATCGTGAGGATGGTAGCCCGCTGAACCGGTTAAGGCCGGTTGCGAGCGATGCTGCGGACTCGCACTACGGTTGCGGAGGATCATGGCAGCATCATGGCCTGGGTTTAAACGGGACCGAACGAGACTGCGGCGCGGGGAGCCATTGACATAATGTTTGCACGTTTTCTTAAATGACCGTAGGCTTATTATGTATTCTAAGCATCTGGTGGTCATTTTGCGGGTAAGAAAATGTAGGACGAGTGGTTCCGGCACTGTCCGCATGGTACTGCGGCTTAGCCTCTTCTCGGTTTCCTGCGTGCAGTGGCACATCCTATTAAAACCCTTAGACGACGCGTACTACCAAACACCTAGAATTTAGCTGCTCATGAGGCGTATGTACGACTCTGCACCGCATTTTTGAGGCTTTTGAGTCTGCGGAGCGCAGTTCTGATCTGCACAGCCGTGGATCCTCTCGCTCGCTTCGAGGAGTTGCGCACAGATTTACAGGACGTGATCGAGCATGTCAAGAGTCGCCATGCATTGCTATAAAGTGTGTCGCACAACCGATACGGGGGAGCCCCAGTGTCCTGTCCGCCCCGTTCTCTGCCTTGTAACACACCGGCCAAGGTTCCTCATTCACTTGCTCGGCATCCTTGCTTCTACCTACAGGTTGCGGTTTCAACTAAATCATGTTATATATTTCGACCACCGCTCGGCTTATCGGTTTGCTCGCCGTCACCATTGGAGCACACGCCATTCGATGGACGCCTCGTCAGGCGAGCGACTCTGCGCCAAGCTTTGACTGGTCCGCTGTAGGTTTCTTCGTTACTATCTAATCACTGGACTCAATACTTCATGCATCAGGTCACTCCGGGCGTAGACCTCAAGACGCTTGTGCCGTGCTATGAAACCTTCCAGTGCGGCATGCTGAGCGTCCCGCTCGACTACACTCGCACGGACGGTCCCAATGCAACCATTGCTGTCACAATTATGCCCGCAACCGACAAGGCCAACTACAAAGGTTCGGGCCTCGCCAAGTCGTACTTCCATGCTGCTGGCTGACACCACACTATTACAGGCTCTATTTTAATCAATCCCGTACGCGCAAATGTGCTCATTCTTTCGCAGTCTGACTTCTTTTCCACAGGGTGGTCCCGGTGGCTCTGGGACCCAAGCCGCCATAGGATTCGGTCCTCTGCTGGCACCGGTCCTTGGCCCGGCCTACGACATTGTCGGATTCGATCCGCGCGGCACTGGCTCAAGTCTTCCTTCGGCCAAATGCTTCACCGCGGAGGAGTGGGAGATCTTCGAGCAGTCTGAAATCTTCTCGCTCGAGAGTCGTGAGGACGTTGCTTATGCTCTGGCCCGCGACGAGGTGATCGCAGCCAAATGCGCAGAGAAGCTCCTCGGCACTGGCAAAGGCTCGACAATCGAGGAGGTCGGAGGCGGTCGCTTCATGGATACAGGGAGCGTAGCCAACGACATGCTCAGCATTGTGCATGCGCTAGGTCAAGAGATGCTCAACTACCTTGGCGTTGTGAGTCTTGTCATTACTTCATGAACTGGCATCACTCAACGTTCGCGCAGAGCTATGGCACAGTTCTCGGCCAACACTTTGCCGCAATGCACCCAGACAAGGTCGGCCTAATGATGATCGATGGTGTTGCCGACGCTGTCACCTGGCGCGCCGCCGACCTCACTCACTCAATGACCGACTCGGATCACGTCTACGAGGCGTTCATAGTCCTGTGCACCAAGATCGGTAAGAATGCCTGCCCCATTGCCGAAAGCTCTACCAACAAGACGGCTGCCCGCGTCAACCGCATCCTCGGCTCTCTGAAGGCGCAGCCCATTTCCGTATTCCCTCATGCCAACGGCTTTCGGGTGGTGACGTACGACGACATGCGCGCGTTCTTGCGCACTCAGATGTACACGCCCATCGTCGGGTTCCCACCCCTGGCTGCTGCCCTAGCGGCGGTCGAGTCACGGAATGTCTCCGCACTGTTCGATTTCGGCGCCAACGCCCCCGAGATGGGTTTGCCCACTTGGTACAGCCCAGACCAGGCGCTGCAGGCAATCTCCTGCACAGACTTTCCAGACCTCAGCAAAACAACGGTCGATCAGGCTTGGGCAACGGTTCGCAACGCGTCCCATTTCTCGCACTCGTTCGGCAGCATCATGAGCCGCGTTGCGCTCGAGTGCATCCCCTGGAAGATTCGCGCCCAAAACCCGTACACTGGCCCGCTCGGCGCGACCAAACTGAGCGGCAAGCTCCTGGTCGCCAATAATGTCTTCGACCCGATCACGCCGCTCGTCGATGCGCTGAATGTCGTCAAGCGCTTCCCGGTCGGTGACAGCGCGATCTTTGTCCAGAACACGGTGGGGCACTGTGTCAGCACCAACATGGGACGCTGTGCAGCCGACATCATTGGTACGTTCTTCCAGACAGGCACTCTGCCTAAGTCTGGCACCGTCTGCGAGCCTTACGAGCTGCCGTTTGTTGGAAACGTGTCTGTTGGCATAAAGCCTGGCTTCCATCTCTAGTCAGGTGGCGACCAGTTTCCCTTTACACACTCCTATGGACAAAACATCTCCTCACTTTCGCGATAATCATCCCCTATCACTTATGGACAGTACACTCCCGTGATCAAATGTTCAATTCAACTTTCTTTGTGATGCAGCCCTTACTTATCTCCGTTGATTTACCGTAAGGGCTGGTGTGGTTGTCGTGGCTTCAAGTGACCATGTCCCATGTCTATATTTCATTCGTGGCACACGAGCTTGGAGACCCTCGGGTAGGAGCTGCTGCTGCGCTCTCTAGTTGTGACAATGCTCGCATACGATACTCCATGGCTTTCCCGAGGGGGAGCTCCGTTGCTCTACACTCTGGATGTCCAAAGGCTCAGTCATTTTACTAAGTGTACGCCACAGCTTCTTGCCCTCCTACTCAGAAATTGTTCTCTGCGCCAGGAACCAACATTACTACGTGATGTTCAGGTTGCAATAGAACCGATGGGTTTCCAGGTTTGCGACTTGTGGTATTTCACAATCTATCGCCCCGTTACCGTGACCGTAAGCTTTCTTCCATTGGCATGGCACTCTGAGTCTTGCGTTCGGTAGCACGGCCATTCATCAGACCAAGTGTTCGATCAATCATCTTCGCAGAGTGAGTCTATTTGAACAGCAACTGGCACGAAGGATGGACATATTACAGTGCCTGTTATCATATGAAGGAAGATAGACAGTTACGTAGTAGTGCTGGGGAAGTACGCGTTACGCCGTGACATATCTGCAGGGACAGGCCCACCGAATGGCCAAAAGTCTCTGTGAGACATCCGCGGTGCGCTGCTACAATCTGTCAGCCCAGCATGCAACTTGGCCACCACTCGAGCTCACGCAGGGCTTAGACCCGGTCAATGGCGCATCCGCAAGCAACGTGCGTGATGGTGCAGGTGCAGGGCTCGGGGTTGGCGATGGGCGCGGGAGAGGCCATCACGGAGGCGACCAGGGCGGCGGTGACGCCGAGAACGAGAGACTTGAACTGCATAGCGTGCAACGGTGTGTTAGATGAGGGAGGAAAAAGTTGAGAGGATAAGCGAAGATGATGACCCGCGGCGAGTGCACGCGTGGTATTTGTACTTCGGCCGCCGGAGGGCGAAGAACGGATCCCGGCGCAGTCGAATAGCAAATGCCAATCTTCTGAAAGGCGGCCGGAGATTCACACTGATATGCACAGCACGTGAACACATATAATTCATTGCTTCCCCTTGATCCCAACAGTAGTCGGCAATTTCGCGCCCATGCTTTGTTGATCAATCACAGATACAAGAGCTTCGATTAGGCGCATGCTTGGCTTTGTGTAGCTTTTTTGACAATCTAAACTCGTCTCGCATAAATGAGGATAGAATTAAAGACGCCGTAGAAGTTGAAGTTGCAGCAAATAGGCGTCATCAAGTGTGATAAACGCATCACATACGTTGCAGATCTCTATTTCAGATCACGATCAGAGGTCTTCAAAGTCATACCTCACGAACGTAGTATGTTACCTCAGAATTAGCGTGTCAGCTTATTCGAAGTCGCGGTAGGTCGAAGGCGCATGGTCGATCGTCAAGTTCGTCCACTCGTGCGTTTGAAAGCACTCAAAGCCTCCGTGACGATATGTTGTACTCAAGAACGACTGAACGGGTGACGAGAACGCCGCGAGGCCACCAGTGGAACGCGTAGAATGCTGAAATTCTGTAGACCAATTTAATTGGTTTGACGGTGGCGAAAGGCTGAACAGTTGAGTGCGGGCAGACGCCGGGGTCGACCCGTACACCGACGAAGACTGCAACGGTGGCCATGACCACCCCCCTGCAGAGGCAAGCAGCAGCATGAAATATGATTCACTCTCGATGGCAACTGCAACGGGTCCACCTTCGTCTGGTTGCCATCGAGCCGGTTTTTGCGCTGTCCCACGAACGGGGAGACGGTCTTGTCAACGGCAAGGGCTCGTTCAGCAAATGGGCCGCGCGTTGGAGCACCGTATGCACCACGTCGCGTTTATTTCTCCCTCAGAAAGCAGTGGTACTAATCACATAGGCCAGGTCCCAGCGCGCAAGGTGGCTGGTCGTCGGACCCGCCTACAAACAAACTCCACAAACATATGTACCATCTGTGGCGCGGGGAATTCACGCGTTGGATCGAGACCAAAATCCCCAGATACGATATAATGAAGCTGTCTTGCCCCCAGCGGGAAGAGCCCGAATCCGCATGGGGCATATATCGTGAAGCGTCTTCGCAGGCGCACTAAAGGACCTCGCTGGCCATAAATGAAGTCAAAGCACTCGCAAGCCCAGCCCAACTTGAACGCTGACCCAGGTAACAATACAAGACCCGTTTTGAAAGCCGAAAGTCGCAACGGCCAAGGTTGCGCGTAGATCGTCGCGCAAGCAATGATGCCGTGCGTCCTCAGTCTCCGTTCGTCGTGTTGCGATCTGACCTCCGATTACAGCACGGCTGCCTGTCTGTAGTTGTTTGAATTTGCGTGCCGAAAGACCAAGAGGTTTCTGCGCGTTTGATGGTCCATCGTCTTTGGCGTCCGCTCATTGTGTGGTTACGAAAGGACAATGCAGTCACGGCCAATTCCGAAACTCCGAAACCTTTTCCTCCGCATGATGAGCAACCGTCCGTGTGTTTTGCTTCTCCCATTTTCCGGTGTGGGATGTAGCTACAATTAGTCAATTCAAGGGTTTCCCTTCATCTGTTGTTAACTATGCATGATGAAGTTGAGTAGCAGCGAGCTAGACACTAGGCATGGACCAGACTGATACGTGGTATATCAAGACGAGATCGCCACTAATGTTACTCATAAGCTAAGATTATGTACCACCAGCCGCAACGTCATCGCGTGAGAGGGAACGCGAGCAACGTTGCGCTCAAGTCCAGGCCGTCGACCATATGCAGGGAGCAACAGGAGTAATCGCTCCGAAGTCAATATCGGTTCAGTGATAAACCTCGTACAAAGTATATGTATCCGTCTCCTAGAGTCACAGTTGTCGTTTAGTCGATCAGGTATTGGGGAATGCGCGGAGGTGCGGAAGTTGCCACGCGCCGAGGCCGACTATCGCAAAGATCGTGAACCACCCGAAGTAGGCGACGCAGCGGAAAGGAAAGGCTCGCCAAGGCCTTTCCTTGGTTGGACACGGTCGTGCTACGAGCGAGGGCATTCGAGCAGGGGCTGTCGAAGCGGCTTGGCATTCGCGAGCTCTTGGAGTAGGTTGGCTTCCTACGGGACGATCGTCAGCTTTGTTCTTCGCACTGCAGACATTTGGGTAGTCAGGGTAAGGAGGACCTCCCATATCAGATTCATTAAGATAAGATCATCTGCGCGATGACTCCTTAGAGGCAACTGTATGTTGCCTTGAGCCGACAGGAGGGACTGGACTCGTCGACACAGCCTTTGGGAGCCCCGACCAGGTCTTCAAAGTGAAGTCGGGCTCAAAGACAACACAGGGCCATGTAGTTGAGAAAGAAGAACCCGATGTATTTGTTTCGAGTCAGACATTAGGATGAATATCTGCCTCGAGGCGCGGTTTCTAGTGGTGGTGCTCCTCGCGAGGTGTGCCGACCTCGAGCTTGAAGGCTGCGCATGATATATGTGTCAGAAGCGGTGCATATCGAGAAGAGCAAACGTACCGCAGCCACATTCGGGGCAGCGGGCGAGCTGCTTTGCGTTGGCGTTCATCCAGATGATTTCGTGCGACTCGACAGGATACCCGGAACAGCCGACGAGACGTTCAGGATACTGCACACGTACATCAGGGACAAGATTTCCAGAGATGATTTATATTTGGAATGAGCGTACACCCATGCTCTTGACGATGATGGGGTCCTTGGGTGTGCCCATGCGGTCGATCCAGAGCGGTTCGGTCTCGAAGAAGTCGTAACCCTCCATCTCGCCGAGTAACTGGAGACGCTCATGACCGGTGGCCTGCGTCGCGTTTGAGGGTACCTCGCCGGCCGATGAGCCCTTGCCGACGACAATTGGGTCCGAATGGTCGGATGCGGCGCGCGCAGTGACGCTTAGCGCGCGCGACGCCACGCGCGGCGATGACGACGACGACTTGGCCAGGGCGCGCAGCGTCGAGCGGCGCACGGCGATGCGGAACATGCTGCTAGGTGCAAAGTGCAAAGTCAAAGGGGTCGAGAATGCGCCGTAACGGGATTCGCCGTCCGCACACCTTGGTCTCGATCACCCATCTCGACCGTCTGCGGCATTTTTGCGCTACGTCACTTTTCCCTGCTCGCTGCGGAGTATCTTGAGTGTTTGGCTTCAGATTTGTTCCCGCTCTCTCTCGGATGAGTCAATATAAGAGACTTTCATATTAACCTTGAATTCGGCTGCATGTCAGAAATGAGACCATTAGGAACTCGCAGTCGCTCCCCATCGTCCGCCCGGGCTGTAGAAGGCGTGCCAGTAGAATGGAGGAATCCACTCGGCAAGCACTTTACGCTGACTTCAGCTGTAATGCTCAATGCCTCGCAACTCATTGGCACGTCATTCCTCGTACATGCTCGTCCCGTCTGACACACGACGGACCGACAGGAATCGGTGTATTCTCTGTTGCCGGTCCCATCGTCAAAAGCACTGGGTCGGTGGGCATGTTGCTCTTGTACTGGATCATCGGGCCAGCCTTCGCACTGGGTATCGTCGCCTTCCACGTTCACTTGCTCAGCAGCGTGCTGACGCCTACAAGTGTCGCTTGCCATCTACAATGAGTACGGTTCAACTTTCCCGGACCGCTCGGGCGGGGAAGTCGTCTACTTGTGCGTGTGGCTCTTCGAGCTTCGCGTCAGAGGTTGAGAGCAATCTGCAGGGAGCAAGCATATCCGCAACCCAGGCTTCTCGTGTCCACTACGTATGCTTTCAACAAGCTCCTCTCATCGTTCGTTTTGATCCCAATGGCACCGCACAAGTTATGTAAAGCTCACTGAGCGTATTTCAGGGGAATTGCGGTCAACGCAATCGTATTCTCCCAGTACTTCATCCATGTCCTCGGTCAAGATTGGTCTGCTGGTCGCCAGACGGTGATCGCCACTTTGCTCGTGGTGTGCGCAATGACAAGTTCGTAATCTGTCACTCCCTCATTGACGGTCTCGGTCTGACTGAACTACAGTCGTTGGGGGATCGACCAAATGGGCCATCCGCCTCGTGAATGTGTCGACCTTTGTCAAGTTTCTCGTGCTGGTATTGTACGACTCCTGCCCGACCGTGAGATAATAGGTCCAACTGACGCAGGCCGTCAAATCTAGTATCGTTGCTACGGGCATTGCGATCTTTGCGGGGTGGACATCTATCCAGGATCCATGGGACAACTTTCGCCACCCGTTCGAGGGCTCGACGACTAACCCGTCGTCGCTTGCCACCGGTCAGTTCCAGTACCTTCCTGAACGGCATATCACTGATCTACAAGTCTTCAGCGCTGGTCAAGATCAGCTACACCTTTGCTGGCGGCTCAACCGCATACAACGTCCTCGGTACGCTGCCTGCCTGTCTTCCTCACCCTCCACTCCTTCAACTCAACTGACGAACGCTACAGCCGAAGTCCAAGGCGGAGCCCCCACAGCGCGCCGGGCGGGCTACATCGCCGTCGGCCTCGTCTCGGTGCTCTTTTTCCTCGTCAACGTCGCCTACGTCGCCGCTTTACCAAAAGCCGAAATCGAAGGCTCCGGCCAACTCGTCGCGGCCGTGTTCTTTCGGAAAGTCTTTGGCGATGGGGTGGCGGGCAAAGCGTTTCCGACACTCATTGCGTGTGGAAGTATTGGAATCTGGTTAGCCTCTACCTCTCTGTTTGAACGACGTACAAAAGTAGAGACACTGACATCCAAACTATTCTCCCTCCCCTGGGGCTCAGGTTGCAATCGTTCGTCCCTCTTTACACATACCGGTGTATGCCATACACACACCTAACGTCCGAACGCAGGTAATCTCACAAGCCCGCGCCTTACGCGAGATCGCACGCCAAGGTCTCCTCCCCTTCTCCGCCTTCTTCGCCAGCGTACGCCCATTCGGCACTCCACTCGCCCCGCTCGTCCTCAAGTTCGTTATAACGGCTTTCATCGTCATCATCGCGCCCGCAGGCGACGCGGCGAACCTATTGTGGGATCTTAGCTCGTACCCATACCTCGTGCGTCCGCACCTTACATGATGATGATAAAGCCGATTGCACGTCTGACCCTGCGAGGATGGCAGATGTTTGATGTGGCGCTGGCGGTGGGTGTGTGGGTGTTACGAAGCCGACGCGACAAGGAGGGGTTACCGGCTGCGGGTACGCCCGCGCGCGATGCGGTCGTAGTGCTTTTCTTGCTGCATGCGGTCTTCATGCTGGTCATGCCATGGTGAGTTACCTTGTTCTCTATCCTCGATCCAATTTCCGCGAGACTGATGAGAAAACACACGTTTGTCAGGGTACCACCCGCGGAAGGACGGAGCGACGTCTCCATCTGGTATGCGACGTGAGTTGTGTTGCACCCCGGCTGCTGTTGTTGTGCCAGAACCTATGTAGACTGATATTTACTCGTCACGCAGGTACTGCGTCGTCGGGCTCGGCATCCTTGCGGTTTGTTTTTTTTTATCCCTTTTGTGGCTGCTCTTTCTCATTTGACTTGCAGCTGTGTGGACTGTATTACTATGTGTGGATCATTCTGCTACCGCGGTGGGGTGGGTATGAGATTGTCGAGGAGGTCCAGGAACTCGAGGGAGGCGAGAAATTGCGCAAGCTTGTGCGCAGATATCATGCAGATAGGCGTACAGAAGGGGAAGATGAGACTTTGCTACCGCCTTCATGAATCTATCCTTATGAAATGTCGAGATCGAACACGGTAGTCCGACTCCGTCAGCAGTCAAGCAAGACATCTTGCTAAAATCCCGGCTGCTTAAAACCCTGTTTCACGCATTCGAGATACTTCCGATCTCGCCAGCAGTGATGTTCCGAACAAGTTACATCTCGCGCGGGATCTCGCGGAGGCTTCTTGCGTGGACCGGAGTCAAATGACGGAGGCTTTTCAACTTGGACTTTCCAAATCCTCTCGAACGAGTCGCCTTGAAAAATCCATTGTATCCCGCCTTTGGTGCGTCTCGCAGAACGTCTTGTGAGCCATTACTGAGGGTTCAGTAGGTGTTCAATAGGGAGGCACTCGTGTGTAAAATCTCAACAAAAAGCACCCATCTACACTGTGCGCCAGTGCGCATGCTATCGTGCGAGCTCATGCTCATCTTACATCTGCAGTCATCTTCACCAACAAACTAAACAACAATGGGTGCCTCTCGCGCAGATAAGGAGCAGTACTTTGTCAAGCTCCGCGAGCTCGTCGCCAAGTATTGTACATTGCTTATGACTCCCATTCGCGGACCCGATTTAAACCTTGACTTGCAGCGTCGATATTCCTGGTCAATGTGGACAATGTCGGCTCAAACCAGATGCACCAGATCCGTGTCGCGCTCCGTGGCAAGGGTGTCGTGCTGATGGGCAAGAACACGATGGTCCGCCGCGCACTCCGCACTGTGCTCGCCGAGTACCCGCACTTTGAGCGTCTGCTCCCACACGTCAAGGGCAACATCGGGTTCGTGTTCACCGACGCCGACCTCAAGGGCGTGCGCGATATGATCACCGCGAACAAGGTTGCCGCTCCTGCCCGTGCTGGTGCGCTCGCGCCAAAGAACGTGTCGATCCCTGCAGGCAACACCGGCATGGAGCCCGGCAAGACGTCTTTCTTCCAGGCGCTCAACATCCCGACTAAGATCTCGCGTGGCACGATCGAAATTGTCAGCGACATCCAGGTCGTCACCGCCGGCACGCGTGTCGGTCAGTCCGAGGCGACCCTCCTCAACATGCTCAACATCTCGCCGTTCACCTACGGCATGACCGTCGTCCAGATCTTCGACTCAGGCAACATCTTCCCGCCCTCCGTTCTCGACATTGGCGACCAGGAGCTCATTGACCGCTTCCTGTCCGGTATCAAGGCCATTGCCGCCATCTCGCTCGCCCTCAACTACCCGACTCTCGCCTCCGTCACCCACTCCCTCGTCAACGCCTACAAGAACCTTCTCGCCATCGCCGTCGAGACCGACATCTCGTTCGAGGGTGCCGACAAGGTCAGTCTGTTGCTCTCGTCCTCGTCCTCCATTCTGCTGCTCCTATCGCCTCGCCACAAGATGCCAAATACACTGAAAATCCTGATCATTTCGTGATGCTCAAATACCTAATTTTCTCCCTGATGGCCCTATCGCTCCCCTCTCATCTCTCAGAAACCGACGCTAACGAACTCAAATTTTCACAGGTCAAAGAGTACCTGGCCAACCCCGAGGCCTTCGCCTCCGCCGCCGCCCCGGCCGCCGCAGACACCAGCGCTGCAGCTGCAGCCCCGGCTGCCGAGGAGAAGAAGGAGGAGCCCGAGGAGTCGGATGAGGAGATGGGCTTCGGTCTGTTCGACGACTGATCGCGCGTACTTGACTCGTTCGTCCTCCTTCTGCGTCCCCGTGTCATTTTGTTTCATTGCAATGCGACATGGCTGAAACTATCGTGCGCTGCTTCTCTATCTATCCTGAAGCTGAAGGTGATCTGTGAGCGATGCGTGATATTTGATGGTTGTTGGCCCTACACCGCTAACTCACTTGCAACGGAGAAAACAATCAGAGTTTCCCGACCCCATGGAACCGCGCGTCAGGAATTTTTTATGTGGTCATCGATATCAGCGATTCACGCACACACTGTCGAAAGCTGTTGTAACCGCGCCGCGACTCCGTGACAACGATTCGATGCGCTCGACGGCCAAATATGGTCGGTCAGCCCGTACATCCCGGACCGCTTTGAACTTGGAAAACAGCAATTGATACTGCAGGAGATGTTCAGACATCAGGGAATCTGATGATGACTCGGTAACGTGCGGGGCAGAATCCATTCCGTCAACGATCTCTGACGTGCGTGCCTTTTATCATTGAAATATCCGGTTCTTATGCTTGGAAGGACTTATGATGCATTGTGCTTAAATATCTCGTTGACAATCTAATTGCAGTTTGAGGCTATGGAAGTGGTCGGGAGAACGCGTCCAAGATCACCGTCAGTGACAACAGAATCAACATTTTGCGTATGACCACGGGCCTCGCGGAATGACAGCATCTCTCCCTGCACCGCGATATAGAGCAGATCTATCGATAATTCTCATCAATTGAAATTTACTGATGAAAACAGCTTCACCAAGGAGGAAGTGAATGATCTCCTCTCAGGTCTCATGCGTATAGAGTCAGTGCATATTGCGGGGTTGTCACCTGCTACTAGAAGGGTTAACTTAGGCAACCTATAATTGAGTTTTTATTTTCGGGTGACACAGTGCATAGGAGTTGTGTAGCCACGGCATGAATGACCGCGCCACAGCCGGACCAATGATCATATCATATCGCGTGGACGCTGTAATCGCCCCAAGTGATCGCCCCGGCTGCTGCGGCCCTGGGGCGAGGACCCGCCAGATCCTGTGATCTTGGTACACGCGACATGATAGGCAATCGAGGTACAAATAGCTGACTGCAGCACGATCCTGGACAACGCAGCCCCGCCGGATCCCCTCTCTCTCAATATGCAGTTCAAGACCCTTGCTCTTGCTTTCACCGCACTCTTCGCTGCCTCCGCCATGGCGAGCCCTGCTGCTTCGCCCGTCGCTGCACCGGCGCCGGATTGCACTTGCACTATTACTCAGACGCCATGTGGCTGCGCTGTCAACTGAATAGGTGCGACAGATTTCGGTGGGTTGGAATATTTTTGGCAGCTGACGATTTTATATACAGGAGATAACAGTCTGACCAAAGGGATCACAGGCAATCCTTGCCGTATTTGAAGAATAGAGCGATTCTGCTCATCGGATAGTCCTACCATTGCGAACACGCAATTGAGCACAAATATAGTAGTAGATTGTATTTTTGGAGAAGATTTTCAAGATTTCGCGTTTTTCGACGCTCAGTCCATACAGGTGCAGACGGCACTATCTGGTAGCTATCTGAACTCACAGCCCAGTGGACGGATCAATGCCCGCCATACTCGCAGTTCCACTTCGTTTCAGTACATTGCCTTTGATACGAAATTGATCAGATACAGAATGGCATAGAAGGGTATGATACGTGTACAGTTACAGTTTGGAGCTGGCCAACCATGATCCCCTGTGAGCCTCCATTTTGTTTTTACCTCAACAGATTAAATAACGAATAACTATACGGCAGGTCACTACAATTCCCTCTGTCATTCAATATGTAGCTCAAATACGTTGCCTTTGCGCTTACGGTTCTCTTTGCTGTCGCCGTTGTGGCGAGCCTGCTGCTTAGGGCACCCGTCGCTGCACCGGCATCAGAGTGTAGCTGCACCGGCCGTTCGGCATGCGGCTGCTCCATCTCCTAATTACGCAAGCCAATTCTGCATGTGAAATGACTCTTAAAAGAACGGTCTCAAATGTGGATGTCTAGGGGTTGGAGGGACCTCGGTGGGACGTGGTAGTGGCGCAAGCAATGGTCGTCTGCTACTGGCGATAACGGCGATTCCTCTCGTCAGACGGTCACATTTGCCAAGACAACATGTATTCATAACTAAAACACGATGGCCGGAGAAAATGGCCGTGAGAGGACGAAATACCACACAGTTTTGCCAAAGGCTCATGCTCCGATCTGATGCGAGCGTACCAATCGGTGAACTTTGCAACAGGTGCTCGACTAATATATCGATAATGTATCAGTAACTGCACATAACCAGAGCCCGCTTTTGGACTAAACTGGAGCTTGAGAACTGTCAGCCAAATGACATGCTTTTCCCAGCTAGCTCGATTCCAGTCGTACTGGTTGTAGATAACAAAACGATTGGATTCACTCCGGCTCCAAACATTGTCGCACATACCGCAAAGTAATCTAGTAAGAACATCCGAAGGGTATTTCGTGAACGATCACCCTTTTCTGAGCGAGAGGATTCAGCGCCGGAATAAGTAGGTGGTTCGTGCGCACATTGCGCCTGGATATAACGTTTACACGTCTCGGTACCGAAAACCTCATACTTACCTAGATGGTTGTGTGTGGCTTCACGTCCTTCTGCGCACGGTGCCAAGGAGTCGCGCATAGCACGGCGACGACCTCAGCCATAACGCGTCGCTCTGGTGCTGTTGTGGGCTATGCCTGCAACACTGTCCCAATCTTTACTCGTCCCTCTCCGGTCTTCGGGCTGGGTGGGCTCCCCTCTCTTCTTCTCCCTTTGTCTGTCTCTGTCCGTGGCCAGCCATTTGGCAACGTGCCCGGCGAGCGTGCAAACGGATAGTTTGCTGAGATATCAAGTTACTGTATCAATAAATGAAGTGTATACAACGTTGAGAATCGCATTTGCTGTTCAATCAGGCCTGTAAAATGATTTGCATGCCAGTGTGATTTCTCGAGTTGCAAGATTAAGGCACTACCGGAGGGCACGCCACAAATTGACACGAATTCATTCTCCGTCCCCAATCTTGCCCTTCTGTTTTTGCAGTGCTTTATTCGCATGACCTACAAGCTTGCCGACGAACTCCTCAAGGAAATCCTGGCCCCGCCGCTGCTCGTGCCCGACGCCTTGTTTTATAATACGGACGATGTGTCGCCGTTCAGCAGAGTCGATCGCTCCGCGTCCGACGTACTACTCGTCTGCAAGCGCTGGACGCGCGTTGCTACTCCGTGTCTCTACGAAACCGTCGTTATTCGCTCGACTGCGCAAGCCCACGCCCTCAGCGCCGCGCTCATCAGGAACCCACAGTTCGGCACGTATGTGCGCAGGTTTAGGATCGAGAATACATACGCAAAATACCTAAGCGCGAAAATTATTGCGACCATGCTCAACATTCGAGAGCTCCTTATTCCAATTGGGCTCATGGCCGCCGACCGCCCGACGGATCTCTATGCGCTTGTCGCAAACCGCAAGATCGAGCACTTCCTCTTAGCAGACTACAAGATCGGCTGGAGTACAATTGCAAGACGAAAACTGATCTCCAAAATCAAGCGACGCAGTAGCGACATGGAAAAACCTTGTCAGTGCACCTTGACCACGATCTTCCGTGCTTATGTCATTGTAGAAGCGCGTAACGACCACCTCGTCAATCTGGGTGGAACTCGCAGACACGTTCTGGTACAAACTGGCGACCCGTCGCGCACTACAAACCGTCGAGATCGCTTGCCCTTGGCTTCCAAGCGGGAAGAGCTACCAGCGCGTCCTTACGAATTCCTCATTGAAGCAACTCATTCTCAACGCCGACGACGATACCTATTTTCCTGACCAGATGCGCAACGAATGGCAGAATTTGCTGGCAGAAACCTCCTGCAATGTCCTTGTCAAGCAAGAGTCGTCGACCATCTTGTTGTCTGAGCTGATCGCAAGCCGTTCCAAGGTATTTCAGCGAGCAACCGATGCGACTGTATCCAACCCGTTCTGGATTCCGATGGCATCAGTCAATGCTGAGACACGAGTTGGGATATGGACGCGGATTATCATATTTGCGGTGGAAAGGCAGGCGAATGATCCCTACGTTTTCCGTACAGGCTATATCGACCAAAATTATGTCAACGTCTACATTGCCCGCAGCTCGGTTCTTTTGTCGAAAGAGTTGTCGGTGCGTGCAATCCCCTCTTCCGCTTCGCTTGATACCAAATAAGCGCAGATTGCGACGATACGCGCTCTGAGCGTACACCTTATGCCCGAGTCTGTCGATGCGTTGCAGACCATATGCACCCAGATGGAGCGCGACCCACTTCTTGGGCGTGTCCCGCGCACATTGTCGACGGCCGGCATCACACTCACTCCTCCCAGAGTCGGGGCGGCCGGCAAGGATCTCTCTTCCTTTTTCAAACTGACACAGCAACTTGAAAGCGTTAAGCTGGTGGGGACGTGGGCTAGCCAGCTTGACTCCCTGGCATGGGTGACGGCAATCGGGCCCTCGGTCGGGCACTCCCTACACCGACTAGATTTGGATCTACCCAACATAGAACGATACAACAGTGGCGATACCGCCAGCATGACAGTCGACCCTATTGCATTATTCGGAAACCTCCATGCACTGCGGGAGCTCACGTGGGCGTCCGAGCAGCTATACCTTTCCGCGGTTTCCATTCCGAAAAATTTTGTTGGCTTGTGCCGACTCAAGACATTGCATATTTCGAAGGGACACCAAAGTCTGTTCGATTTTCTCTCGCAAATCACGTGCGTCGCCGCTTGCAACCTCAGGCTGCATACGTCTTACACTCCACAGGCTCCCGGCGCTTGAAGAGTTCGATCTGACGCAAGGTGCCAAGCGAGCGCGCAAGTTTCTCCGCAAGCACGGAGGTTTAATTCGCAGAATCACCATACCTAGTGGGACCACACAAAAAGACTTTGACACTCTCACACAAGTTGAGGAGCTCAGACTGACCGATGTACGCGTTCTCTCCCATCTATTAACCAGCACGCTCAGTGCATTATCGGATCTCAGGACAATACGTCGAAGTTCTTCTCCACCATTCGTTGCTCGACTGTTACGAAGATAACTTTAAAGTGGAACGCGTATGAAGATATTTCACCATGTCGCTTCTATCCTCATACTCACCCCCACTTACAGATATGCGCCTAAATGGCTCAATCGCTACTCATCGTCCTTTGCTGTGCTGGTCTCTCTCAAAGCAGGCTTTCCAAATCTGCGCGAGATTTGGATTTCAACTCATCATATGTGGCCAACAAATGAGTACGCATGCGATGTTTATGTTGTGACGATCTCTGATTAAGCCCAATTCAGGCGCGAAGAAAAGAAGAACTTCTGGATTCCCCACTCGGCGAGTCTTGCTACAGTCAATATTACGCTCAAGGATATTGATGGTCGGTCGTGGCGCCCGCGACTCAAGCTACAGCGAGCTCAATAGCCGGAGAAGAGTTCAATTTTCGGAAGTGGCTGGACGGCTCCTATCGGACAGTTGTACAACAATTCTGTCGCCGACGATTTCTTGTTCTCATTCCAGTAACGGTAGACGAAAGAATCCAATGCTGCCTATTTCAACTTTTGAGTCGTGCAAACTAGCGACATCATGTATTTTGGTGAAAGCTCACCCTTTCCTGTGCGGGAGCGCCCGAATAAGCAGGTGGTCCGTGCGCCCTTCATGCTTGGATATAACCTTCGCACACCGCGGAATCGAAAACCTCATACTTACCTAGATGGTTGTGTGTGGCTTCACGTCCTTCTGCGCACGGTGCCAGGGAGTCGCGCATAGCACGGCGACGACCTCAGCCATAACGCGTCGCTCTGGTGCTGTTGTGGGCTATGCCTGCAACACTGTCCCAATCTTTACTCGTCCCTCTCCGGTCTTCGGGCTGGGTGGGCTCCCCTCTCTTCTTCCCTTTGTCTGTCTCTGTCCGTGGCCAGCCATTTTGGCAACGTGCCCGGCGAGCGTGCAAAAGGAGAATTGTCTGAATCTATATTATGTAGTTACTCGGGTATAATTTAGCTTCGAGACATGGAATCAGAGAGAACTGAAGTTCATGCTGCAAAAACATGCTTCAGGCTGTAGCGTGGTCTCTGAACTATATGAATTACATAATGTAAGGACAACTGACCGGGTGCGAGTTCATTGTCCGCCTAGCCATCCTTCCCTCCTATTTTGCAGCACATGACCACAAGCTCGCCGACGAACTCCTCAAGGAAATCCTGGCCCCGCCGCTGCTCGTGCCCGACGCCTTGTTCTGTAACACGGACGATGTGTCGCCGTTCAGCAGAGTCGATCGCTCCGCGTCTGACGTCCTACTCGTCTGCAAGCGCTGGATGCGCGTCGCTACTCCATGTCTATACGAAACCATTGTTATCCGCTCAACTGCACAAGCCCACGCCCTCAGCGCCGCGCTCACCAGGAACCCACAGTTTGGCGCGTATGTGCGCAGGTTCAGAATCGAGAATACATACGCGATGTACCTGAGCACGAAGATCATCGCGACCATGCCCAATATTCGGGTGCTTCTTATCACCATTGGGATTATGCATGCTGACAAATTGACGGACTTGCATGCACTTATTGCACGTCCTCAAATTGAGCATCTTCTTCTGGTTGACTATCGGGACGGCGCGAGGAACGGAAAGCGAAGCAAGTTGCTCTCAAAGATTGCAGGCTGCAGTAGCAACATGGAAAACTCTGGTCAGTGTACTACGTTTGATCGCTGCTGATATGTCAGACTCACATCATATAGAAACACGTTACAACTAGCGATGCAATCTGGGGCGAACTAGGGCACAAGTTTTGGGACGCATTAGCAGCCTGTCGCACGTTGCGCACCATCGAGATCACCTGCAGCTACCTGCCCCTCCAGATCCCCTACCAACGCGTTTTTGCCAATCCCTCTCTGAAGCAGCTCAATTTCGTCTCTCGTAGGAGTTGCGCTCTTCCGGGATATCAGATAGAGGGATGGCTTAACGCCACCTCAGATGTTAGCTGCCAAGTTTTGTTCAAGCAACCGTCGTCGACCGTCTCGTTGTCTCCGCACGCAGAATCGAAGGTGCCCAACTCTTTGAAGGCTGACACAGCTTCAGCTGCTATTGTTTCGCCTAATCCATTCTGGACACCGTTAGCGTCCGCCAGCATCGATGAGCGAGTCGATATTTGGGCACACATTCTTGCCTTCGCTGTCCAAAATCAGAAAGGATTCTACCTCAGGCGCTACAATCAGTGCGCGAGCTGGATTGACTATGAGCGTGTTGACGTTGGCGTGGCTCGCACCACGCTGCTTCTTTCGAAGGAGCTCTCAGTACGTGCTACCCGCATTTACTTTGCCTTTTGACCCTTACCTGCTGCAGATCGCAACCATCCGTGCAGTGAGCGAGCACCTTTCGCCGTCTACTGGGTCATCACTGCAAACTATGAGCACATTGATGAAGCGCGATCCCGCTCTCCGGCGTGTTCCTCGTACTTTGAGGATGTCCTATGGCCTCAAGGTTTTGCCGACAGATGGCAAGAACCTCATCTCCTTTCTAGAACTGCTGCAGCAGCTCGAGAGCGCTGTATTCACAGGAGCATGGATTGGTCAGCTTGACTCTGCAGATTGGCTAACGGCGATCGGTCCGTCAGTAGGCCACACCCTGTTGCGGTTGGACGTGGACGCGTGCTATAGTTCGGTTCAGTGGAACAGGTTTGGACCCGCCGCATCCAGGGTTGCGGGCAAAGTTGCCAATGGAGTGATGCTTGACCCTGTCGCTATCTTTGGGGAGCTCGAAGCGTTACAAGAGCTCAGTTGGTCATGCGAGCTGCTGCAATTCTCCGTACCACATAGTTTGGAAGATTTCAAAGGGTTGGCTCGCCTCAAGAAGCTGAAGGTCGGTTTGGGACACCACAGCTTCTTCACATTTCTATCAACTGTTCCGTTCGTATCTTGAGGTTTATGTATTATTATTTGAGGGACTGACACATCATAGGCTCCCCGCGCTCGAAGAGGTTGATCTGATCCAATTCAAAAATTATCCCAAGCGAGCCTTCAAGTTTCTCCAAAAGCATGGAGCCGCGATCCGCACATTTACGCTGGCGGGTGCCACAACGCAAGAAGATATGGATACCCTGACGCAAGTCGAGGAGCTTAGGCTGTTCAAGGTGAGTGGCCCATACACTATGGCCCGCGAATTTAAGAATAATGACATGCATGCGCTCAGGACGATACGGTACGGTTACTGGATTGTGTCCGCTGCCCGTCGGTGAAGAAGATCGTTCTTGGTTGGCACACGTAGGACCACATTAAGAGGATTGTGCTCGCCCCCCTGATGTACGACTGCTTGCAGATCGAGCGCGAAGAAACTCAGCAGGTTCACCTCAGCTTTCGCTCTCCTGGTCACTCATCCAACGAGCTTCCCAAACTTGCGAGAAATCTGGGTCAACACAGGTCTTGTGTGGCCGACCAATGAGTACGTCTGCCATGATGCATTTTGTGGGGCCGCAGTTTGACCCTACGCAGACGCGAGGAGAAGAAGAACTTTTGGGTTCCACACTCACAGAGTCTTGCTACGGTCAACATAACGCTCAGAGATGGTAGTGGGCGTGCTTGGCGTCAACGGCTCAAGATGTAATGAAATGCTCGTTCGGGTTGATGAACGCATGCATATTTTGAGAACACTTGAAGAACTCCCGCGCACCGCAGATTGCTGCTGAATGATTCGATTAGTCGCCGATGTATTTTTAGTCTCTCTGCGACTTCATAACGACTCAGAAATGGTTCCAGAGCGATGCAATACCTTGGAGAACTTCTCGGCTATCTCATCACAGAAAGCTCACCGACAGAACTCGCAGGAACTTCATTTTGCTTAGACCAGGCTTCCGAAAGAAAGAACAACACGATGCTGAAGGGAACGTGGACAGATGAATATTGAGTTCAGTGACGGGAAGGGACACAAGTACAGACGACTACAAATTCCCAATAGTAGACATGAAAGTACAATGCTCAGTAACCGGGATATATGATAAATACGGATTAGAATCTAAGACAGAGCTCGAAGCTCATCGAGCTTTTCTTGGGTACGTTCGGTAGCGTTCGCATCGTTGACCTTCCTGTACAGCGCTACGCCGCGCTCATACCGAGTCTTTGCGCCGTCGTGGAAACCGCGGCCGAGGCAGACGTCGCCAATACGCACGCACGACTCAGCAATGCCACGCCAGTCTGCGCCGCGGCGACACAGTGCGGCGCTGGTGTGATATGCAGCGAGTGCGTCCTTGCAGCTCCCGCTTGAGTGAGCGAGGTCTCCGAGGTACCGCAGCTCGGCGGCGACGCCACGCTCACAGCGAACACGCCTGTACAGCGCAAGGGCGGTGATATGCTGCGTCAGGCCGGCGACAATGTCGGTGTTGAGTGCATGCTCAGCGTCGCCCATCTTATGCAGCACATCAGCCTCCGAGCAAGGTGCCCGAACGCGGCGGTACGCGCAACGAGCAGAGTCATAGTGCGCGAGTGCTTCCTCAGGATCGCCAAGCTTCATGCTGACGTCGCCAAAGCCAACAGCACACGCCGCCTGACCGAGAGTATCGGTGCTGTGCAGGTCTTTGAAGATTGCGGACGCCTCCTCGAACCGGGTGCGCGCGAGATCGATGTTATTGAGGGCAAGCGCGACATTGCCAAGCTCAAGAAGCGCATGAGCCTCACGAGCACGGTTGACGGGAGCCTGCTGCTGTGCGGCACGGGTGACACGTGACATGGGTCCAAAGCCACGGACCATGGCAAGGACATCCTCGCTTGTGGCGAGGGCATCGGCGAAATCACAGCGTTGGCGAGCGATCTCGGCGAGACGAGCAAGTGCATCAGCGACCTCTGGCGCGCAGCCAGCCTTTTTAAACAGGGCCAGCGCGGAAGCGAACTTGGTCGCCGCTAAGACAAGGTTGCCATTGCGTTGTGCAACGATGGCGAGAACTTTCTGGCAACGAGCTTGCCAAGTGGCATGCACGTGCTGGCGGAAAATGCGCATGGCCTCTTCGGCACGGCTCTGAGCGACGGAGATGTCGTCCCCAGTAAGGGCACACTGTGCGAGGTGCACAAGGCACTCTCCCTGGCCTTGAATATCGCCAGCCGCACGGTAGAGTGCGCGCGCCTCTTCGAGCTTGGCAGCTGCGACAGCGTGCTCGTCGGTTCCCATGAGAGCAAGAGCCCAGTTCTTGATGCAGTGCGCCTGGCCCTTCATGTCCGCTTGATCACGATTGAATACTGCGAGGGCCTCCTCGTATGTTGCAATCGCACCACGCATATCACCCTGTTCGCGAGCCTCAGTCGCAGCAGCAACGAGCCACTCAGCCTTAAGAGCGTCTTCGCCGATGACATCGCTGGCCTTGAGGACCAGCTTGAGCGACTGCAACGAGCCGGCGTGGGTGTGACGCAGGAAGGCGCTGAGGTCCCCTGCGGCTTTGACTGCGTCGCGTCGATGAGGGTGCGCGGCCAGGATGCGCTCAATGATGCACTGCATGTTGCCGATCTCGGGCTTGAGAATTTGAACGAGGGACTCGCCGTCCTCCGCAGAGCCAACGGTAGCAGCACGGGCCGCAAGGTCAAAGTAGTACTGTTCGAGAATCGCAAGGTGGTCCGCCTTTGGCTTCTTGTTCTCCTGAAAGTAGGCGCGAACCGGGAAGAGCACGCTGAGACGGCGTGACTGCCGTTCGCCAACCCCGGCATCGTGGTGGACGTTGAGGAGCCTGGACGCAGGTGATGCGGCGAGAGCGGCAGCTGGAAGCGGGGCAGGAGCCGGGAGCGACAATATGTCATCATACGCGAGGGCAGACTGCCGCAGTGCGATGGACGTCTTGCCGACTGCCGGGAGCCGCTTAGATATTTCTGTCAGCGTCTCGTCCGAGAAGCCATCGGGCACGATGCAGAGCATGGCCATCAGGTCTATCGCCGCCTCTCCAGCGGCACGCATGCGGTGGCCGGTCAGGCAAGTTTCGATGCAGATGTCAAAGTTGGTGCGGCGGTCTTGAGGACCGCGGTCGAGCATGCTGGTGCTCTCCTGTTCCCAGCGAGCAAGAAGAGCACTGAGGGTCTCGTATTGCGCGATGTTGGCCATGAGAGTGATAGCAAGCGGGTGGCCACCACAGCGGTCGAGCAATTTGGCCAAGAGCGGGTCATCCTCAGGTTGATCGCTGAGGGCGACAAAGGCGGAGCGAGACGCGTCGAGGTCAAGAGGCGCGAGCGGCGGGATGCACGGACGGGTCCAACCAATGCCAAAGGGTCTTTCGGCTCCACGAAGAGTCACGATAATCGCAAGGCTGGGGATGGCCGCCATGGCGTTCAATAGCGACTCGACGCCATCCCGCGCGCGGACGTTCTCCCATGGGCTGTCGAAGTTGTCGAGACAGATTGCCGCGGGGCGGCCGCCACAGGACACGCGCTGCAGAACGATCTCGCGGGTACGAGCGGCGTCTGCGTCCTCGGGGATCTCGAGCTCAAAGTGCTCGACGAGAACTTTGACAAGAGACGCGCCGTCACGTGCGACATCACACGGCACGAAGTACCGACAGTCGCCGTAGCGGGCGACGGTGCGCGCGTTGTGCAACGCGGCGAGGGCCAAGCTCGACTTCCCGATGCCTGGGGCACCGAGAATGACATGCCGAACGGGGTCGACAAAGGTGGTTGCGTCGAGCGGATCGCTCTCTGGCGCAAGCGTTGCAACGATATCGCTGAGGACCTTCTCGCGCCCGTAGAAAATGGCAGGACGCGGATGGAGCAGCGGCTCGTCGAATCTAAGAATGAGCATCAAGATGAGTTCGAGTTCGAGCTCAGTGATTGTGTAGGAGTAGACTCACGAGATCACATTGGAGCTAAATGGCCTCACCGGCTCAAGCGCTTCGGTGAGTTCCTTGAGCTCCTCCTGTGGCTCTTCAGTGATAATTTCGACCTTAGGCGCCTGCAACAAGCAATCAGCCTTTCGCCTAGTATTTCTAAATCTAAATTGGCCAAGACGCACCTCCTCGGCCACTTTGGTCGTCGTCTCAGGACTCCTCCATCATCGACTCAGTTACAGTTGAGTCCATGGTCGACTTCCTCGACGACATCATGCTGCTCCTGCGATCACCACCGGGTCCGTTGATGGCACGCATGTACAGCGCGTGGTTGCGCTTGACGCTCTTCAGGATCTTGTCGTCGTACTCTTGCGCGATCGCCGCGGAGCGGTAGAGCTGGTGCTGGATGATGATGGTGCTGCGCAGCCCAAACAGGTCGAGCGCGTGGCGCAGCTCGTCAGCATACTGTTGGATGACCTGCACGTCGTCCTGGCTGCGCATGAAGCGCGAGAAGTACGACCGCTTCGTCTGCGCGACGACAAACTCGTGAATGCGGCGGAGCGTGCTGTAGATTGCGTCAGAAGCAGCAAGAGGAAGGAAGGCGCAGAGCCTCAGCCAACGTACCCCGTGAGATGCTCAATATTATACTTGAGCTGCGGCGAGATGTGGTCCTTGCCGTGCATCTGGTTGATGATGGCCACCACCACCTGGCAGACGTGCTCGGCCAGGCGCTCGCATGCTTCTCTATTCGTGATCACAAGCTGCAGAGGGGCATGCTATGAGCATGTACGAACAATTGAAACCTGAACACTCACCTGAATGCTGTCGGTGATCAAGACCGCAAGACCTGCGATACCCTTCGCATACGGAATGTCGAGACCGTCTGCAATCTCGCGCAGTGCGCGGAATGTCAGGCTGGCTACTGCCAACGTCGTCTCCTTTGCGCCAGAGTGTTTCGATTGGCCGCTTGCGGTAGACGGCCGAGTAGAAGGCGCGCCCGAAAGCATCGACGGCGACGTCGAAGTCTTTGAGTTGACGGCTGTGGGGCTATCATCGAGCTCGAATGTGACGCGGTTCGCGGAATTCTTCCGGGCGATGCGAGCATCGAGAACCGAGTCGGTGTCAGAGGCGTCATCAACACTGTCTGCCTTGCCCTTGCCCTTGCGGCGTCGAAGGACGCTCATTGGGGAGGATGAAGGCGGATATGAGTGTACTGGAGCTGGCGAAGCATCTAACGTGTTGCTGCGCGCAAGTCGAAGTTATACTTCTCATCGGGGAAGCCACCATCGGTCATGGTAGTTGTTGCGCTCTCGGGTGTCGAGTCAGCACGGCCCTTGCCTTTGAGATCCCATGGGCGACGCTTGCGGCCGACCAATGTTGATGTCGGCGAGAACAGTGTCGTTTCGGGAGATGGTGTCTTGATCAAGCCAAATTCGTCTGTTGAGTCCTTCGGTGCGGATACAGATGTGGATGCTGCGCTGGCCGGTGGTCCTTCCTGGTACCGCGACCCGAGTCGTAAGAGCGGGCGGCGGCGGCGCGCCGAGGTGTCCTTGTTCTTTCCTTTAGTGTTGGATGAAACTGGGGACGGAGGGGCGGCGCCGAGGTCAAAGCTGGCGGAAGGTGATAGTGTCGGAGGCGAGTCGGTGAACAGCATCCCGCCCTCCTGGTTCGCGCTAGTGTCTTTGTTCTTTCCTAAGCGAATGGATGAAGCTGGAGACGGGCTAGCGCGGGAGGACGTAGGCGTGGATGGGGCAGCAGAGCTGAAATCGAACTTTGCGTCGGCAGAAGGTGTTGGCAAACCGAAGACGGTGGCAGATGGACGACTACTGGATATCGTGGATTCCTTGTTCTTTCCGTTGAGGCTGGATGAACCTGAGGAATGCACATCAAGATCAAAAGTGGACGCAGGCGAGAGAGACGGGGGTGAATCCGTAAAGAGATTCTTCTTCTCGTCATTGATGAGAGGACTGGGCAGTGGTGACGGCGACTGTTCGCGCAGAGACGATGTCGTCGAACTGGTCTGAGAAGACTTGCGGCGGAGGGATAGAGAGCTCCAAGATAGGGAAAGACTCCTACGGGAGCGCTTGAGATGGTTCTCCGGCGCCGCCTCGGCAGGCGGCGACTTCTCTTTGGAGAAGCGACGGCGCAGGGACCATCGGCTATGTGGTCGATCTGAGTTGCTGCTGGCGTCCGAGTCAGATGCTGACCTCCGACTGGAGGAGGGCGAGAGTGGTAGCGTCTGTAGCTGGGATACTGATGCCGGCTGCTTCTCGAGGGGTGATACCTGAAGCGGCGGGAGGGCAGCGATCGCAGCCTTGCGCTTTGACGAGGCTTCCTTGGAGAACCAGGTCTTGGGAGAGAGGACCTTGCGCGCGCCCAGCTTGGGCGATGCGGGAGGTGTGATTGGTGCAGCGGGCTCAGCAACGATATCCTTGCTGGCGGGCTGAGAGTCCTTCGAAGAGGACGAGCGGCCAAAAGGCAGTCGCCGGCGTATCTTGCCGGGCGACGGTGAGCGCGTCGAAGGTGACGGCGACAATGGTGAGAGTAGACCGCGACTGCGTGTGCTCATCGTGAGAGACAGTACGTATACACGGTGGTGGGAGGAGTGAGAAAGCAACCCGTGCTGAGCGGGGAGGAATGACCGGCCCATCATGTCTCAGGCGGTGCTTCGTGATGGATGCGTCGTCCAAACATAGGCTTCTCAGGCACAAAACCTACCGGTTTCCCATTACCAGAGCTTCTCATTGCTGCTATCTCGAGCTCTGACGGCCAACAGGTGGTACACTACAGTTCGCGATCAGGTCGGTCGTGTCAAGCGACTGACAAAGCGACAAAGAGTCAACGTGAAGGATTGATCCGCTGGAAGATTTGCGCCTATGATTGGCAAGATGCCGGTGGCGCGGCGAGTTTTGGCATTGATCAGCGTCGGTATCCGACGGTTTGACGCCTGGAAATTCCAAGGCAACTGCAGGATCAAAGGTTGGTCAGACTCATCAACTTGCCAGCTGAAATGAAATCACCAACGAACTCCCTCTGATCTATTGGTGTAATTGTCGTTACGAACAATACAGCCTGCCTGTTAGTAGCCATGAGCAGAATTTGGAGTCATAAACGCACCGCACCACAGTGTGCCGACCACCGTGATGAAGTGGTACCGGCACAGCTACAGCTACGTGAAATATGTCTACATTTTGATTCAAAATCAGGATCCAGCCTATCAAAACAGTCGGTGCAGTCAAGAGTCGGAACGAGTCGTGGCCCTACCACTAGTAGTGCGCAGCACCAACGTAAATTAATGTGTAGCTTGAATACTGATATTGACGCAGTATATAGCACAAGGTAGGAATTAAAGTCCAAGAGAGAGATCATACGCGGCTACCGGCTTTCAATGAAGGGAGGTTAGCCTATACCCACCCAAGGGCACATCGAAGCCTTTAGCTACACCAAGAGGGCGACAGCGCTTGTGAGATGACATATCACCCATAGTTTACTTGAGTGGTATGCAGTTTGGATTATTCGCGCGGCGGAAGATTCAGTTGTCGCAGTCATACCCCCGAGTACCGAGGCGGGGCAGTAGCCATTCCACCACTCTGCCTGTCATCGGGCAACATTTGGTCTAACGCGTGTAAGAGGGCATGTGCTGGGATGCCGGCTCGCCTGGCCGCAGGTCCAAGTGCTTGATCGGCGGTTTCTGCTACAGACTCTTCATCCTGTCCTGTCTCGGATGAGGCGTGGTCTGCGCTCGATAAACGACTGTTGTGCTTCGATTGTGGTCCACATGCATCAATAAATCTGCTCAACTTCTGGTTTCTGTGCTGCTGCAACGGATCATTGGTCTCTAATGCTCCAGCGACGTATGAGTGTGGCCAAATGGTTTCGGACCGTAGTTCCTCACGCGCTCCCGCTGAATTGGTCGACTTGCGCGACTTGCGCAGTAATCTCCAGATAAATGCACCGATAGTTAGCACGATAAATATCGCGAGAGGTGTAACAATGGCGACGATACGCATTTGATGTGACGTCGAAGGCGGAACGCCATTTTCTGTTGTTCCAGATCGAGAAATGTCTCCCGACGGCTCCGATGTTGGCAACGGGTTCCCATTGTCCGTCTCTGATGAGCCACCAGCTGTAGAAGTAGACATTCTAGGATCAACTGAAGTTCCTGCTAGGGTGTTCGACGTGGACTGGCTATCGGTGTGTGGACTTCCAGATGTCGGCTGCGATGATGTTGTAGTAGGTTTTGGTGTATTTGAAGCAGTCTGAGTCGGGCTCGTTACAATCCTAGTAGTCCCCGTCAGATTGAAAATAACGAGCCCTTGGGTGTTCTCGTTGGGTCCAACCCAAACAGAATCGAGCGATACTATGGATGGAAGATCGGCAACGAACCATTCTTGCGGTAAAGATATCGAACAGAAATCAGCGCCGGCATCGAGGATGAATGACCGGACGTGGGACCGGACCTCGCCGACTTCGTTCCGATATCCCACCATCGCATTGATACCGGGTGTTGTTGGATCACCTGTCAAGTCCAATGCCATGAAGACGGTGAAATTGTCAATGTCTATTAACGCACAGTCTCGAATTAGATCAATGGTTTTGAAGATGGCGTGAACATGGTTAACCACTCACACCCTGTCTGAGTAAAATCGACACCGGCGTGGACTAGTACGTGGGAAGATCTGCTAATGACGTGGCCTACCATGCCATCAAGTCCTGTTGCTTCATACGTCTCCATTGGACACATGTATTTCAGGAAGGTGTCTGAGCGTTCGAAGTAGCTCGTCTGGCCGTTGCCGATCTCTTCATATTCCCCAGTCCAGGCGGTGCCGGCCCCGTCTTTCCAGTGAACAGCGAAGAGAGGTGGACCGCGGGAGTGAATATTTTTACCAGCTGAACTGGTGTCTTGATGTTGTGAGATTGGCAGCAGTCGTGGCAGCTCGTAGGCAGTGCAAAACACGACGAACGAATACAGCAAGAAAACGGGGCGCCACGAGTGAAGCATCAAGGTGAGAGACGCGAGGGAAAGTCATGAGATCACTGCTCGAAAGCTTGAAATAAAACACACCTGTAGCCCCTCGCAAACGGGTAGAAGACGCCGGTGGTTCTCGAGAGCGTGTTGATGCGTGTCTTGGCATCTCCTGAAACTGACATTGTGTTTAGGACCCCTGTTCTCACAAATACTTCACATCTCGCGCGGTAGCACTATCTCTTTTATGAGTTGCTGATGACGCCCATGATCAAACCCGAGATACGCATTCGGGCGTGCAGACTGGCACAGGGTCAACCTGGCGAGCCGAAGCAACCGTACAGCCCCGAAAGTGCGGAATGTTGGTGCGCGGAGACACGTACAGCGGCACAGGGGCTGGAGCGCACAGGATGCTGAAGATTAGCGTCCTGGCCGAAAGGAGCTATGCACTTCAGGATGCCCACTAATCGGTATAGATTTACTATAGTCAGCCACCAGCTTTTCTGCATGACCGGCGCGCTGGGACTGGGTCCCGCACGCATAGTTGTGCTAAACACGTGGGCGGAGCTGACCTCCATCTTTCTCTGTCGCGCAGTCTTGAATGTAACGGTCTACTGCTGCATGCCTTTTCAATGCTCTGAGTGGGACGTCCGTTCACGCTCACGGAGAGTACTTCAGCCTCGAGTTCGCAACACTTTTGCACTCTACCGATGCTCTCATTTCTTCCACGAGCCTCGCGGCGTCCTCGGTTGGATTTGACTGACCGTTGCTGGGTATAGAACCTCCACTCATGCTCCCCGGCTGTATGAGCTGCGCTTTGAACCGCTCAGTGCCAGGTACAACCTCGGTAATTCAATGCTGTGCAGGGGGTTGTCCTATCTTTAACCAGGATATTTCGATTGACGTACAATGTTGCAGCCATTGAAGATGCACGTGATAATTCGACTGACACGAGCTGTTTCTGTTATTCAGGCGCCGGCTTGTCGCTTGCGCCTGCCACTGTGTCGTCCTCAGACACCGACGCCAGTTCGCTCCGGCGCGTCGTTTATCCCCACTTCAAAACCGAAAAGACTCGCATCTGGACCCGCCAGTCGTATATTGGTGGGCAGTCACTCCTGAATCTTGTTTCACCGCGGGCTCCCGCGATGGATTGCGCGCATGCGTTTCATCGTGTGCGCCGCGCTAGGCCCTGCGTGGACAACGGATGACCGGATCGCGGAACGCATTTTGCTCTCGGATCGCGGGACACAATTCCTACTGCGGAATAGGTAAGCTGTTGCCCCCGAGACCCGGGTGCATGTTTCTGCTTAGAGTCTAGCCTAGCTACTCTATCGCGCGATGACATTGAGTCCTGACCTCGACAGCACACGTTTGATGATGATGGGTTTGTTGTACACGAGGCGGGTGTCAATGTCATCGATCACGGTGCTAAATCGAGCGTCGTGAGCGCAAACCTCGGGCGAAGTGTGGGTGTGTGGGGCGGCGCTGGTACTCCACTCCGCTCACACTCAACTGCTGTGCTCTCCCCACCTTCCCGCGCAATTGCAGAGCCCGCTAGACTGTGTCGCGCCCGCCCGCACGTCAGACATGGAATTGCACGCTCCTCATGGGATGTGGATGTGCTGTGACACCAAACGTGCGCGGATCTGTAGCGGCGTTACCCCTCAGCGTCAATTGCGGACCGGCGCACTATCAGCTCGCGATCCTCCGGCGTTGGATTGTACCCTAGCACGGACGCACAGGTCCGCGACGTACGACAGATTTTCCGCGTTTATATATTTCGATGGCGTGTCTCGGGTGACTCCCTCATTCTCAACGCAGTCATCCCTGCTGCGCCCCCCCCTCAGTCTTTTCTCCACTCACCGGCTCCACTCCTTGTACTTGCACTCCTTTTACTTTTACTCTCAGAACACTATCCCAAGCGGCTCGCGATACACATACATACATGAACGCTCCGCCCCCCACTATTCGCCAGAGCTCGTCCAGCTCAAGCCAATTTGCGCCTCAGCCGAGCCACTCTATGGAGATGCTTCTCCTCACAAGTGGTCAGGCTGCGCGCACTTCTCGGCATATTCAACCCGAAGGCGCCAGCACCGTTGGTCTCCGCGTTCGCAGACAGCGACCCGCGCTGAGCATCTCGACTCCCTCCTCGGATAGCATGACCCTGATGTATGTCACAAGTCATCATCATCTACGTAGCCGTCAGCTGATACGCGATTTACTCCACAGATTGCCACGAGACTTGGCTCACGATCTTGTGCCAAGTGCCTCAAATTTAGTGCAGACGCACCGCTCGGATAACTCTAAGCAGCGATGGCGTCCGGCTACGGGAGCACAAGATATCACTACGCCTGATCTTCGTGTGGGTCCCCCGCCGCCATGGAGTCTGGACGAAATAACGTCGGCACCCCGCCGCGGGACTGCGGTCTCCTCGCAGCTTCCGACCTCGCCCCGCTCGCCCAGCTCGCGTGCGCTTACTCGCGCATGGAAAAACGTCTGTGGCGCGCTGCGCAAACCCGAAAGGGAAAGCTCCATTCCGCAAGGCTTCGTCGTCGTCTCGCCACAGACCCCAACAGCACCACACCGTTCGTGAACACCTGCTCCTGCCCGCCCCTCCCCACTCTTGTCCACTAATCGAACCTATACTTGCTGTCTCATACTGTTGCCCATCGCGCTGTCCATTTGCATTTGTTGTTACACCACTCCACTCCTAACCTAGCCCTCGATCGGCCGCCCTGGGCGCAGCCGATGGCGCTGTACTGTTTCACCACTCAACTGCCCCCCCCGCCCCAGCTTCTAGCGTTCCTCGCTATCGTCGCATATTGTACAACAACACGCACCCGGCTCCTCGTTCACTCCATACTACTCTATGTACTCATCAAAATCAAAGTACCACCAGATTGCAATGCAATGCAAATGCAAAACTGAGAAGCTGGTGTGCTTCTCGCCGGTGTCTCTAAATTTTCCTCAAGCAATCCAACTCGAGCAATCCTAAAGGTCTATAGTCACTTGCAGTATGCAGGAACTCTGAGTTGGGCAATCGGCTTCGGTAAGCCGCGTTGGGCGGAACGCGAATTCGTTCGTTAGAATCTCTGTCTCTTACCAAATTGTCTTCGCGGGAAGCTACGCGTAATTTCGTGATCCAGCCGTGGCAGGAACCACAGATGGCCTCATTGATTAGTTGACCCATCTGTAATTGCGCGAACTTCGCGCAATCGAGAGTCAGTGTCCTCGGTTCAGGATTCCAGGGCTCCTGTATCGTCATCAGCGCACATAGGGCAGGCGAGCACGCTGTTGCCGGCATTCGCTTCGGCGCCAGCAAAATACATGCACATGACCCGGCCATAGTCTGTGGCTTCGGCGGGCGTGCTCGCCCATCTTCTCGCGCTTCGCCCTTATCATTCCGCGATGCCGCACCGCCGCACCCCCACCCTTACTTTATTCATAGAAGGTTAGAAAAAGGCGGCGCGAGTGCTCCCCTGCTCCTGCCTCCCCCGTTCTGACGACTTGCGAGAGCACGAGTACCGACGACGATGAGGTCCGCCAGTCTGACATTATACGCCGCAACGGCGCTCGCTGCGTCGTCCTCGTTCCGCCAGCATGCGCCGTTCCGCGTCGACATGTGGCACAAGCAGGAGGCGGTCTCGCCGCTGGGCACCCAGTTCAAGGTCGTTAGCCCCGCATCGAACCCATTGGGCGGCACCCTGCGCTACGTGGAGAACTCGGGCGTTTGCGAGACGACACCTGGGGTCTACCAGGTAACGCTGCACACCGCTCCAGACGAAGCGAACGACGACGACTGATCCGTTTTGTTCGTCAGGCGAGCGGGTACGCCGACTTGGATGCGAACCGCAGCATGTGGTTTTGGTTCTTTGAATCTCGCAACAGCCCAGAGACGGCGCCACTGTCGATCTGGCTCAACGGAGGTTCGTTTCGGCTCTTGGCTCCCCTCTCCCGTCTCCCCAAAGTTCAACGTACCCTTGTCTCGCAGGACCTGGTTCGTCCAGCATGATCGGTCTATTTCAAGAGCATGGCCCCTGTCGCATCAGCAACGACTCCAAGACCGTCTCCCTCAACCCGTACAGCTGGAACGAGAACTCGAACATCATCTACATCGATCAACCCGTTGGTGTAGGCAAGTCTGCCGATCACTTGCCCGAACCCGTCGCTGAGCATGGGGTGATCACTACAGGTTTCTCGCATGGGACTCTGGCTGTCTCCGGATCCCTGGCTGCGGCCAAGGCAGTTTACCAGCTGTTGCAAATCTTTTTCAACGACCCAACCTTCAGCAAGTACCAGACATCCGACTTTGCGCTCTGGACAGAGGTACGCGTCGACCCACAATCTTCACATTCGAACTAACGCGGCGTCCTCGTAGTCGTACGGAGGTAATAGCTCAACCTGCTCAATGGTCAACTATTTGCTGATTGTCTTTGCAGGACACTACGGTCCTGCCTTCTCGCACTACTTTGAGCAACAGAACGCCATCGTCGACGCCGGTCAAGGCAACGGTCTCCTAAAGCTCAACTTGAAGACCCTCGGCATCGGCAACGGTCTGACCGATCCGCTCAGCCAATATCCCCAGTACATCAACTATGCGCTGAACAACGGCTACGTCCAGACGGCGAGCACCGCGACGATCCAGAGCGCCAACACGTCGCTTTACGCTTCGGGCGGCTGCCTGCAGCAGATCCAGAATTGTTACAATACCGGCGCCGCTAGCACGTGCTCGAGCGCGCAGAGCTATTGTAATAGTCGCGTGCTCTCGCCTCCGGCTGGGAGTCGTAACGTGTACGATGTCCGCACGACATCGTCCGCCTATCCTCCAGACTTCACGAGTGAGTCTAGCGATGCTTTTATGCCGTTCTGTACTAGCAGCTCACGCGCTATTGCAGACTACCTTCGCAACAGTACCATCATGCAGCTCATTGGGGCGGAAGTGAACTGGACGCAAACGAACACTCAAGTGTACGTGACACACACTTAATCGCGAGGCATGTACTTATAGGCCGACAGTTACAGCCAATTCGCGGCCACCGGCGATTGGATGCTCGTATGTCGACTACGAGATGTTGAATATTCAAGTGCTGATTACCTCTGACCCCCCAGAACTCGGCACTTGACCTCGCCCCCGTAGTCGATAGCGGCGTTCGTACACTGGTATTTGCCGGAGACGCCGACTACATCTGCAACGTGTGTAACCTACTCTCTCCTCCTGAGGTTATCCCTAGCTAAACAACCACATCTCCAGGCCTTTGGCGTTGAAGCGATGGTAAATATTCCCAAACACCAGTCCTACAAACGGAGGAACTGATCACCATTCCGGTCGATCGAATAGATGAAGAACCTCCCATCCAAGTTCCAAGCAGACTACAACGCTCAGAGCTTTACGAACTGGACGGTCGACGGCGTTCTGACCGGGTGGTACGTCAACACCGGCACCCTCAGCTACCTTCGTGTAAAGGATGCCGGGCACGAGGTACGTCGCGGCTTCTCCAAAGCTCACGTTTGTTGTACGTGCTGAAAGGAGGCGCAAAACAGGTCCCTGCGTACGGGACGACAGGGCTTGATATCGGCCAGGCGTCGCTCGTGTTTTACGAGCAAGCGATGAAGGGGTTGCCGATTTCGTCGACGTGAACATAACGAGCATATTTACGATTGGATGCGGATGTGGATGTTTACTGAAGATTGACTGTGCCTACAGGCACCAGATACGAAGTTGGCAAGCCAGCCTGTGCTTCGTTCGCAACTCGTTACCACGCATTTGTATTTCATCAGGCATCAATCTGAGGTTGTGGACAGCCTCGATCCAAACATGAATGCTCAAGATGTGGACTATTGCAATCTGCAATTGTATCAGTCGCGACTTAACATGAGGGCTGGCCAGCTGAATCAACTCTAGTGTTGTGGCAACCTTCATCCGTTCTCTCAGCTACCTTCTGGACACATCGGCTTCTAGAGCACTCGTTTTCTCCGCCCATATCTGCCACTGACGCTTTATTTCAAATTTACAAGCTAAATGACTTCTTTCAATTTGCTTCGAACGGGCTCCGTGCCTCTGTTCGTGTCCATCGTAAGTGATGGCTTGATAATACACGGTAGACACCAACTCATACCTGTGATCCTCTCCCCCGTGCTCGGGAAGTCACAGCTATAACAACGAAATCTCACCAACTTCTTCAAATGGCCTACACAATGCTATTTCAACAGCTACGCAAGGTTCCTGAACCTGACATCGCCATATTCCAAACTGAGATCGCCGCAAATCAAATTCACTGCCAGCCGCACGGTGACCACACAGGCATCGTGTAATTGGGAGCGGGTCTCCGAACACCGGACTGCGTGCTCTACTGGCATTCGCATCACACGTCATGAATAGGCACATGGCACGACGAGAGTCCAAAGCTTCGATTAGATCTCTGCTATCGTCTCGCGCTTCGCACACAACCAGTCCGGTGCCCCACACAGGGTTATTTATGAAAGCTATAAAAGAAGGAATGGTTGGCAGCAATGGAGATTCCGCTTACTCCCACTCCGTTTGGATGCCAGAGCCAACGATGCAGTTCGTACGCCTGCTGATGTACGTCGCGACGGCATTCGCGTACTCGCCCCCTAAGCATGAGCCGTTCCGTGTCGACATGTGGCACAAGCAGGAGGCAGTCTCGCCATTGGGCGCCAAGTTCAAGGTTGCAAGCCCCCAGGCGAACCCGCTAGGTGGCACCTTGCGCTACGTGGAAAACTCTGGCGTGTGTGAGACAACCGCAGGAGTCTACCAGGTGAGTCTTCCCGCTCATGTCACTCTATGAGGGGTAAATATAGTATATTCGTCTAGGCAAGCGGGTATGCAGACCTCGACGGCAGCCGGAGCATGTGGTTCTGGTTCTTCGAGGCTCGCAATAGCCCTGAAACAGCACCACTAGCGATCTGGCTCAACGGAGGCTCGCTTATGTCTCCGAGCTTTTTGACCTGCATGAACTCATGAACTTGGTACAGGACCTGGATCTTCCAGTATGATCGGTCTCTTCCAAGAGAACGGTCCATGCCGGATAAACAACGATTCCCAGACCGTCTCCCGTAACCCTTATAGCTGGAACGAATACGCCAACATGCTTTACATTGACCAGCCGGTCGGAGTCGGTGAGTCCTCTCGTGCACCTTTGTGCATCGCCAATTCGGCAACCTTATTGGCCGGTGGTTTCGGGTGCTGAGCATGGTTGCTCCATACAGGCTTCTCGCACGGAACTCTGGCTGTTTCCACCTCGTTAGGTGCCGCGCAAGCAGTATATCACATGTTGCAGATATTCTTCAACAACCCGAGCTTCAGCAAGTACCAGACAAACGAATTTGCACTCTGGACGGAGGTGCGCACCGATCTCACGACGTCCGAATATAAACTGACAGCACGTTTTGGAAGTCATACGGAGGTGACATTGCCTACGGCATTAAATCACGGTTCAAACGGCTGATAATTTTACAGGACACTACGGTCCTGCCTTTTCTCACTACTTCGAACAGCAAAACGCGATCATCGATGCCGGTCAGGGCAACGGTCTCCTAAAGATCAACCTCAAAACCCTCGGCATCGGCAACGGCCTAACCGATCCGCTCAGCCAGTACCCCGAGTATATCAACTATGCATTGAACAATCGTTACCTCCAGACGGAGAGCAATGATATCATCCAAAGCGCTAACTCGTCTTTGTACACATCTGGAGGCTGCTTGGAACAGATCCAAAACTGCTACGACACCAAGGTAGCCACCACATGTTCCAGCGCTCAGGACTACTGCAACAGCCACGTACTCTTTCCTTCACTCGGCGACCGTAACATATACGATATTCGTACGACATGGCTTGAAACGGACGATTATCCTCCTGACTTCTCGAGTAAGTCGGAGAACTCTCATCTCAGTCCCCACTATAAAACATGCGCAATCTAGAATTCCTTCGCAATACCACCATTATGCAACTCATTGGCGCGGAAGTCAATTATATGGAGTCAAATGGTCAAATGTAAGTTGGTTCCTCTATGAATCAACGCTTGGCACTCAATAGTTTACAGTGTGAATCAATTCCACCTCACCGGCGACTGGATGTTTGTACGTTGGCGTAATGACAGCGTGCTATCAGACACTAAACTCATCGCGCCGGCAGAACTCTGCTCTCGACCTTGCACCAGTTGTAGACAGTGGAGTTCGCACCTTTGTTTTTGCTGGCGATGCGGACTTCTATTGCAACGTGCGGAGCTTGGCGGCTATTTTCCTATATATTACTTACGAACATCATCAGATATTTGGCGTTGAAGCGATGGTCAGCTGGCATGTATTTCTCCTGGCATGAAGGCTGATTTCTGGTTAAATGCGTAGATGAAGAACCTTCCAACCAAGTTCCAAACCGACTACAACTCCCAGAGCCTCGCGAACTGGACGGTTGATGGCGTTTTGTCTGGGTGGTACATAAACTCGGGCAACCTCAGCTACCTTCGTGTAAAAGATGCCGGCCACGAGGTGTGTACGCTTCTAAATGCGGTTCTCGAGCTGAGCAGCAAACAGGTTTCTGCGTACGGAACAGCCGGGCTTGCGATCGGTCAGGCGTCACTCCTGTTCTTTAAGCAGGTGATGCAGGGGCTGCCTATTTCATCGACATGAAACCGCCAAAGTATTTATTGGGCAGGTATGTGGACTGAAACCCCGCAGGCGACCAAGCATTCGATTCTGCATGTCTTGTAGTTCGTTACGTGGCCGTACGCGCTCGGATCTTCAGTCGCTGACACCATGTTCAAACATAACTGCGCAATGTTGACCAAAGTTTTGGACAGACACTGTTAGTGTAGTGGCAACACTCTATCGCATAGCGGAGTGTACAACACCCCCCGCATTTCGCGCGGAATCGCAGGTTCGAGTCCTGCACAGTGTAACTATTGAGTTTTGACTGGATACGGCAGTCACGGAGGATGCGTGACACCAGGCGTCCCGTACTGCATTCTTCTTTTCGCTCTGGCTTAGTTGTCGCTCTGGCTTCGTTGAGGTACTCTACACTATCGAGAGCTTCTGAGTGCTGCTTGATGGTTTGACGATGACAGTATCCAAAATTTATGCGCGATAGAACGCCGAGATAAGAGCGTGTCGCTCATTACCAAGCCATTGCATTACCAAGCAATATCATTCTATTCATTATTTGACGGTTTTGCAGCTTCCAAGCCGGTGGGCCGGCGTTGGTCGTTTGTGACAGGGGGTTGCCCCAAGACCAGCTTCCTGCTCTGCTGTCTCAAACCGGACCCACTGACCATGTAACATATTGTTACAAGTGAATGAACTGGCACACTGGGGGCATCGCTGAGTGCTGAGAGCTGTGACGACCGCTTGAGAGGCATTGTTGAGACCAGGAAAGGACGTCCATCGTTGTTCGTAGTCGCTTAACCACGTCAACTCGGCACGTGTAGCATGTACCGGTCGCTCCACACAAGTCGGCGCTATGGGACTATTGCCTGGCCGCGCCCAGCGATACAGTGGTTGGCAGTTTGTAGTTTGTCGCTGATGAGCCGCTAAATTGCAGTTGGCGACGCTGGCGGCGATGTATCCAGGGGTGGTTAGACCCTCAGCACGTTACCGTCTCGATCGACGCCGAGGAGGAAGCCGCGCTTCATCGAGATAGGCGGAGAAGAAGCCTAAAACGACGATCACTGGTAGCCGATATGCTAGAGAAGAAGACCTGTGCGAGGCTCGTTAGCTTACAGCACTACATGTGCAGATTGCATTGGCTCCGCGTAGCTACATATGTTGCGAGAAGCGTGCCTGTGGTCGTCATTATGAATGGAGAAAGAGGGCTTGAACCAAAGGTCACCAACGTACAGACTTCTTGAGCGTGCCGCAGCGAATGCAGCTGTAGTTTGGGAACCTCATTGAATAGGGTGTGATTCTCCACTAGTGAATGAAGTGCCGTTCTGCCGCCCCTGCCGATTGTTTACCCTGGTCTTGCCCATTTTATTTCAATTAAGAAAATGTATCAATGCTTAGAAATGAGCGGTGATTACGGCATAACATGCCATCTTGAAGCAATCGACAATCAGTGGGGCAAAATGTACACTGTCAGGGCGGTGATTGCCCGTTCCGCCCCTTTTGCTCACGCCAGTTCACAAACTGCATAAACCACTGCGCTCTTTCGCGAGACGTTACACACAGACACACAAAATGGGGTCCATTATGGCTCATAAAAGTCTTACACATCTCAACGCACTGCGCTTCCGGCGCATTTCCGCTTCACGTCAAACTCCAGCCAGAAAGCCGCACGATTACCACGACTGCAACCAAGCCTCCATCTGATCAAAAGCCCAAGTCCAAGAAACGTGGCGGCTTCTACGCCGTTGCCGTTGGCCGCAAGCCAGGAGTCTACTCGAAATGGTAATGCGGTTGTTCTACCTGAGTGATTTGGTTCCTCACTCGGACGCAGGAAACAATGCCAACCTCATATACACGACGTTGCGTGCCGATACGGAAAGTTCCCCACGCGTGAGGAAGCCGAGGAGTACGTGCAGAGCGCAGGTGTTGGGAGCCGTCGTAACACCGAGCCTGGCAATCAAGCCGACTGGAAGGTAGTCTACCCCGACGGCGGCAGCAATAACCAAGGCGAAGATCCCGCGCAGGCTGGTGGGGGTATGCGGCGGGCGGAAGGCGATTCCAGGTGCGATTTTTTCTAAATTCGCTATTATATTAGGTGCTCACCAGAGCGCACTGTAATCTTAGCAAAAAACGCTCTGATGCGCAGCCCAACGATCGAGGCGAGCTGCTAGTACGTTTGTTTACTTTGATGATGTTTTTGCGCTGATACCCTCGGAGGCAGCCGTTCGCGTCTCAAAAACTGCATCGATCATTATGACCAATGCGCGATACTCGGTCGACTGTACGCCACTCCAAAATTGCTGATATGCATGTTCATCGGTTTACTTTCTCACAGGTACAGGGTGGAAGTCCCCTGACGGCGGGCAGGTGAAGAACCCACCAAATACAATAAAAGTTTTTCATCGGCCCGAGAAGCTCAGTGGCGAGGATTTCATCAAGTACGCCGAGGCTTATGAAAACGAGTTTATCTGCTCACTTGGCGTTAGGACTTGCGAGAAGATGGAGCAGGACATGAAAGCGGAGTAACTGCCACCAAATGTCAGGGAAGAGACGAGCCAAGCGCCCCATCTACGGCAAGGTTTTTCACGCGCCGGAAGCCTGATATTCATGAGATGAATATCATGGAGGTTTGGAAAGTGTGTGGCGTGTGATATGAAGTGCTCAATGAGTGGCGAATATCTCGGAATCAGTACGGCCTGACCGGTGAAGCTTTATAGCTAAGTCCAAAGATTTCAGAATGTCTCGTACGTGAAATATGTCAGCGTGATATTGTGGTTAGACTGGTAGTATATGCTGAAAGGTAATTGGAACCTCTTGTCTCGGAAGAGTTCGAGAAAATGCGAGCGAACATTGCAGACATATATCAGAGTGAGCTCGGAAAGTGTCGACGCAGTTGTTCAGGCTCTACTGTTTCAGGCGCTTAGGGGCAAGTGAGCGGCACGAAATGGTTCGAAACTGCGATACAACTCATTTGCCTGCTTGATATTAAAATTCCTGCGACCTTGTACGAGCTACAACGGTCAGAATGGGCAAGCAAGAGCTTTCATAATCGAACACCCGCGCTGGGAGCGCCAGAATAAAAGCTGTCGTTGCCGATGCTTGGATGATTTGGAGCCATTGAGAATGGAAGAACGCGCGACCGCACAATGAGCAATGGCAACAATATTATCCCGCGTGCGAGGGGAGAATGAACCCGCGCCACATGGGCTTTGTACCTGCAAGGCACAAAAAGTGAAAGACGAGCTGAATGTGAGTCAATACTTCGGAACGTCTGGTAGTGTCCTGGAGGTGACTGATGCTGAGGTACAGCTTGATAGTAATGTCAGCCTCTCGCTGATGTCACACCAAGTTTGCCATCGGCGAAAATTTCGAATGTCGGCGTAAAGATTACATGTACAAGATCCCAGTCCCGCACGCTCAACAGAAGACAATATGACTTCTCGCGTTGCATGCCTCTAGATTGACAGGTTGCCGCGTGATTTGTGCATGAAGCACGCAGCAAGGGCACGCTTCAGGCAAGGTAGCCCACGAGTAGGGCAGTAATGAGCCCGGAAATGAAGTTCACCTGTCACATTGAGATTACTCGACTGCGCGAAAGGCTTCAAGAGAGAAAGAGAGAAGTGGCTTGCCTGGTTGTTTGAGAGGATGTGAAAACCGGAGATAACTTTCGATGCACGGTGCTCTGGTGCGTCATCTTGAAGAATGAGTTTCTTCTTGTCGTCATATCGAGTGCGCTGTAAAGTTGCGCCCAGCAACGAATCGATCTGCCAACCTATCAGGTAAAATGGTGGCGTGAGAGTCCGTATCTGACACTCACCACCGAGCCAATAAGCCCTGACGCTGCACCCCAGCCGCAGCATTCGAGCCAGACGGTTGCCAGTTGGTCGCGACATGCCGAGCTCTCGATGCTAAACACGAGCGCAAAGGAGGCGCCTATCAGGAGACCTCCCATGCACGAGGCTGCTGTACCCATAGCGCTCAGACCGCCGTTCGTGCCGGGAGGAACACGCCTGAATGTTGTAATCAAGATTGGCCATGAGCTAGAGAGGATGCCTAGCTCGGACGCAAGAGTATCACCGAGACAGCATGCGAACTGCCTGCATTGGATGTTAGGATATGCAGGTGAACAGGCAGACATGTACGAACGCAAGTGCGGCAAACACAAACTCGCGACCGTACTGACCATACGGCGAATTCGTCGGGCAACGTCTACTCGGCATATATTTAGGAGCAAGAAATTCCCAAAGCAACGCAGCTATTGCTGCTGGAAATGAATTGCAGAAAACCTGTGAATTGAGTTGATTCTTTACCGAAGATATCGTGTAACCACTTTCACTGACCTGCCAAGCTGTACGATTACCTGCTTCAGCATGACCATCTTCAAGCCGCGCCTTGAGCTCCTTTCCCGTTTTGGTTGCTTTGGAAGCAGCAAAGAAAAACACTAGCATTGCGATTCCAAAAGCCTTTGTGGGCATGTGGAGAGTAATGTAGCCCACGACAACAGCAGCAATGGCGCCGGACGTTGAGAGGGATTGGCTGTGACGTGTTCGGCAGGCACGATGAACACCCGGCGAAATTACAGAACATGTTTTTACCAAGCGCGTACCGTTTGTATGCTCTCCGAGCGACCGTAATTGCAACGAGGGCGGCTATGACATGATCAGCGAGAGTGCGCGGGGTGAGGGCCATGGCTGTCGGATCGGACTAGACGGAAGCGGCCACGGCCTTCGCCGCCTCGGAATCGAAACCGCGACTTAAACACCGCCCTCTTCCTTGTTCTCCTCATCTGCCGGCCTTTGTCATGCCCGCCCTCGCTGACGCCGGCACTTACACCAGCAACTCTGACAACGACATTTTTGCTGAACTTGACATCCCCGACTGGCGAAATGCCCCACCTAAACCGCCTCCCAAACCTTCACCATGGGCGAACATTATGGTCGAGATGATGTCCCGGTCAGGGGAGCCACCGGATGCTGACGAGGAGCATCCGGCACCGCCTTCTCCTACTACGAAGACGCCCCATCAGGAAAGAATGCCGTCACTTCAAGTGTCGTCACGGCGCATCCCGCGAGAGGTGACATTTGAAATCATGCGGGCGTCACCAGATCTCGTCGCCGCCTTCAACGATGCACGGGCCGAGTACGCTGATGCCATTTATTCTTGGTGGTGGAAATCTGGAACACGAGACCGAGACGACCAGCCAAGCGATTTGGATTACGAGCTCGTCAAGCTCGATCCTCGCGTACAGCGTGCCGCAAAAGCTCTCGACGATGCTGACCGGCGGCTGAGTGCCAAAGGGGTAGTCGTCAAGCAGGAAACGGTGCGAAACGACGGTTACGCACGGAGGCACATGAACATTGAAACAGAGCGGATTGACGAGCAGTGGCACGCCGCGAGAGCCGGCGGTGCTCCAGCGGGCAAGCCCACGTCTCGCTCAAAAGCTTCCGCTAGTACTGCTGAGCTGGTGTCTGATGTGGACACCAAGCCGACGCGGCGACGCCGCACTGCAAAGGGGCGTGTAGATATTCCACCAACACCGGACGCGGACACACCGCAGTCGCCTGCGTCACCAGGTAACAGCTCTTTACTAGCTGGGCGCTCTGACGACGGCGAGACCGTACCGACCACCCCGGAGGCTGACGAACTGTTATGTGTACCTGTGACCAAGCAGTCCTCCTCAGCTCGACCTGTCACTCTTGAGCCACCCGCACCCGCAGTTCCGCTGAAGCGAAAGCGCGGACGCCCTCGGAAGCATCCCCTACCCACGCAGTAGCAGCATATTATAGAGAATTTGATCATATTATTGCCCATTCTCATGCATTGCTCTTCCTTTGTAACACGGGCTCGACGCCGGTTCATGCACCGCAACCGCGCTCTCTGACTTGTTATTGACACTGTGATGGTATTTCTGTCCTAATAATTTGAATGCTCCATTTTATTAACGAGTCACATTTTGCTCTGCTATACGTGGGAACAAATGATACCTGATACAGACGACCGGGGAACAATGCAGCAGCAGACTCATGGCGGGTGCAATTGGCACAAGCCTTTTTCGTTAATTATATGCACAAGCCACCTGACCTTTACTCAAGGGCAAATTAATTCAGGAAACCTGAGCCAAAACCTCGTCCATCGCGTGCTTGGTCGCAGCGCGCGGGCTTCGTATATAAGGGTGAAGATTGATTCGATTTCATCACAGATCCGGACTAGAGCTCTCTCTCCACATATTCTCTTGAGTTTGAAAGCAGCATAGTCGTATTAGAGGCTGCGGTTACAGGAAGGACACGTCTCCCTCAGCTTGCGGCTGTGACGCTCCGCCGGAGCCCTTATCTGAGTCAAAACCTGCTGATTTCTAAACCAAGAACGTTAGACGAGTGTAGTGTGTACAGAGAGGCCGAGTATCTCGGCAGGCGTGGATGCAAGCTGCCGTCGAAGTACAGGGGCGGTTCCACCGCCAATGGTAGGCTGTACAATTTTCAGAGGGTCAATTCCCCTCATCAAGTCTGTAGGGCTGTGTCAAAATTTTGGCTCTGGGTCTGACATGGGTGATTGAGTGGGAAGGGATGTCCATTCCTTAGAGCACGGCAACCGCAGTATGAAGTGCTTTTCATCTGTACATGGCGTGAGAGAATCTCCATACAAGATCCAAAGAATAGGGAGTCTAAAATTTCAATGCACATTTTCGTTGAGATGTAGCGAGAGTGGTCGGTCGGTCGGTGACTGTGATTCTCACGAGCGCCTTTCAGCACTTGACTTGATTCATCTCGTCATCGATTGCACATCTGCATTTCTGGCTCGCCACAGCGCTTCGAAACTCAGCTGCGCCTGCTCTCCGTTTCATGCCCTTTCGCACCGCGGTAATCTCGAGCATCATGTCCCTGCCCAAGAAGCCCATCTCCGCGCTGCCGCTGCCACCGTCGTCGCACATTCTAACGCACAACCTCACGCCGGATCCTTTCTCCGCATCCCCGCGCCAATGGTTCGACAACCTCAAAACTCACCCGACGATGCAGCGACGCGCGCGCTTGATGCCCAAAGACGCGCACTTCTCATATGTCTCGCCGCTGCCCATCCCTTTCCCCTATCGCATTGCCGCCGCAAGTGACGCATCGCTCTCCGCCGAGGACAGGGCTGGCGCTGTCGAGCGATGGCTCTCTGATCAGGAGCCACTGGTCCCTATAGACGGGCCGCCGAGTACAGGCAACCTGGGCAAGTGGTCGAACGATACTCGAGACGGGCGACGCGAGCTGCTTGGTATCGCATCTGTTGGTCTCCGCGACTGTCTCCCTCATCTCGACGTTGGTGATGCTATCGAGATAATTGGCGCCCCTTCTTTATCAGATTGTAGAACGCCGGCCGACACAGCCGCAAAGGAGAATTCTGCGCGGCAGGAGCTGGTCGACGTTCTCAGCGGCAAGACCGCCATCTTCTCGATCCCACCAAACGAACCCGAAGAAAGTTCATCTGGGTATGCACCGTGGTCTCTGCGATACTCTGGGCACCAGTTCGGGAATTGGGCGGGGCAACTGGGCGATGGTCGTGCTATTTCTATCTGTGCGTTTGGGGTTCAACTCCGGCACTTGCGGTATCATCTGACTGTTCTCAATTTGCAGTAGAAACACCACATCCAGAAGACCCCGAGACGACTTACGAGCTGCAGCTGAAAGGTGCAGGCCGAACACCCTTCTCCCGTACTGCCGACGGGCTTGCAGTCGTGCGCAGCTCGATTCGTGAGTATTTGTGTAGCGAAGGTGGGCGTATTTCCCTCACCCCTTGATATACATATTCAACGGAGGGGTTCACCCTATTGTAGCAATGCACGCTCTAAGTATTCCTACCACGCGCTCTCTCGCGTTGATCGGTCTCCCCGACCTTGAAGTTGTTCGCGAGCAATACGAGACCGCATGCATCATGACCCGCGTCGCACCCTCCTTCATTCGCATCGGCAACTTTCAAGCGCTCAACCCGCCGCGCGACGTCTTCGCTTTTGGGGCCGGGCAGCAACAAGCCGACTACGATGCGCTGCTGAAGCTCGGACGATGGGTCACCCAACGCGTCCTCAAGCTCGATAACCTCGATGAACCGTGGGGTTTGCGATTGGTCAAGGAGTCGGCGCGGCGCAACGCCCTCATGCTCGCCGGGTGGCAGGCGTACGGGTTCATGCATGGCGTGATGAATACGGACAACATCTCGATCATGGGTCTCACAATTGACTACGGTGCATTGAAAACGAGCGCGGAAGGTTCCCTGGGGCTGACTTGGATTGGACAGGTCCTTACGCGTTCATGGACATTTACGATCCCGGCCACATCTGCAACCACTCGGACGACGAAGGACGCTATGCGTTTAAGTTCCAGCCCACCATGATGTATGTTTCCTCCGTGGTTGACTGTTGAACTTCGACCACGGCGGCTGACCCTGCTCGCCATTACGCCTTGCAGCATATTCGCCATTCGCCAACTCTTGGATGCACTTGCTCCGCTTATCGGCGCGGAGGAGGCTGCAGGAAAGTCGCTCTCCGAAGGTTGGGCCGCAGATGCTTCGCCGGAGACACTGAAAGAATGGCATGCGGCGGGACTCGAGCACCAGAACGACGTTGAAGTCGGAATTCAAGACATCTTCATCCCAGAATACAAGAATCTCATGAGAAAGGTCGGTCTATCTATTTATGCTAGCGTCTGCATTACGGGCTGCTGACGCACTTTCATAGCGCCTCGGGTTGGCCACGGCGCGGGAGGACGACCTGACAAAGGTCATTGACCCGCTGCTCGAGCTCATGCACCGGCACGACCTAGACTTCCACAGCACACTCCGCGCGCTCTCTCTACACGTCGCCAACGCACCGTTCGACCTATCCAACACGGACATCGATGCTCTCCTTATCTCGCCGCTCCGCACCACACCGCTCGAGAGCGCACGCACGGACATGCAAGCCTGGCTCGCTCTGTGGCAAACCCGCCGCACCGGCAGCGGCAACGACGACGACAACGCGCTGAGCCCGGACGAGATGCTTGCGGCGAACCCGCGCTTCGTGCTGCGGCAGTGGGTTCTCGAGGAGGCGATTAAGCGGGTGACGGACGATGCGCCGAGTGGGCGACGGGTGCTCGCGAAGCTGCTTCAGATGGCCGAGCGGCCGTTCGAACCGTGGGGAGGCGAGGGCCGCGCTGAGGACAGTCTGACGCCAGAGGAGAGCGAAGAGCGTAGGATGTGTGGATTGGGTGGGAAGGAGATGCTTGGGTTCCAGTGCAGCTGCAGCAGTTGAACTTGTAAACATGATCCAGATCTGAAGAACTGTGAAACGCGACCATTACGGATGATTATCAGGATTTCTTTGTGCACGGTACGTGATTTAGGATCATGTTGTGATGGGTTTGTGAAGGCAATCATGGAGCGACAGCCCGTTGCGCCATCGCGTGAGATCTGGAAATCTTTTCGGTGATGGCGGGGGTCACAATGGCAATGTGCCCGAGTGAAAAGCGCAGCACATCACTCGTGGCACAATGGAGACCGGGTCGCGATGCGACTGTTCCGAAGCAAGCCCGTACGTGAAGTCAATAACTGTGAGGACCGCGTCACGTGCGTCATTGCATGGCACGGCTTGAGAAAATTTTTGCATGCCAATGGGGGCTGCCGCCACCTTTCGGGTGCTTGTCTTTCTCGACGAGACAATGGAGACAAGGAAACCCTGAGACTCGCACCCGGAGAGCACGCATGATAGATAGATGGATGTGTGAGAGAAATTGATAAGTGTTAGATTGTATTCTGCCGCGGGAGAAGGACAAAGGGGGGGTACCAGGCACTAGCCAATAAAGATATTGGGCCCGAACAAAACGACGCGACAGAACGAAACTTTGAAAGGATGCGGTTTAGTCCAATTTGGGTGAACAAGACGGGTCGTGAGAGCGTGAGGGGTGGGTGGGGGGTAGTGGGAGTTATACGGAGGTCATTTTTGGGTCATGTGTAGAGCGTAAACGGGACGGGTTTCACTAGGGAGCGATCACGGATCGCATGCGCGATTTGACGGCGGCGGTTTTGGGGCTACAGATAGGCATTGGACAAGAAACTGGGCGATGCTTGTGTGCATAGCAGTTTGGGAGCGAGACGGGGACGGGAGAATGGTGATAGACATACATGCAAGAAGATCGCGAGCGGGGGCAATGAGCGAGGGACATGACCGGACCAAGACCAAGACCACACACACAGAAACAAGACAGGAGACCTACACGGTGCAGTTTACGCTGCGTAGGCCTTCTCGGCCTCGCGGAGTAGGATGAGGCGGTCGAGCTCGCGCGGTTCGTGCTCGCGGAGCCACTCGGTGGAGCCGGGAACGATGATGCCTCCGTTGCTGGTGTGCTCAAAGTGCGGGGCGTTGTAGCCTTTAACCACGAGCGCGGTGGCGGCCGCGCTCATCGTCTTGCAGGCGCCAAGCTGATACAGCTGGGCGGCGGCCACGATAAAGTGGTCCTCCTCGTTCCAGAGCATCGACTTTGCGCGCTTCTTAGCAGCCACCTGCTCCGGTGAGAGCGGCTTGCGTTTGAACGCTGCCTTGGCCCGGAACCCGAAAAGGAAGACCTGGTTTGGGCTGCGCGGGCTGAGCGGGGAGCGTGCGACAGTCGTAGTGGCCTTCTTCTGGTAGTAGCCAGGGACAATGCCCAGAACGCGACATGGCTTTGCGCCAATGCGTCTGATGAGTGGGAGCCGTGTCGACTCTGCGTCCTTGGCCATATCGGCGTTGGCTGCGGTAGGGAACGCGACAGGGGCGTCGATTGTATCGACCAGAGTCACGGTCGAGGTCGTGTCGATCGAGATGAAGAGTGAGTCAAGTGACGAGACCATGGCGAGCGCGTCGGTGTTTAATTAGTGTGGCGAGACGGGATTGCCGGGTGGGCTCGGGCGACGACACGGGACGGGACAGATGAAAAAGAGAAGAAGAAAAAAGGGGGAAGCGCAAAAGTGAGCGGGGGGAATGTGGCTGGACGCCGTATTTATCAACGCCGCGAGTGTGTGGTCGAAAAAAACAAAGGGGGCGCAGAGCACAGCTCGGCATTTGGCGGCACGGCAATTCGAAGTTCCAGCGTGGCCGGGTGATTTGCGCGCCGTCACAGATCTGACTTCTCTCTCACGCAAGCCGGAACACTGCATTGTCCTGGAAGCTTCTGCGCGCGAAAGGGGGCATTCGTCCACCCCTGAGGCGACACGAATGCGGGAACGCCGTGGTGCATGGGCACGAGGCAAGGGTGCTGCTCAATAGACAAAAAAGACAAGCGCCACGCGAGCCGTGACGAGATCTGCAGTGGAGATGCAGCGCGATTTGTAAATAAAATAAAATCGCGTGGGTTGGTGTGTGTGTGTGTGCACTGACTGCGGTGATGTCCCGCGATGCGTTTCAATGGCCGCGCCGGATCGCAAATCAAGCCACCCGCACATTTGTTGCGACGCCGTGACCTTGATCGAAACCTGGGCCGAAACGACGAGCCACCGACGTTTTACTGGACGTCGAGTCCAAACACGGGCCCGTCAACCTCAGCACGACCGATTGGCGCTTTGTGTCAGGGTGAGTTGACGTCAGGGTGAGTTGACGGGAACTTGACAGCACGTGGTAAGAGTAGTCTGGATTGCCGATCCCTTCTTCCGCCCTCGGTGTACACCGGAGATGCAAGTGCCGCGTGTGACGTGGTTGAGTTCGCCGGAGAGCTGCAGTAGCGCAAGCTCTCGCACGCCTGGAGTCTAATCGACCAAGTTTCACCAAGTTAGAACGCCATTAACACCGACACGAATACCAGAGTCGCGCTAGTAATAAAGTTGGTTCCCACGCAAGTGTGCGACAACAAGCCTCCCATGTAGTTGTTGCCTCCGCGTCGTTCCCGAGCCCGTGCCAGAAAAGAAAGACGCGCTCAACCTGCAATTCAATCAGGCCCAAATTCCATGAACACGTATAGACCTTCTTCCACCGAAGTAAAAAAAAAAGAACAACCTGGTCGAACGGAGGTTCGATTTCTGCATATGTCCTGCCAGCCTCCGAAATGAAACGCAACCGCACCCGAGTTCCCGTTCCGGGTCTGCCAAACGTGGGGGAGGGCACGAGGCAAATGGTTTCTACGGGACGTTCGGGCTTTGGCTGGGGGTGTAGAGACCAGCGTTGTTCTTTTTGGACGTGGGTGCCTCGAAGATGCATGCAGGCTCGCACGAGCAGGTTCTGAACCAAGACATGAGTCGCTTCATCGAAACGCAACTATGAGGAGATTTTCGCCGGGGACTGGTCAGAGGTCCGCAGCATCTATAGACAGTCTTGAAGCAAACACAGCGAGGGGTCAACAGAGGTTCACGGGACCATCATCACTTCACGGTCGAAACCCACGGTGCGACGTACATGATACAGCAAGTAAATTATTCTTCGTCTCCATCCGTCAAAGCGGGAATATAGAATGTCAGGACGCCGCCGGCGTCCGCGATTTCGCCAATGTACACATACCTGTGTTCGTCGGTCAGCGTCAGCTCCACAAATGATAGAGCTCATACATGATAATACAGTGATTTTGGCATAGCCCTGCGTATCTGAATCAGATGGAAAGCTATAGGACAACAAAGGAGAGCACGTGCCAGCAATGGTCGTCGTCGAGACGACATGACATGACATGAACCGTACGAATGCTTTGATCGAAACAAGCACCGTACTGAAATCGTTCGGGTCACTATCGTCCTCACCTTTGACTTCGTCTATGCCTTTCGTGTCAGCAATCACAACAAAGCTTTCATCAACGGGCCAAAACGCACCCATCGCCGGGTGTGCACAACCCGTCCATTCCGTCTCGACCTCGACATGATCAGTCTGCGCGGCCAGCCTAAAGATCTCGTTCCGGTTCGCCCTGACCGCAACCGTACTACTGAGCTTCTGTAGATGGTCCACGACGACCCTAAGCTTGGCGAGCGGCGGGACGACGATATGGACGTCCGGTTCGGGACACAGCGGCTCCTGGATGCGCGCGACGTCGGCGGGGCGCATCACCGTGACGCGCACGTCGTGCGTCACGTTGATCCGCTTCCCGCCGGCACTCTGCAGCGCGACCTCGAACGACCACGTGGCGTGTTCGTTCTTCTTCGTGAGCTTCAGCACGACCTCGGGCGAACTCAGCGCAGACTTGAGCGCGGCGAGGAGGGGCTCGGTGGACATTTCGAAGGTGATCTCGTTGTTGTTGTTCGATTGGATGCGGTAGTCGGTGAAGATGTGCGTCTTGGATGGGGGGGATGTGTCAGTTGAACAACCTCGTAAGCTCACGGTCGATGCGAAACGATCGCACTATTCGGATATTGCTTGACTCTTATTAGCAGCGCGAATCTAGCATTACAAGCGGGGGGACGCTCACGACCAAAGTTGGATACCAGTATCACCTGGCAGACAGATGATGCGCATCGTGGTCTCGTTCAACTTGATCATACATCGTTTGGATAGCTTTTCGAGCGACTGTAAGACTCCTGCAATTCAAACTGAGTCGCATAATATTGAAAATAATTACTACGCATACGGTAGAATGTCTGCACGTTTTCAACGGCGGCGCGAAAGCGCATCGAACGACCTTTAGGAGGAAGAGCGCGGTTTCGGGCGGAGCCGAAACCGCGTCAGAGTCAAATACCACGTGAACTCACGAGATTCCCGAGATCGTTGGTTACATTGCCCATGACCTTAAGTAGATCGAATTCGGCCGCTGGCATCTAGCATTCCCATTCTTGTCTTTTATCACTGCACCGAGTTTTTTTTGAGCCTTGCGCAAAATGGCAGCCAAATGCCCCCGGCCACCGTCATCCACGCCGTCTCTAAGTTGTTGTATTAGCCATCGGAGGCATAACTTTGAGTGCATGGAGCTCAGCGCGATGACCTTTAAATTGAATTGAATGACGACCTTTTTGTACAAAGTCCGAGTGGACACGTATACTTGCAGACGAGCAGTACGTCTGAGGTGGAGTGCTCGAGACGATGCTAAACGGCGAAATTTCTCCGGCGTTGCCAAGTATCTCATCCGGATCGATAACATGGGCACCAGTTTCTCCCTTAGGGTTTTATTAGCGAGCCTTTCCATGTCAAGTCGATGTGCGATGAGGGCAACACGGATGTATGACTGAATGCCGGTGTTGGGCTGGACAGTTGCGAGACCAAGCTTGGTTCGCAAGCATCGTCGGAGGCTGGAACCGCATCGTCAAAAGGTTCGCTCGAAAATACAATCCGGTGACCAAAGTGCGCGGTGCATCCTCGCCGAGCTGCACGGCCGCAAGCCCATCTTCACGGGCCGTGACTACGTCGACCAGCTCAACCAGATCCTGCAATGCCTCGGCACGCCGACCGAGGACGCGCTACGCCGCATCGGCTCGCCGCGTGTACAGGAGTACATCCGCACGCTGCCCATCCGCGCGCGCGTGCCGTTCAGCCAGATGTACCGCAACGCCAACGCCGAGGCGCTCGACCTGCCTCGGCAGAATGCTCTCGTTCGACCCCGCCCGCCGCCTGACGTGCGAGCAGGCGCTCGCGCACCCATACCTCGCCCAGTGGTACGACGAATTCTATGAGCCCAAGTGCGAGAGCATTTTCGAGTTTGGGTTCGAGGACGAGAACAGCATGGACTGCATGAAGAACCGACTGTTGGAATGGTGCTTACGACTTCATACATGAAGAGAATTTATGATCTTGTTGAAAGGATTCCGTGGGAGCAGATGGACGAATGTGTACTTTGAGCGCTGTCGATATGCAATGTGGCATGAACATATCTAGCTAGCTGCTCTGCTCAGAGCTGGTGCGAATATGGTGGCGAGCCTCGATAAGGTCAGTAGCCTTTCCGGTTGACCGTACACCGTCGCGCAGGTCTGCTTCGCGGGCACCATCGGCATGACCGAGGGCGTCGCCGATTGAGAGACCGCTCAATGTCGGTTCGACCGTCACCAGGCGGATAGTTCGGAGGCGGAAGCCGGACGGGCGCTTCGCGATCGGATGTGCCACAAGGCCGGCATTTACCGTCGGCGCAAACCCAACCGTGAGGGCTTGTGGTTAGAATCAAGGTGGAGCTACTGTGGAAGAGCGGGGGTCTTGAGCCAAGCTGGAGGATGAAAGGGGTAGTCAGGCACTATCATGAACTTATCAAGCACTGTAACTCTGTCCATGCGCCAACCAGCATTTAACTAAAGCGGCAGCGTTGGAGTGATCATTAATGCGATCGCTCCCTGACCACAGACTCCAACTGTCGTAGCCATTGGAGCCACGTTGCAGAATTGATTGCTTGGTCCATTATTCTGAAGTGTTTTCCCTCTTTGACCGATTGTTGACCAGGCTGCTGGCTCGACGCTTGGTTTTCCGTCTTAAGCGGCACTCCCAGATCTCGTCCTTCTTCCAAAGTTCCCCCGAATCTCCTCTCGCACGCCGTCGAACCAGCATACCAGCAGCTATGGCCACTTCTCGTTGCCTTTACTTCACCGTGACCGCGCTGGGTGCCATTACGAGTTTTATCCTCAACATAAATCGCCATTACGACCCACACGAGTTCATACCCAGTGAATGGTTCACCACTCCCTCGTCGACCGTCTACAGCCCTCCTACCCCTACGCTTGACTTGCCCTTCCCCCACCCAGACCCTGTGGCGAACGGTTTCATCTTGGTCCTGATTGTACTCGGTAGCATGCTCATGGGGTGCCTTTCGGCTCTATCACTGTTTCGTCCCGCCCGTACTCTTGCCCTTGCCATCGTCCTTGCTGTCACCGATGCCTTCGCCACTGTCTTTGCCACTGCCGTCGCTTTTGCCGCCACCTTCGTCGCTGCCGTCGCAGCTGCCGTCGCCACTGCCATCGCCGCCGAAGTCGGCCTCATCTTGCGCGGTTCCCTGATGCTTAAGAATGGTGTCGCATTCGCTCTCTCCCTGCCTATCTGGTTCCTCCGCGGCTACGAAAACCCGTGGTACACGTTGTGCCACAGCATCTGGGGCGCCGCCACATGCATCGGGATGGCGTACCCTATGGCCTATTTTGCTGGCTGGTTCTCCATAGGAGTTATCCAGCGGAACCTCGTCATTCATCATGCCAACGCCGATGCCATCGTCTTCGTCTGGGTCCAGTACATGCTTGCTCAGTTCTGCAGCGGAGGCCCAGACATATACTCTGCGGATCGAAGCTCACGGGCCGAGGCCTACATCTTCATCAGCGGTCTCGCCATCCTCTGCCTTGACATGATCTGCAGCCACCTCCCGCTCGCAATGGACCCATCCGGCTCCCCACGGCTCGTCGCCTTCGCCTGCACAAACATTATTTGTGCGCTTCTCTGCCGGGAGACTCCGTTCCCACAATATCTCAGCATGTTCCTCGAGGGACCGAGTCCGGAGGGTATCCCGCACCAGTATTCGCCTCTTAAAAGTGAGACGGCTTGGGAGAAATCGCTCAAGCGTTATTGGGGCATTTATTACGATGAGTACTGTACTAAGCGCACTTCTATCGTCAGTGTGTGAGTTCAACTCGTATTTTGAGCTGTGAAAGTGTCCTGACCATCGTTGCAGTTGGCCGCAGTCTGTGGAGAGCGAGGACAGGTCCTCCAAGCCTAAATGAGCTTGGGATCTTCGCGGAACGCATTTCTCGATAGCCAGTAAGTCGCAGCAGTCTTTCTCTGCCACTCCTTCGATGCAGCGCTCATTTCCAGCAAGCTTTCAGTTATTTTCGACTTTTATTTTATTTCTCATGCCTTCCGACCACCAGAGACCACCGCCAGCATCCCTACCACGCATTGGGTGGGACAGCTTAATCCCAATGTCGCGTATTCCTCATCTCTCTCGACAGACGGAGTGGCAGAGCCTTCTTCCGTACGGCTGGCAAAAGAGGTTGTCAGCAGGCCCGGTTAGAGCGTAATCACCACGCTGATCGGTCACCTGTAACCCTCGTTGTTATGCTATCGAAAGAAGGGTGGGACAGCTTATCCCAACATCGCTCTGGTCTTGTTGTTGCTTTCTCATGGTCAAACCCTTTGTTTTCATTCATTTCTCATGCCTGCTCACGACCTGCCATACTCGTGACACCATACTCGTTCCTCGACTCCGTTCCGCATGTACTATATCCATATCTGCCTCTTTCTCTATGATTGTTTGAGCCGTGTACGTTCCGTTCGTTTGCAATATACTGGCTTTGGCCCACATGCAATCAGCTCGAGTAACAGCGAGTCACAGCTGCGCTTTCCGTGTGGGGCTGAATGATGGGAAATCATGCTTGGTTCGCAAGCATTGTCACAGGCTGGAACTGTATCATCAAAACGTTCGCTCGAAAGTACGAGGGGGGGGGGTGACTGAAACGCACGCGCGCGCGCAGCTGTAAAAACGAGTATAATGTGTCTGTAGGCTGTAGAAGATCCCGTTGGCGACTGCTGGAGTGCTTTGTCTACAAATGTTTGCTTCGAGGAGGTTCCAAAAGGGAACCTTCGCCCAAGGGGGTATAAGTAAGTGTGGTTCAGTGCACCGTAGGCGCAATATTCTTCATTTGACGAGCAGCTAGAGAGCATTAAGAATAGCTGCACCACCGCTTCCGCGAGGGATGAAAGGTTCCAAGAGCTTCTGTGCTACGCCGCCCGCACCGAGCGATGGGCATGCAATTATAGGCAGTATCTCCGGTTTCGCCTTGCCACTATTCATGCGCTCGGCGTGTGCAATCTTGAACGCAGTCAACTTCCTGATTGCAGTACAAGATTGAACTGCTCACCAAAGTCTCGCCCTGCGCGATGTAGTGCTCGTCGCGCTGGTAATAGAACGAGAACCCGTCACCGTGCTCGACCCAAGTGCAGCAATCGTCCGAGTGCCCAAAGAGGGACCAGATAGCGGTTCCGGCTCCCGGTTGTGCTTCGACGGCTTTGAGGAACGCATCAAGCTCGTCGCCTTTCGACTGGTTAGGATCATCTGTTTGCCGAACGTATGTGGACCGGGCTCACCACCATGCTCCCCGGTCCAGTCGAACTCGCCAGCATAGTAGACGCGGTCTGCAGCCTGCACGAGCTTGACGCCTGATTCAAATTTTGTGATATCGAGGGGATCTAGGGGTCTATTAAGTCAATGCAGTCTCAGGTTTGTATCGGAGGTGCAGCTCACAGAAGTGATCTGAGCTGAATGGGCTGTCAGAAACAGCGCCCGTGCAAGGCATGAAATGACCCACTAGACATCCACTTCCTTCACTTCCAACTGGCCTGTGCCTGGATAGAGCCCGTCTACAAAGAGTTAGCGGATCGCACGAATGATAGGCTATGTGCGCGTACATGTTCCGTCAACTACGATGAATTATCAGCTCCCAGCTACGTCAAACCCTGCGGAACAAGAAGCTCAAACGTACAAACAAGATGCTTTGGTGCGAGCTTCTTCAGGAGTTGCGCGATATCCTTGGTCCAAGCAGGTGGTGCGGGTCCATCGCGGAACCGCGTCGCCGCGAGCTCGTTGCCAGTCTCCCAGCCCAGGATTGTGGGGTCGTCCTTGTACGCAATGCCGGTGTACTGATTGACGTGGCTGAGGTGGTGAGTGATAAACCGCTTGAAGCTGTCGACGATCTCGGTAGTGTTGTAAAAGTACGCTCCGACGTCGGCCGGAGTGATATCCGCGCCTTGACCTTGAAAGTCGATCCCATGCCACTTGATAAACTGATACTTTCCTGAAGATGGTAGAGAGCGTTAGACCAGGCATGGTTCCAAACCGGCCGGACGCACCACCGTGATACCAGTTGTACTGCGAAGCAATTTCAGCGACGATTGACGTGCAATGAAAAGTAACTTGCGTTGTCTGTGAGAGGGATCACCAATTTCAGGCCATACACCCTCGCAGCGAGAATGGCAAAGTCGATGGGCTCATAGGCGACGTCGTTGAACACGTCGAGCTCGGGTACGACGGCCAAGGGAAAGCCAGCCGATGCAGCGAGCGTGTGGGAGCGGATCGTCGTGCCGCGCATCGCGCTTACGGTTGCCATGGCTTGCAGCACACGCGACTTGCTCGGGTAGCTAGGGTTGGGCACAACATTTTCATCAACGCCGAGCCAATACGCCTGTATAACATAGGTCAGTTGGGCCCGCGAGAGCAATATGACGCCGCTTACATTCACTCCAGTCATCCTGAAAGGCTCTCCTGCAAGGTACAGTTGCGTGCCTTTACGTGTCACGAAAGCGCTTCGTTTGAGCAAGTCGAACACGGATGGAAGGGTCGGAGCAGGGAAAGTTTCGTTGATAGTGCACTTATCGGTCGAACTGCTGTCTAGAGTGCGGCGAACGAAAGTGTCTGGAATGCCGGCGCGCCTGAACTCGTCGACGGGGACTGGCAAGAGTGCAGCACCCGACGACGCCATCGCCAACGCAAGGGCAATCAAGCTGAGCAACGCCATGGCCTAACTGGAGTGCCATCATTTCAACCCAGCTGGTTAAATACGCCCTGCGCGCGGGCGCTTTGAAGCGGGTCGAGAAGTTCTCGTGACGCGTCGTGCCGTCGATCCTGCGGAGGAACCTCGTGAATGTCTTCTGGCCGGTGCGCACGGGCCTTCAATGCGCATATTTGCCGAATATGCTCCGGTATTGAAAGCACAGGGCCATGTTGCGCACGCGCTAGAAACTTTTCGCACGGGTTGTGAATTGACTGTCAGGTTGCCGGTATGTCCGGTGGCGCGAAAGGGAAAGGATGATCGACGGCCCTCGAAATCTGTACCGTAGTCACACTTTGCTTTCACTAGGCTGTCGAGTGATCCATTTGCAAGAGCGGTAAGAAATATAAAGAGTATAAGCAAATTGTTTCAAGCAAACAATACTCTTTCCACATTTCCGTATTGCAGCCAGTAGTAGATTCGTCGCTCATGTCACATTCACGGCTGCACGCAGCGCTCATGTAATTCTGCTGAGCGAGGTCTCCGTGGTACAACCTAGCTAAAGTCAACCATATGACGGGCTGTATTCTCCAATGCGGTGAGCACGACACATGGTCCATCTTGTCGTCATTCTCGCCATAGTTGTCTTTGTCTTCGCCCAACGCCGTAGCCGCTTCTTTAGATGGCGGAGCCGTTGGTCGAGGCGGCGACGACAGGTCAACAATTTCGCCGCAATCAAGTGCTGCAAAGGTTTCCTCATTCACTTCGCCGAAAGAAATGCCGCCATCGTCGAACTCGTCGCCATCTGCACCTGCCAATAATTAGACGCGGAACGGGCTTTACGGGTTTCTGAAAGCCAACGATGCAACAGAATGTCAGGCTTCCGGGCGTGAAAGCTTCTGGACGTAGATGACGCACTGAACCCGCCGCTTCCCCAACTTTTGGTGGTAGCTACTCTGCTTCATGTCCCGCTCGATCTCCTCTTCAATCTGGAATCGCATCGCGTTCCAGTCGAGATCGTCTGAGATCGCCTCTTCCTGCGCTCCTACGACCGCCAGCTCATCCGCACGGTCGTTCCCCTTGTCGTCGCTGTGCCCTAGCACGTGACAGATCCTAATGCCAAGTGAGCACATGAACTCGTGTTTTCCAGAAGGCCTCAGCATACTTGATAGAATTCTCACCACAGAGCTTCTGGCGCCGATGTAAAAGCTTCACCGCATAGTACACCATGCGTGCGTTCTTCACACGCCTGCCGTCAGCAGACTTCCACTGGTCGGGGTCAGGGCTGGCCTTGATCCATTTAGGTAACCAGTTGCCTGTACCTGTTTTAAAAAAAAAGTAAACCGATGAACATGCGTATCAATGATTTGGGAGTGGCATACAGTTGATCGAGTAAAACGAATCGGTTAAAATGAGTAGTTTCGAGCCCGGCTGGTTCGATGCAGTTTCCAAGACGCGAATGATGGCCTTCGAGGGGTGTATCAGCGCAGAAAGAACCATCGAAGGAGACAAACGCACTAGTAGCTCTCCGCGATTGTTCGTCTGCGCACCAGGGCATCTTTCGCTAACATTCCTGTGCGATCTGGTGAGGGCCTTGACACAATAGCAGAAAAACCTTCGCACCTGGGATCGCCATCCGCCCACCAGACACCCGCACCGGCCTGAGCGAACTCTTTGTCTTGGTTGTTGCTGCAAGCACCATCGACGTAGACTACCTCCCAGCCGGTGCGATCGTCAGGCTCGGTGTTAAGAGGACTCGCAATACCTGCGCTGCGCACATACTCCTCGGCTTCCTGACGCGTGGAGAATTTTTCGTATCGACATTGAACGCCGTGAATATGGGGTTGACATTCTCTCCTGCGGTCGCGTTAAGAACCAAAGCACTCAGGTAGAAGAACCGCATTACCAAGTCGAGTAGACTCCTGGCTTGCGACCAAGAGCGACAGCGTAGAAGCCGCCACGTTTCTTAGTCTTGGGCATGTGATCAGGCGGAAGTGTGGTTGGAGTCGTGGTCATCGCGCGTCTCTCCGGCTGGACTTTGATTTGTCGGAGCCTATCTGACGAAACACGTCTGAAGCGCATTGCGCTAAGAAATGTAAGACTTTTATAAGCCATATTTGACCCGAATTGTGCGTGTCTAACGTCCCACAGAAGAGCGTGCAGTGATTTATGCAGTTTGTGAACTGGCGTGAGCAAAAGGGACGGACCGTGCAATCTCCGACCTGACAGTCTGCATTTGCTCCACTAATTTTCGGTTGCTGCAAGATGGCATTCCCGCTGCAATCGCAACTCATTCATAAGCATTGCTAAACTTTCTTAATTGAAATATAATGGCCAAGATCAGGGTAACAATTGGCAGGAGCAGTCGTGGGCGGAGGTTCCCCAACTATAGCTGCATTTGCTGCTGCACGCTCAAGAAGCTTGTAAGTCGGATGACCTCTGCTTCGAGCCCTCTTCTTCCATACACAATGACGGCCACAGGCGCAGTTATTGCTGCATATGTAGCCGCGTGGAGCCACTGCATTCTGCACGCGTAGTGCTGCATGCTGACGGACCCTTGCCCAGCTCCCCCCGCTCTGCATATCGGCTGCCAGTGCTCGTCGTTCTGTATTTCTTCTTCGCCTATCTTAATGAAGCCCGGCTTCCTGCTCAATTGCGATGCCAAACAACGTGCAGAGCGTTTAACCACCGCCGGATACATTGCCGCTAGCGTCCTCAACTGCTTAGCCTGGCTCATCAGCGACAAACCACAAACAGCTAATCGCCATATCGCTGGGCGCGGTAAGGCAATGTTCCCATAGTGGGGAGCGGCCGGTACGTGCTACGCGTGCCGAGTTGAATGTCCTTACCTTGTCTCAACCGCCGCCGGCCCACCGGTTCGGAAGCTGCAATGCTCTCGAATGGCGAGATTGATTGGCTTTACAGTGGCTTGGTAATGAGCAACACGCTTTTATCTCTCGAGCATAGCCTTCGGATACTGTCATCGTCAAATCATTAAGTAGCACTCAGAAGCCCTTGATAGTGTAGAGTACCCCAACGAAGCCGGAGCAAAAGAAGAATGCAGTACGGAACGCGTGATGTCACGCATCCTCAGTGACTGCCGTAGCCAGTCAAAACTCAATAGTTACACTGTGCAGGACTCGAACCTGCGATTCCGCGCGAAATGCGGGGGGTGTTGTACACTCCGCTTTGCGATAGAGTGTTGCCACTACACTAACAGTGTCCATCCGGAACGTCGGTACATAACAAACATGGCGTCAGAGGGAACAAACGTGGAGTAGATGGCTAGTCTGACCTCTACGGTCTCGCCCACGACCGTCGACCTATTGTTCTTGAGTTTTCGGGCTCTCGCACGAGGATAAACCCAGTGAGGTTGTCCTCTCACCGTCCCTCAGGTTCGTATTATGCGCTAGCAGTGGAGAATTGCGTCGAACAAACACGCGAGTGTAACGGAGCTATTTTAACTCGCGTTTATGAAACTAAGAGGGGATGAATATTTGGCAATCTACGTATAAAATACAGCGGGAGGCAAGTGTCTACTCAACTTTGGTGCGCTTACGGAATACTAAACCGAGTTCTGCGGGCATCAAGGTCAGCCGTTGCTCAATCTTGATTCCTAGTTCACGGCGCTCGCGCTCATCTGTAACTCCCTCCAACTTCTGTTTTGCGTGAGACGAGAGCTCGATGCGGTACTTGGATATGAGAACCGCCAACAAGGCGATACTCTCTGTCTCGGCGAACCGACGGCCGATGCACACGCGAGGTCCGGCACTAAATGGTAGAAATGCGTCGCGAGGCCAGTGAGGATCGAGGAAGCGGGTAGGGCGGAAGAGAAAGGGGTCCTTCCACCAGCGCGCTAACGAGGGGGATTGAAGTCAGCTACTTAGTGTAGTGCGAGTAGCTCCATTGGGGGCGTACGATTATAATGCAGCCCGATAATATGTGCAGTAACAATAGTGCCTTTGGGTACGGGTACACTGGTCATGCCGTTTGGGGCAGGAAATGCGAGTGGAAGGTTGGTGTCGATGGTGCTCTCCTTTGAAATATGAGCTACCTGGTGAGCGGCACATATTAAACCCAATCATTCAGTCAGGGCGGTTGCGGAATGATTGCTCACAGGTGGGTAGAGCCGGAGTGTCTCGTGCAGCACGCTATGTACCATGAATACAGAGTGAGAGTTCGATGGTGATGTACTTACGCAAGGGTCCGTCGCAGCTTGTTCAGGTCTTCATATCTCTGTCCAGACGCAAGTTTGTCAGTCATACTCAGGATCACGTACATCGAATTCTCGAGTTACCGGATGGTTTTCCGGTTCCGAGTAGGTCCTGAGTTCCTCGTAAACCATTTCCTGCTCCTCAGGATGCAAAGCTAGTAGCCCCAGCGCAATCGCAATTGTGTGCGCCGTTGACTATAGCATGAAGATATCATTAGCGAGCATTGAAACGTGTCGAGTATGTGATGCACCTCGTGCCCTCCAATGAGAAACGCCATCACGTCGGCCACAAGCTCCATGTCCGTGAGCCGCAATTCAGGGTTGGTCTCCGAGTCTGCCGCACGAACTAGCGAACTCAAAGATCGCTACGATCATCAGCCTGTGAGAGATCGGCGCGTCGCTCTGCCACGAGGGTCTTGACGGTGTTCTGTATGGCGACGATTCAGAGGGATGTCTTTGTCCGAGTGTGCCGAGAGCCGCACCACTGTCTCGTCCCATGCATCATTCATATGTCGGAAGGAGGGAAACCGCTTCTTATCCATTCAGGAATAATGACGAGAGTGACAAGGTTAGCCATAGCCATGTCGGCGGCTTCTTCAAAGGGCATGATACTGCCTAAATCAGAAGTCAGCCGCTATTCATCGAGTTAGTGAGCCACATACCTGCTGAGATTTTATGAGCTGTGTTGTCGGAGTCGGGTCTTCCAAAAACTGCTACATTGATGACCTTCAGGGCGTACTAGGTAGCAGAGTCAGAATGATTAATACCAATCTCCTGAGACATGATAGCATACGGGTAGAGTGATGTCAACAGCCTCATCAATCTCAACGACGTCCTTGCCAGCCCAGACGAAGGACTTGAGAAGTCGTCGGGCAAGGTCTATGCTGGTGTCCCAGACAAGACGATTGCTGCGCTCAGTGAAGGAGCCTTGAGCGGGCATTCTGTGGCGACGATAATCTGCACCCTGGGACTCAATTTAGAAGCTGTTGCTCTGGCTCTGTAGGAGCTAGAACACACCTCCGCGCTGACGATGTGTACTCCAACGAGGTTCAGTAACTTGTACATCTCAACCGGCTTGATGAAGGTCGCGCGAGACCTGAAGACTTCCTAAACACGCAATCGCATAAGCAGGAGACGAGCGCTCAGAAATCAAATCACACGCCTTCAGAGCGATCGGATCTGCAGCTACATATGATACCCTTCCAGGGGTGAGGGATGCCTTGTGCTGTGTCAGGCCGGGCGATTGCATTGTTCTGAAGACGTACTACAGTCAGAACATCGGCTCCAGCCTCCGCAAAAGCTGTTGAACGTGTCAGCTACCAATGCGATGCTGTCGTTCTCTGAGCTTACGCTGATGCCGCAGTTTAGTCCACCACTCTGCATCCATGCACACATACGGAATCCTGGGTAATGGATAAGGAAACTCTGGCGCGAGCACGAGACGGATTCCGGGAAAGTATCCGACACTTCGAAGGCGCCTGAGAACGCTCAGAAATCGCAGCCCAAGTACCGTGAAGAGTACCGCCAGAACTACGAGTGATGAGGACCATGTGCCAATAGGACCGACGACAGTGATGAAAGCGGATACTGCGGCATTGAAGTTTTGTTTCATGACATGGAGAGCAGTCGAGCAGTATTGGAGGAGTTCTTCACCAAGCATTGAGAACAAGATATTCCGCATGCGACACCTGTCACTTTTATATGCGTGTAGTCCGGGCAGTTGTGACCGTGTCGCGGAAACGAATGGAGACCTTCGGGAATTCGTTCGGATGACCTCGCCGGTCGTGTCCGCTAGGTTTGTAATTTCTGAGATGACTATTCTCAAAGCGCTGGCTACACTTGCCCGAAAGGCGACACCACTCGTATAAAATTACAGACTATATCTTGAAATGGCGAAGCCGCTGAGAAAAAAAGTTTCGAATATGTCAGATCCAGTCCGATAACGGCCGAGTTGCGTAAGCGGCACTCTGAGCGTGTGGCGTAACCCTGCTTCTCGATTTCTGGCTCAAGATGACTTGGAAGCTAATAGATACACTGCGCAGGAATCGAACCTACGATGCCTCGCGGAATGCAAAGGAGTGTTGCCACTACACCAACAGTGTCCAATGATTCCGTTGCCACTGAGGCCATATCGTACCACCGTGGCTGAAGCTGCAGAATATGACCACTCTCTGTGAACTGACTGAACATCTTAAAGCTGGATCGTCCGGCAATATAGCAGCAGATACAGTGAATATGAGCACCGCTGCTCCCGTGCCGTATCGGCTTGAAGGTCAGTGTGTCAATAGCATGATTTCGAGCTCTATTGGTCCAGGAAGTCAATCACAAGACTCGTGGTACGCGTGATGTCACGCTTATAACTTGAAATTTTGAAATGCGACTGAAACAACGAGACTCTGAGCATGTCTCGACCTAGGGCATCAGGAAATAGCGCATGTGTTGACCTTGTTCAGTCTCATTTGCACAGCCATGTGCTTCCTTATAACCAACAATAACACGAGACATTGCGAAGCTGGCATAGAAACATGACTTGTTTACAGCATTGCCGCGCCGAACAGCGAGACGAGTCCGAGCGCCCCCACATCCACACGGGTGAAGCGGCCGGCGGCGCCACCCGCGGGGGTGTTGCTCGGAGTAGCAGCGGTATCACTCGCTGTGTTAGAGCCAGACAGCGACGCGGAGCTGGTGCAGAGACTGGTGAGCGCCTCGGACAGAGGTGTGCAGCCGTCGGTTGTCTTAAGACACGACTGTAGCGAATCGAGGAACTTGGGCACCGAGCACACGCAAGCGAGCTGCTTCGTTGAATCAGACGTAGAGCTGCGTACGGATATCAGCTTTGAACTGCTTGCGCTTACAGGACGCACTGAAGGCAACCAAGAACCGGGACGGCCTGGACGAGGTCCACCTTTGTCTGGCAGGAATCGATACACTTCTGGTTGGTCGCGTGGTCTGTGCCGGGGATCTCAGGGATTTGGAACTGTGCCGCGACTGTGGAGAACGTGATCGCGAGGGAAATGAGTGCTACTTGGTTACGCATATTGAGTTATGTCAAAGGGCTCCACTTGGGAGATGCGGAAACGAAGGGCGTTGAGAGGCAAGTACGAGAAAGAAAGGGATGAAGACTCCGGAGATCAGCGGGACAGCACACATTCGCGGCTCCGGGCCCGGGGGCGTGATGGCGCAGAAGCTCGAGAGCCGTTCATGATTGCAACAGCGTGGATCCTTCGAGCACGATGGGATCGAAGAACAGCTAGAAACACGTGAAGACAGTCGAGTACGAGCTACCATCCGCAGGCACTCCAGCTGGAACAAATCAGCATTCTTGCATTCCCACTGAGGGGAAAATCATGGCTGTGCGGTGCATCGCTGACGGTCAAATGCTTGTCCTCATGATACGTCGGAGCAGGTTTGAAGTTAAACCACTTTTACAGGTAATGTCTATCCTAGGAGTTTAGATGCCCATTGGACCCCCGCTGACGTCTCGCGGGCATCCCCGTTTGTCAGCGAAAGCACAGGTATCGGGTGTCCGCTCGTTCACAACACTGGCGACGGGCTCCTGTCTGAGCTCGTTGCGCTCGACAACCGCCTGCCACGCCGTACAGGCGTCTCACCGCTGGCACCATAGTTGGAGCCAAAGTCGAAACTCGAGTAATCGTTTTCCGTCTCTCTTTGCCGAAACTTACCCTGGTGCGGGATGCTGTCGTCTGAGTACAGTCGTACGGCGACAGCGGCGGGGGTGGGATCCACCACCTGCACCGGGTTATGCTGAAGCTGCCGGCTGCTGGCCGCTGCGCTCGCATTCAAGTGGCTCAACACTGACTTTTGCCAGTCAACTTCCCGGTCGTATGAGCTGGCCTTGAGCATCAAATGTCGCTTTTGCATTACCGCACGCGCCTGGTCGCGTTGCCACCGCCTCTCAATCGCGCGCCGCACCTTCTCTCCGGCGCGCGCCTTCAGCTGGGCCTCCTTGCGCAGCCGCTTCGGGTCAACGGCCTCTCTTAGTATCATTTGCATCTTCTCGGCACTTAGGCTGTGCGGCAGCGGCGTCGATGGGCCGTTTGGCCAGCTGCTAGACGACTGCGTTTGCGTCGCACCCGGCACGCTGAGCAAGTCCTCGTTAGGCTTGCCGCTGCCACCAAGCAGTCGCATCAGCGGCTTCCTGAACCCATTTGAACCCGTCATCCCACGCTTCTTTGAATGGGATGGTGGCTGCTGGAGCCGTGGCAGCGGGTGCGGGAGAGGATGGTAGCCGGAATGCGTGGCATTCACATTATCTACCTCGTCCGCGGTCGTCACGCTGCAGTCTTGCTTGGATATAAGTCGGTCGCCAGCGAACGAGTAAGTGCTCAGCGGCATGAGACTGGACAGTGCCTGCATGTGATCACTGCGCTCACGAGCGTTTGGAGGCGAAGGTTTGTAGTCTCCTGGTAGCTCGAGATCTTCGGGTATGGATGTGGCGAGCTGAGACCCCGAATAGTATGATGGGCGTTGGGTGTCGGTGCTGTCGCTCGATTCGGAACTGTTGGCGGAAAAGAGGTAGTCTACCAGAGGCGATTGCAAGTGTGATGGCATGACGTTGCACGGCGAGAGTGGAGGGGTGCTGGTGCTGGTCGGTTTCTTTGAAGATCCGCGAACATCATTTATCAGCGGCGGCACAGCCAGCGGGGTCCTGGGCACGGGCACAGGCTGGGAGCGCATCTCGCGCACATACTCGCAGTCGAGCAGGTCACTCGTCTTGAGGCGAGCCGCGGGCTCGTATCGTAGGAGGTCTTCAATCACGTCAACGAGCGAGCGTGGGACCGTCGGTGCAAACAGGGTCGTAAACACGATGGGCTCGGACTGAAGTGTGTTGTGTTAGACTGAGCGCGAGCAGAAATCTTACACGTACCTTGCCAAACAGAACGCCATACGAATCCGCCATCTCAATACCTTTGGGCCAGGGACCGCCACCATGTATGCGGCCACGCCCGTTATAGCCGTAACTATCGGTTGGTTCGCCGAGCACTTGTGTGATTCGACTCATCTTCAGCCAATAAACGTTAGACAGTTTTGTGAAACGATCAGCACGGCGCTAACCTGGTCGATCTCACCCAAACCGGGGAAGAGTGGCTTCAAATTAATGAGCTCTGCGAGAATGGTACCGAGAGCCCACATATCGATGGAATTCGAATATTCGCGGGCACGGAGCAGAACCTCAGGCGCGCGGTGCCACCGCGCGGCGAAGTAATCTGCGGTCGGTGGTCGACTAGATGTTTCGCGAGCGAAGCCAAAGTCGGCGATCTTGATTATTACCATGAGATCTTGGGGCGTCATTGGGGCGTAGTCGGCCAGCCCGATTGTAGTGACCAGTAAGTTCTTGGGCTTCACGTCACGGTGAATGTAGCCGTTGGAGTGGATGTGATGCAGCCCCGAGACAACCTGCTGAAAGATGGAAAAGACTAGTCCTGGAACGAAGGCACGACCCTTCCTTGAGCGAATCAACTGGTGGACGTTGCCTTCCATGGATTCATAAACCAAGAAGAGCTGCTTCGTGAGAGGCGTAAGAAATAAGTCGTAAAGGGAAATAATGTTGTCGTGTTGGGGGATGGAGCGCAGTGATTGGAGTTCTTTGTGTTCTTCCCAGCCGTCATCGCAGGGTTTAGTCATCTTCTTAAGTGTGACAAGCACTTTCCCATTCCACTCCGGTCGCGCGCCGGCACCGCATTGCATTGGAGAAAGATGCGTTCCGGGAGGCAGCCGTGAGTGCCAGTCGACCAGGCAAACAGAGCTGGATGAGCCCCTGCCGACAACCTTGACCTGTGTCCACGAGCGCTCCGAGTCTGTCATGATGAAATCAGTGTAAAGGTAAAATATTCATCAACGAGACATCAGCTGACAGGAGTGCGCATCCCCGATAATGACATGGTCGCCATCAATGGTCATAGACGGGACGGCGGTGACCGTCTCGCGGTGCGCGTGTTGGTGGGGGTTATTGGATGTGGTGATATTGTTATCATGCGACATCGTTTTCGACTTCAGAGAAGAAACCCCTGTGTTGTAGCTGCTTATCCCGTCAATCGAGTTTGCTAATGTAGTAGCGGAAGCGTAGTACTCCGTCCGACTTACAAGTTCCGTCTGACCTGCAGCTCCAGACTGTTTCTCTCTGCTGCAGCTGGATCGGCTTTGCTTTTGGGATATATGTTTCCTTTGGCTATGATTTCTCTGAGAAGTCCCTCGGTCAGAAGGATAGACATTGCCTTCAGAAATTGAGCGATCACCGCATGGAATTCAAGAGACAGACTAACCTCCGAATGAACATGGCTCTTGTGATGGACCAGCCATTCCTGTAACTCAAGTTGAAGGGCAACGCCCTCGTCAAGTGGGCACTTTCGGTTGATGAAATCGCTTATTCGCCACTCCAGTTCCGTGACTTGCTCAGCGCAAGTCGCGTGCGCTGACTTCCCTACGGCAGGTCGAGTATCGTCCAGAGAGCCATTCTGACGCGCAGGCACATGAATATGCTCGGCCAGGTCATATGTAATCGGTGAATGTGCCCGCGACGAGCTGGGCGTCCAGTCTGGTGACACAATAGACCGATTCGTTGGTGCTGACCACATGGTTGAAAGCGTCAAGTTGCTCCTCAGCGATGCGCGATCCACATCTGACGCCAAAGCAAGTGCAAGGTCTGCTCCGTCGCTGCTCATCCCAGAACTCGACATGCGCGCTGGTCCAGCAAGTTGAACGGAGGCACAGATCCGTCAGGGTCCAAGCCCGTCGACGGATGTAATTGTCGCAATTTGGTCCGAGTCGTAACTCCACAATAATTGATCTGTCCAAACCCCATGTCCGCTTCGTCCAAGACACAAGTCGAAAGTGACCTGCCCTGAACAGAAATGGGCATAATCGTTCGCATATGATCTCGTAGCAGCGGGGCGGGCCGGACTGGGCACTTGCTCTGTTCGTCGTTACCTGACTTAGCCCTATGACCGAAACACACCCACCAACGTCGTTCGTAATAGCCCGCAAGTTCAAGTGACTAATCAACAGTTGCAAGTGGCATATAAAGTTCAAAAGTCCGGGGAAAACAGATTAGAGAAGAACTAATAAATCAGAGAACTACTGAAGGAGAGCAACGCCAGCGAGAGAGAATACAGCCAGCGCGCTGAGTGCGCCTCCACCCGGTACCGTGACTAAGGCTGCGGCATTCCCAGGCTTGTCGCTTGCCTCTGCGGAAGCTTTGGATGTTGAAGTTGCAGTAGCAGTGGTGCTGGTCGACCTGGCCGTCATGGTCGCACCCCCACATGCACCGATGATAGTTGTAATCTCCGGGCCGTAACATTGGCAGGCACAAATCGTGTGGACGCCAGTATCATCGCTGAAAAGGAAGAGCCGAGGGACAGTCAGCACAGACACAACAAGTAACGGAGGCAACGGGACGCACTAGGCGCAGCTGAAGGTCGGCGAGAAGTGCCCTTTTGCGAGGCATGTGTCGTTGCAGCGTTTGCGGGTGTCGGGTTGTTCGCCGGTGCCGGCCACCTCGAACTCGTTCGCCGGCTGCCCGGTGCAATCTGGTTCTTGTGGTACCTCTGTCTGGCAATGGCAGGTGCATGTCGCTCCCGGGCCGGAACTGCATGACCGGATGGACGGGATTAGTTAGCTGCCGACGCGTAACCGCAGCGGAAATATTTCACTGACAGCGTGCAGGTTAGATTGGTGGAAAGGGTGTCCTTCCTCGCGGCACAAATGGTTTGACATTGCTTCATTGCGGCATCAGAGTCTTCTCCGGGGATCTGGACATCCTGGGCGACGACAGAGGAGAGAACGACGGCGAGGGCGAGGAATACTGCATGAAAGCGCATGGTGTAAATTATTCCGTCGACTGGCTGATGAGAGTGTGTAAAATTAGAGCGAGAACCCAAAAGAATTGAGTTGAAAAGACGCTAATGGGGAGAGGAGGGAATTTGGGAAAGGAAGATAGGAGATCTGACATCGACTGCAAGTCCCGCGTCCTTTTCACTAGTTGCCGGTACCTCCGTATTTCAAATGACCAAAAAAGCTCGCCGACCGTGGTCAGCCAGAATGCCTGCGCCGTGTCACCCATACTACGTGAATCGATGCCGCAGCAAGCACCACAGGTCCCGTGCGACACAGCCCTCCGGGACCCGATGGAAGCGTGCCGCATCTAAACGACACACCATCATGGGCAATTCCCAGAAGCTAACAGATCCGACTGCAGACATGCGAGTGCTATTTGCAATTTAGGTACAAGTGGACACTCAGACTCAGACTTGTCGAGCGGTTCGTTCCGCAATGCACTCTGACAATCTGTCAGATATTGAAACACGCTAATGAATATGGCTCATAGCGTACCAAGTTATGGTTCACACGCGCTCTGCTCCAGCGCACGCCTTGCCTTGGCAGCAGTTTGCCGGGTTGGTCTCGCAGACCTCGGGGGACGGAGCAGGCGCGGCAACCGCGCCCGCAGCAAAGAGCGCTGCGACGATGACGAGGATCGACTGGAACTGCATGGCAATGCGGGAGGGGAAGGGAGGAGGGCGGTTTGGTGCTGTAGTGGTGGGAGAAAGGTGGAGCAGCAACAGATCAAGGAGCAGCCTAGAGCATTTATGTCACTTTGCGCAGCGCGCAGCCCCCGGTGAATTGGAATCGACGGTTCTGCGTCTCCTGAGCACGGCGTTAGAACAGGGCTTCGAGATTGTACGGGCAATACGGTCCACGTGGGTGCTGCGAACTATCAGAGAATCGCTATCCGACGAAGATGGATGATCTTGGTGTAGACAGTGTATAGATAGCTTCGATTGATATACGGCATCTAGAGCATGTGGTATTAGCTATGGAGGGACTGGATGTTTCTGCAAGACAGAGAGAAGGCCTGGAACATATAGTTTCGTACAGGCGGCCCATCACGGATCGTCAGGTGGATCTTGCGATGCCGGGACTTGCGTAGCACCTGCAGTGGACCAGGAATATAAGATCTGCATGTAACACATGAAACCAGTTCTACTCACCGGTGTCCGTATCACTGCGACCTGGTGGGATTGTTGGAACAGAGGCCACAGGACTCGCATTGGAGGGGGGCGGCGCTACTGTTGTCCAGGGCGTACCCGCACGAATCGCAGTCGGACCAGTCAGTCTCGCCAAAGGCGCACCAGTTGGTGTGACACCCGACTTAGCGGCCCACGGTGCCGCCGTCACAGCCGACTGGCTCGGCGGTAACATGGGGCTGGAACTGGCAGGCGTACCGCCGCTCCTGCTGACGAGGTTCCGCAGACGCGGAGGTGGGAGGATGTTCGTGGCTGCTCCCACGCCGAACAATGGAGCCTTCCGAACAGGAGCAGGAGTCCCGCCTGCCGGAGCCCACAGCGACGGACTAGCGGTAAGTGATGCAGATGTAGATGCAGGTGGTGGGTCCCATTTGACGAGCCCGCCCAATGGCAGATGTTGCACGACGACGCGCTTGCTCAGTACTTCGGCCTATGCGCAGGGTGAGAACTAGCGGACGAACGCAATTGCAAGAAGATAAAGACGGACCTCATACATCTTGAACATGCCCGAGTTGACTTTGCCCCAGTGCGGCACTTGACTCGCGATCGCGTGCAGCTGCGGCGAGTGCTCGTGGAACGGTCCTTGCTTGAGCCGGTGTACGCGGTCGATGCTTGCGAAGTAGAGATTGGACTGCGGCTCCGGTACAGGCTTCTGTAGCACTTCGTTTGGCAACGAACCCGTCTCTGCAAGTCGCGTCAGCCGACGAAACCACAACCAATCTCCATCCAAAAGCGCTTTGACTGACCAATAAGCTGGGAGCTGCCCCACAGATAGCTTAAGAAGAAAAAGTCGTCGAGACCCCACACGCCATGACTGCCCGCTGGTTCGAGCTTGTACACGTCCTGCACGATCCACACCGTCCGCATGTATTCCCGAAACACGACCAACACGATCTCGCGGTCCGATTCTGCTGTCTTCGGGAACAGACCCAAGAAATCACAGCACAGCAACAAGAGACCAAAAGCGAGTTCATGTCCAGTTCCATAATCGATACGCACGAACGAGCCAAACGACGCGAGGAGGTACGGTGTCACAAGTTTGGAAGCGACCGACGCCAGCTCGGCGCCGAGCACGCTAGAAACGAGCGAATCTGCGCGTTCTTCGAGGCGGCGACCCCAGTCGCGAAAAGCGAGGTTGCCGAACCGCTGCGGTGTCGGGAGAGGTGGGATATCTTTCGTCCAGCCTGCCAGTTCCCGTAACATGCGCACTAATTGGCTTGCGGCAGACTTGACTGACGCGCGTCAGCTGGGCGGTTGGTATGAGGTTCCTTGGGGAGACATACCTCTTCAGACGTCAACTCATATGTGCCTGTATGACCGCGCACGGCATCGTTCAATCGGCGCACGAATAACGCGTAATCGCGAAAGCCTGTTGTCTGTTTGAAGATCTCGACGTCCTCATCGGTACGTATGCGCGTGACGGGGATTTCGAGCGATGCGAGATCGGCAGGTGGCGGCGGCATGAGGACAAGGCGCGTTAAGTCGGACATTGGATTCGCGACTGTTTCCGAATACAAGTAGGAACAAACGCTCCATTAGCAGTCCCGACTGTCCTCGGACTACAACACAGAAAGTCTGTATTCCATTCAACACATACAAATTGCACGCGAAATAATATTCAACACCGCGAGACTCTTCCTTGGGGTAACATAATGTCACCTGAGCCAATTTTCCTCCTCGCAATCGCCACAGCTCAATCCGACTTCTCTTTCGGAGGTGCCGGTGGCGTGTTACTATCCGTCATGCTGCTATTACGCAGCCCGCTCCCCGCACGCGGCGCATACGCCGACTGCTGCGCTGCAAACGAGCTCGCGCCACCCGCCGCCGGGCTGCGCGCGTAGCCGGGCGGGAGCGGGCTGCTGGGGAACGCGCCTTGGCCCGGCAGTGGGCTGCTCGGGAAGCCGCTCTGACCCTGGCCCGGCGGGAGAGGGGAGGGCGGGAACGGCGAGCGGAAGCCTGCGCTCTGCGGGGGTGCCAGGCCCGGCGAGCTGGGAAAACCGGGCGAGTTGAAGCCCGCGCCCGCGCTCGGCGGTAGGGGCACGCGCGCGGCGTAGCCGGCCGTGGGTGGTGGCGCACCGTAGCCCGGGCTCTGGGGGAACCCACCGCCAGTTTGTGGGACGGGTGTGCCGGCGTAGCTCGAGTAGGGACTCCCGCTGCTTCCTTGACGCATCCCCATGCCCGGGCGGGCACGCAGCTCGCCGCCGACCCAGCGCTTCTTATTGATTGCCGAGCTCTCGGCAATGACCTCGTCGCCTTCATCGACAGGCGCGCCGACGACGACCTCAGCCGCACGGTAGCCGATCTTAACCGCCCAGCCCATGCACACCCACACACCGCCAATGACGCCGACGCACCGAATCAACAACGTCAGGAACGTCGTCGTGCGCTGGTAGATCGTCAGCTGCATCGGGTCTATGTCGAACTTGAAGAAGATCCCAGGTGTGCCGCGCCCGTGTTCGAATGACCGCTTGTATTCGGTTACGGAGTATTGGTTCGTCCGCAGGGGGTACGAGCGCGGCGCTTGGTATGTTGTGGGGACGATCGTGAGGAAGTACTGGTACGCCATGAATGCTGTAGAAGATGTCAGCAAGGCCAGACACAATGGGGAATGCGAGAGGACACGACCCGGCGCGGGCAATGCTAGATAGAGCAGTATGGGATTGGTGTGCCCCTGCAGGCGGCTACCAGTGCCCAATACTGGCCACAAGCTGCATTCAAGCCTCGCGTGGCTTCACAGTAGCGAAAGATGGTCGAGACGAGAGGGACGGAAAGGAGGAGGGACGAAGCAATGCGAAAAACTCACGGTCTTTTGCGAGCTCAAACGTATTGTCCAACGGCTGCGAAATATCCGGAATAAACGGCCCAAATGAAAACTCGGAGATGACATGCGAGAGATTCATCATAGTATGGTCGGTATGGACGTGGCTGGCGTAGCCATGGCCGGCGGTGGTGATGTGGAGGTTGGCGGTGACCTTCTTGACGTACATCGATCCGTAGACACGGCAGGCGTTGCCAACGGCCTTGCCCGTGTTGATGTGCGTGTAGGTCGGCTTGAACTGAGGCTTGGGCGCGCTAGTGAAAATGGAGAAGAAGCCGCGCGATTTGCGCGACTCGCGTACGACGTCGAGCGCGTTTACGCGGGTCGAGTGGTTTCTGAAATTATCCATTAGAGAGGAGTTTGTAATTGAGAAGTAGCGACGTACGCCATGCGGTGCGCGGCGCTGTTGTCCCAAACGGTCTGCGCGCCAGGTCAGCGACACGTAGCCCGCGAAACAGCATGCTCACCGAGTCCCGCTTCAAGCCGTCGCTCAGATGTAGCCTGTCGCCTACTGCGTCGCGAATGTCGACCGAGAGATCTAGTAATCAAGTTAACAACGCGATAAGATTTCTGAGTTCAGGTCGTGGGGTGACGCACAAGTGCAGGGCATGGCGACGACAATATCAAAGTTGATGGGGATGTAGCTCTGACGGCTCCTGTCTACGGAGAACTCGTGGTCTGACCAGCCCCAAAGGTACTCGGCGACGTCGTTGAGGATGAGGAGCACGCTCAGCGCGCACGCGAGCACAGTGATCAGTCCGCCGCCGCCCCGCCGTGTCTTGTACGTCGCCTGCACCTTTGGAAACGCATCAAACGCCTTCAATGGTTCGCCCAACGAGTCCAGCTTTTCCATGAGCCCTGTGTCGCCGTTGTGCATCGCGTCGCGCCCGTCGACGACGTGGAATCGGAAGAAGAAATGCTTTTGCTTCCGCCGTAGGTAGCGCCGGTCACATGGCACCCCGCTGCCAGCTCACGCACGGCCTGTTCATTTCGAGCAGGCAGTGTTGGTGTAGCTAGAGCAACCTGAGGTCTGAGGGGGATACAGTCAAACCATTTTTGCGACTGTCATGTGAAACATGCACTTTGATGTTCACCGCCAGTTTCCAAAAGCTTCCCTGGCTAGAGTATGACCCACACACCGGACGCTTGCACCGCTTAGGGCGCCCTGCCGATTGCAGAGCACACTGCAATCACGACACAATGTCGCGCATTGAACCGTCATATCTTAAAGTTCCCAGTCCATTAAAAGCTGTAGCATTCTCAATCCCCTGAATCACTTCGAACAGTAAGGATTTGACAGTGTAACGCGTGAGACAGTCAGATGTCGTGATCACAGTGTACGCTCCGGCCGCCTAGTAAGCGCTGAAGACACGGCGGTTTTGCGATATGCAGGAAAATCAACTAATGAGCGCTTAGATGGGCCCCGCCAATTCATTATCATGCAGGAATTAAAATGCACTGAATATAGACTTTAGTAGCGCTTGCGGTTGAAAGCTGACGGTGAATGCGTGTTCAAGGTTGCGAAGCACTGGAACAGGCGAATTCAGTTCTGGACTCTCAGGGTTTGGCGATGCTCGATCATCGCACTGACAAAAATCACTGCAGATCTAAACAGAAAGCCAACGTGATCGCCTTGTTCCGCAGCAGAACGCACGTCTCATCCATAGATTATGTCTTCCACTCCTGCTTCATCGCGGACATTCGGGGTTTGGTCGCACTAGACTCGCGAATTTCGAATTCGACGATCAGTATGTCCGCAGTCGTATCGATATGACTACTCATTGAGATCATGCAGTTTCGCTCTGGTCTGAACGTCGCATGACAGTCCTGCTGCAGGTATATATTCTGACACTGTTGGAGACTGGGATTTTCGATTCACGGATTGCGAGATAACTCTACGTTCTCTCTACGATGTGCGCAGGCGCAAAATTGGGTGTCTTAAACAACCGATGCTCCACGGGGTACTCCGAGCGTCTCCTTGACATATGCATTTCAGCGACGGCATCACGTCGGTCGTGATACTTCTTGCGCTTGGCTTGATCGATCTATGGCACTGACTGTGTTCGTCAATGCCTTCTCGTCATCTTCATCCGTCCTATAAAAGCCGAGCTCGACATGCCGAATGAGGGTCACCTGCATTTTCACCCTCCCCGCTTTACTTCGCTCGCGAGCCAGGATTGCTCACTTATTTTCATTGCTTACGATATTGCCTGCTTTCAAACCTCAGTCACAATGCGCTTCCAATCTACACTCGTTCTTTTCGGGCTCTTCCTTTTCTCCCCGGCTGTCCTCGCGGACATCCTCGGAGATTCAGCGGTCGTTCAGCACTGCCTTGGCGTCTGCAGAGCCCAGGTGGATGCTGATAGTGCAGCGACATGCCTGGCGTATGTAACCACAGCTACCTTGCGGCCAATTGGTGCCACAGGCTGACTACAATTCTGTAGGAACGCTCAAGACGAGGCAGCCTCAATCGCATGCATGTGCGCATCTGAGACGCTCCGCTCCAGTCTCACCGACTTTCTCCTTGCGGCACAAGGCTGCGGCGGCATGTCTCAGACCCTCGCCACGCAGTGCGCCGCGCTTTCAACGTCAGCTCCGGCTGGAGACTCTCAGACAACCACCCCTCCATCTGACCCTCAGACAACGCCAAAAACAAGTACTGATGCGTCCACCACTCTCGGGGATGCGGATATCACCTCAAAATGCTTTAGCGTTTGCAGTTTGAAGATGGACGTCGATGGTGTTCAGGCCTGCTTTGAGTACGCTTATTTTTCTCACTTCGCCGCGTAGTCTCCATGACTAAGCAATACTCAATTACAGGAGCGCCAACGATGAATCAGACTCTATCGCTTGCATGTGCAAGTCCGACAACTTTCTCAAACCGCTCGAGGAGTGCCTCATCCCTGTCCAAGGCTGCGCCGTCATCGCGTCCAATCTCGAGAACGCGTGCGCGGCGCTGAAGACTACCACGTCTCCATCAAAATCTCAGCCCCAGGGGCAGACGCAGACGCAGGCTAAGGATCAAGCCTCGCCCAGCACAGTGCCCTCAGGCGCCGCTCTTGCGCGATTCGCGCACCACAATCTTCTTGCGCTAACGGCGTTCTCCCTCATCGGAGCCACCTTCCTGTGAAGTTCGGAATCGTCTTTCTCTTTCTTTTATGACCTATGGAATTATATGTGATTTAAATTAACTTGGTTGATTTATGATGATATACGAGTTTGAGACTCAACATTGGTGCACTGCGCAGCACGGAAATCTAGGCAAACTCGCAAGGACCAAATGGCGTTCTTATCTTGTTAGGCCTCATAGTTCTGCTCATGATTTGCTGTAGTCAATGGACGTCTGTTGGAGGCTGTGGTGTATGACTGCTGAACGAAGGCTTGCGCTCATTGTGACCTGTTGAGCCGTCGGTGTACCCTGTTAGTCTAGCTAGTGTCACGCCGGGCGCGTAGATTGGAGATGCAGCTTCGATTTATGTACAGTGTATGAGGTCTGCCAATGTTTCTACTGTTTGGCGAGTGGGAGCAAAATTCTGGCAGAGGTTCTCCGCCCTTGTTACTCGGAATATGATCTTCAGTAAACTACAAGTACAGCAGTGCTCTACTAGTAGGGCCTTGGCAAGTGATAGCAGAAAAAAAATTGAGCGACGATTGCCAATGAACGGCCAGAAGAAGGATGTTCGCAATGACCGACAGTCGCTGTGGCTAGATAAATTCGTGCGTTGGCGCACACCTCACACCCCACCTTGCAGGGTCACGAACAGGGATGGGAAAAGTTTAGTTGTTGTTCCACAATTTGATCCTTCATATTATTGAGCTCTCTCTGCGCCTGAAATTCCGAGTCGAATGACGGGCTTGGACGAGGAGGGAGATGCAGTATAGTACCATGCTCGCCCAAATTGGGAAACTGGGGAGGGATACATGATGTCAAGCGTGATAAGTGACTTGCCCTCAATGTCATCCCAATCTGATGAGCATTACCCTCACGTCGGTAGAAAACCTCAAATGGAGTCTATGCTCGACTTTGGTGCCTGTGATGCTCATGAAAATATACACCTCATGGACATCGTTTTTGATAGGAATGGCGTCGGGTACATAGTTATAGCCCAGTTTGGTGCGTGCGTGCAATACTCAGTCGCTCTACAAATGATATACGCTCGTACCAGGACTTACAGATGGAGAGTTCCGCCAAAACCCACAATGAAGCACAGCAGTAGGTCAACTACACTTTTCAGTACCTTTAATTGGCGTAGAAATCGGCGAAAACAACCAAACGGGACATTCAAAAAGGCACTAACGAGTAACTGCTGCTGTGACATGCGATCGGTGTCTTAACACAGGGGTCCATGCGCGAGAACAAATGCAGCGCGCTATGAAATTGGCAGGTCATAGGTCAAGCATTCGAACCTATCATATGTTGATCAAAGTTGATAATCCTGCCAGCAAGCCGCCGTTCGCCTTAGCTTGGGGACGCACTGCTGTAAAGAAATCAGTGCAAATGACTTGAAGGAGCTACCAGTTAATCCAGGCCAAGGATTCAATTTTAGTGATGATTTCACATAGAGTCAGGACGATGTTAAAGGGGGTAAGAGCCGCGATGGTGGGCGAGCGGAGCCAAGACGCGCGTCGGTGAAATCCGCCACTTGACCTCCGCCCTTTACCTCGGATTCCTGCGCAGCGACCAGTACGGCAATTGAACATATGTCTCATCGCGCGCACATACTTAGATCTGCTGCAGTGGACGAATTGTCAACCGGGTCGGACTCGCAGTACTCAAAGTAGGCTATTGTGTGTACCAACGGACTGCGCATGTGCTGAACTTCCGCGCAGCACCTGGATTTCGTGGTTTCTTGCGAGCAAGGGCAACGAGTACTTTTGCGAGATTGACGACGACTACATTCTGGACCGGTTCAACCTTACTGGCCTGAATACCGAGGTGCAGAACTATGCGCAGGCGTTCGACCTGATCACAGACAACTTCGAGGACGAGTTCCCGGAGGAGGTCCGCGCGAGTCTCGAAGTCCAGGCTCGGTTTCTGTACGGCTTAATCCACGCGCGTTGGATCTTGACATCGCGCGGGCTGGCTAAGATGCTGGAAAAGTACAAGAAGGCCGACTTTGGCCGCTGCCCGCGCGTACTCTGCATGAGCCAGCCACTGCTCCCCGTCGGGCTTACGGACGTGCCCTACGAGAAGAGTGTTAAGCTGTATTGCGCGCGCTGCGAAGACCTCTACTCGCCCAAGTCGTCACGACATGGCTCCATCGACGGCGCATACTTTGGTACCAGCTTCCCTCACATGCTCTTCCTCGTCTATCCGCAAATGATTCCCCCTAAGGTGCGCACGCTACATGTATCGAGGAGTTTGCTGACCATACTTTCAGTCCGGTCCCGCCGATGTAGGACATGCGCACCCACGTGGGCACATGAAACCCGAAGCAGAAGGCGTCGGTGAAGGTGTCAGTACTGCGGCTGCGGCGCTTAAAGCGGAGAGGTACCGCCCGCGGATATTCGGTTTCCAGGTAAGCAGGCGTTCAGTTGGTTTGCTAATAAATGTCGGACCTGACGCGTTCCTCAGGTGAACGAAGTTGCGCGACTGCAACGATGGCAGGAAGCGCATCGCGATCGGTAAGCCTATATGACTATCTCTATCTATGTTTCGTCGCTGACCTTTGTATAGACAGGTGGCTCGGCTCGAAGTGCTTGAGCAGGACCAGCAGTAATGTAACATGTCACATTGGACATCTTCTCGGATGGCTCCCTCGCGCGAAGCGCTGCATCCACTCGGTGTACATATCCCACTCTATCCGCTTCGCCTGTTGTTTTGTATCGTATTGAATTCTGGTTTTCGTAGCGTTTCCGCTTCAGGCGATGAGACCACAAGGATCGCCGGAACACCCCTCCTTGGCCGTACGAAAAGGCAACATGAGTAATCACAGTATAATCAACTCTACAAGCAGACCGTAGCTTGGGTAGGCATGTTGCCACCGGCAGCCCTCGGAATTGTCGAGCTTGGTATCATCTTCCTGGAGTTGGCGACAATTAGAGTGAGGGTGCGGCCGTGCCCGTAGCAAAACCAACTGAATTTTTTCGCTCTGTATCCATTCTCAAACCGTTTGGTAGTCATTGAGTTAATTAAATGTATAGCAAATGTCATTCAGTGGAGCCTATGTGGTAGAAAACAGCTCTGGGACATTGTCAAACGGAGAGGGACGGTGACTAGTCGTGGCTCGATCCCCTCTACTCCTTACTCATCAGAATTTGACACATACTGTTATATTAAACGGCTCTCACGAGCTCCCTCATCTGTCACTCAAAGCTTTTTCTAACAAAAATAATGTGGCACTGGCCTAGAACGGCTGTCAACCCCGCATTTTGGCGGACTAAAATGTCATACACTGTATAGGGATTGAACCTATGACCCTGATGATCAAAAGTCACCATGCGCAACCGAGATACTCCTCCACAAGTTTCAAGGCTGCAGGGCGTAACCGTAACCCGGAGCGATACGGCCGTGCTGTCGTGACGGACGGCACCTGTCCCGTCCAGCCTCAGGAGTGCGCTGCAAGGATGACTTTTGCGACAGGATGGATTGTGGCTGTAACGGCACCCGAAGTAATCAATCAATGACTGTCATACTACAGGTTTTATTACTCACACATGTAGGTGAGATAAGCCCGTGTATTTAGCCTAATATATCTGGGAAAATAGTTGGAATATATTGGCCTTAGATCAGGATTAAATCAAGGGGGGTTAAAGGTGCTGCATTGTTGGCTTCGTGCGGCTCCATATCTTGCGCATCGTGCAAAACACACACCCCTGCAAGGCTACACTGTGCGGGAATTGAACCTGCGACCTCGGAATCTACGGGTACCGCGCGCTGCCACTGCGCCAACAGTGTCAGACGACAGGATGGGGCCGTGCGCTTGATATCTCCTTGGCAGTGTGGCCCTGGTCGGGCACAGTGCGGAAAACAAGAGTTGGTCCACGAGACCAAGTTTTTTCCTCTTCGCTGTGAGTCGAAGAGAATTTCAGGTGGTTTTGCAAAGTAAAACAAAAGATCGCGAGTTTGAGGCGCCGAGAAGCTCGTTTTATAGGGATGCGATGCCGAACACATCCATAACTTGGAAGCTGTTCTTCATAGCACCGGTACCATAGCAGTCTATTCCAGCTCTCAGGCTCGAATTTACAATGTTTCAAGACGCCGCTCAGGAAATAAAGACGTGTACAGCATGCATTCGGGATGCTCGTTTCAGCTACAATCAATACACGTAAATGAATTCACTGCATTGGACAAGACCAGTCAGTACTGAGCCTTGGAAAAGGTGGAGCTAATACATACTTGTTCTCCATATCGGTGAGGTCGAGAAACGCCTGCGTACCAAGCCGCTCGTCAACGGCGGTGATCTGGCTCTCGGCGTCCATCTCCTGTCGTTCGTGTTGCATTGACAGGTCCTTAATTGTGGCCGGTTTGCCTTCAGCTATGCGAGAGCGCTCGTGGCGCTTGTTGAGGAATGAAAGGTATAGGACAGTGAGACTAAGAGAGGAAACTGTCAGGTCATGTCATGCCGAGCAAGCACGCGTACATCACGGTTATAGCATTAGCAACAAAGAAAGCCAAAATAGAGCGCAGCGCTGGATAGTAGTTCCTTTGTTCATGTCAATTGGATCTCCTTGAAGGGAATGAGAAACGGGTACACACGGAGCATCGTGCGCCCGGAAGAGATACGGTGAGACAATATTTCCAACGCTCAACATGACCTGAAACCCAGTCAGATTGAATGCCTTTTTCGTGGACCCTGTGCGCATATCAGTGTGTGTGCCATGTCAGGGGGGTGTATCGGTTACCCCCTGTGTTGGCACCGAGCCATGCTAAGATGAGTGGATTCCCCGCAAAGAGAAACGCGAGCAGGTAGTATGCTCCGAGATTAGCGTTCCGGTCCTCAACCCCACGTCCATTCGTATAAAGAACCGCCAAAGCGGCAATCACCTGTAAGCAAAATGAGCTTCTTTGAGCATTTCAGCAACAGTCAGTTGTGGCGAGCCCACCGGAAGATTGATAAAAAACATGGGGATCGCCTTGTTTGACCAGCGGTATGCGCTCCAGGACGCACCGAGGATGATGATCGTCTGCAAAGCCCCAAAAGGCATGTTGAGGAGTGTCAAGATGCGGCTTGGCTAAAGTCAGACGATGCTCCCGTTGCAAAGTGTCGCTCACGGACGATGTATACCCAAACGAGCTCAACAGTAGCGGGCCAAACGCGCCGGTAACGCTCGCACCAGCATTGATGAACAGTGACATTGCCAGCCAGAAATATGTCTTGGTGTCGTACAGGGTCTCCCACAAATGATGCCATTTGAAATCGATTGAGCCGGTACCACTGTTATTTGCGCGAAGTCGCTCAATGGCCTTGATGCGTTCCTCGGGAGTGAGGAAACGGGCGGTTGCCACGTTGCTGTCCAACTTCCACCAGATGAAAGGGGCAGTGACGATGGTCATGAGAGCCGTGGTTAGGAAAATGACTTGATAACTGTGTATTCCAAGTCAGCAGCGGGAGATCTTTAGGTTTGTTCGACCTGACCTGTGTAATTTTGTGGTTGGCGCGAAAGAGAGGGCCCAGCCGAGAAACGAGCTGAAGATTGTAGCAATGCCGTTTGTCCCGTAGAACAAAGCTCTATAAGAACAGTTAGTGTGATAGCTCCGATCGAATAAGGCATCATTCTCACACTCTGCAAGGTTCGTCAGTCACGGGCTATCACATGAGCTGTCGCGAATTGACGTACCGAATGGGCTGCTCGCTACGCTTGTAAAAGTTCGTTATGACGACTTTTGATATAACTTCAGCTCGTGGGAGATCGAAAGCATTTGTTCGACTCACTCGTGAATAGAGGCAAGCAAGATGCTTCAAAGAAACCCAAAAGACAGCGTGTTGCAGCTAGCCCGGCGAAGTTGTGAGCAAATGCCATACCCAACAATGAGCATCTGGAAGGGATAAGATGAGGTACGGTGTTGAGCGAACGAGCACAGAAGGTGACGCTGACCCCTATCACGGCAAACCGTCAGCATTCCAACAGCATCTCAGACAATGAACCTACCCAACAAAATACAATGACAAAGGCATACTGTCTTAGAGGTCTATAGTTGGTTCAGTCACATTGTCAATGCTACCGATGCACGAACGACGCAATTGACTAGCAGCAGTATGCTACACGGCATGAACTCACAGTTTCACCATCAGAGTGGTCGTGAATAGGAGAGCGGTCAGCTGACCGTAGTAGCCTATTGCCTGCGGGAGGATGTTATATGAGCCTTTGACAAAAGATTGCCAGCAATGTTGTCACCGTCATGTTCGAGTAGTCATTGCCGACGAGGTGTGCATCCTGTCTCAGACCAAATGCTGTACTGGTGCCGATAACGGTCTTGTCGAGTATTTGTAGGAAGTACAGCCAGACAAGGAGCGCGAGGATGGTCTTGTCAGTCTTGATGCGGATTGCGCGGTCTTCTGCGGGTGTCACTATGACGCGCTGGTCGCCTAGCACGGCCAGTGCAATGTCCCCCCGCCTGCACGGAGAAGTGAGCAGATAGCAGCAGCCTGGTGTGAGCTACTGTACTTGATCTGGTTCTTATCATGCTGTATGACACGACCAATCCCTTGGGACGGGATGGCTGCTTGACGCTCCTCGTTAACGGTGTCCTTATCGCTTGCGGACGCTTGATCACTTGTATCGTGGGGCTTGATACCGGACATGATGCGAATTGGTTGATACGCGAAAGAGACCGCCAGAAAAGTGGAACCTGACGCCTGAAGAACGAAACCGACACACCCCATGTATAAACGACCTACAGCGCGGGGCTCAAGGGCCGGAAGGCTCCCCACATGATCACGTTGCCGCGCGAAGAAGTCATACTAAAGTACATCAAAGTAAGCTTAAGCGCAGCGAGACCGCTGCTGTAACTTGGCATCGAACTTCGAAGTCAACAAGCTCAAACACCATTTTAACCGAAGTCGCACCTAACCGATAAGAAGTTGGAGAACGAAAATGCTCGTTGTTCTTGAAATTTTTCGTGAACGCCCACTATGTACTGCATCCGATAGATGTCGGCGATGGCATGGATGCGCAGGCAGGTGGTGGGTGTGCGGTTATCGACGCTGGAAGTACGAGACAATCTAGCGAACCCCTCACTGGAACCTTCCGCTCACAATTCAGTCAAGCCAGGGCGGGTTGGTACACTACAGCATTTCGAGTAATCAACGCTGGATACAGCACAGATATGCTGCTGCGATCGAATGGCAAGGGACGACAAGCAGATCTTACAAATTAAGCTGCCACATACTGTCTTCGTCGCTGATCGGTACATGATCCCTCCGTTAGTTTGAACACTTGATAGTGCATGCGTTCCACTGAGATATATATTATAGCTATACTCCATGGGTGATGCGGATGCTTTACTGGATACGTATACTATTACTTACGGCGACGAGCACGAGGCTTACCCCGCGGCCTCTGGGATGGCTTAGGAACCAGCCTTGGGCTTGCTTCTCGGCGATGGACGACGCGGCTTGGCCTTCTGACCAGGTACACGCTGAAGGCGCGTCTGCATTCCGATGAATCAGCATCGTCAACGTCCATAGTATGAATCGTTCGCCTCACCGCAGGACGCTTGACGAGGTGCGGGCTTCTGTGTCGGCTGGCGCGGCTTCTGCACGGGTGCGTGACGCTGTTTCACCCTACTGCGCGGGACCTGCTTCTTGGCCGGCTGTTGTTTGCATGGACAGGACGGGCTCGGATGTAAGGTATCGCAAAATAAGGTGGTGATTCAAACCAGAAAAAAAAAAGGGGGGGGGATATCAAAAGCAAGTATAAAAGCTGCGCGAGGCTGGTCGCTAGTATGACATGTTAGGAAATGAGCGAAACCGTGATACGTAGACTGTGCAGGGTTTGAATCTGTGTCTACGAGCTATCGGCGCAGCACCATTGAAAAGCAACATTTTTTCCCACCGATCAAGTTACCAAGGTCGCAGCTACACGCGAAGCCAATACCGCAGATCGGGCAGTTGCATCTCAGCACGACCACGTGCACGACCACTGACACCACCCATAAAGCTGAAAATCACGAGTACACACGGTGTAACAACGAAAAATCGTAACCTAACGTCTCTGAGACTTGAACGCCCCCTCCCCCTGCTTTATCACTCGACCACTCGACCCAACACAATATTGACACATACCGTTTTCATTCGTTCATTCATGCAGTCGGGGGGGGGAAGGCTATGTGAATACAGTCGATCGAGACGATGGGGGTGGTTGAGAAGTAGACGCGATTGGATAGGGTGGGGGCGGTAAGTGAGTAATACGAGGGGTGACAGACAGAAGACAGACAGACAGACAGACAGACAGACAAGGTCGAGGGAGGCAGGGGGTCGATAAACGGCATTCGGAGTTAGGATGGTGAGGGGTGGGGTGGGGGGAGATGGATGGATGGAAACCGGACGCGATTAGGAACGCGAAGACAAAGACGGGGGCGGGAGAAGGGGGTACTGTTACCTAGAGAGCGGTCACGGTCGCGGGTCGGGATCTCGAATCTCGAGGCAGCTATGCGAAACAGCAAAAAAAAACAAGACCGAAACTGAAAGTCCAAAGTGTATATGTACGTTTGACTTGAGGAGACGGGGGGGGGGGGATCACAGATCCCAATCATCGAGTTCGCTGCCCGTGACGCGGATTTCGACGACGTCGACTGGATCGAATGGTGCGCCGCCGGCGTTCCCGTTTGCGCTGGGCGACGAGGTGTGCGAGTGTACGCCACCGCCGATGCCGCACGAGGCGGGTGTGGGTGGGGACGTCGATGTCACGTCTGTACGCAAGCAAAAAAATGTGGGGCGTCAGTAGGTTGCGCGCGTGAACGTGGCCTGCGCGGACGGAAACGTGATTGCACGGGTGAGATTGTGGAGGGGTTGTTGAATCGAGAAAGAAACGGTGAGGGGCGAGACGCAGGGCCGCGTGGAAAGCGCGCGGCGCTTCCAGCCAGGCATCTCGGTGCAATTTGGGATACGGATACGGAGAGTGGGGGGTAGGTAGTAAAAGTACTCACAGCGGTCCTTGATGTATGCAGGCACGAACAAGTCCTGGTTCCACACGAAGCCATGGCTACGATGGATAGTCAAGATCGGCCTGTAAGCCGGCTCGCATTGGCGGGCAGCAGCAGCGGCGGCTCGACGACGCGAGGAGGTATTGGATGAGGAGGTCTTGCGTGAGGTGGCTGGCGAGGGCGGGGTGGCGGCAGCGACGGCGACGGCGCGTTGCTTGCCCTTGACGACTGCGCTCATCTTGCGCGCGACGGCCTCTTCGTGCTCGCGGTCGACGTCGCGGTCAGCGTCGTGGGTACAGTCTGGCGCAGGTGTGGGTGCGGGTGCAGTGACGGGCGGCGATGCTGGTGGCGGTGGTTGTGCCGGTGCCGGTGTCGCATCGTCCACCTCCATCGACGAAACTGCTTCCGCCACCACGATAGGCGACGGTGCACGCTCTTGTTGCACTGGCGGTAGCGACAGAGGCGGGTCGAGCTCCATTTCAAAACCCGCATGCTCGTGCTCGTGCTCGTGCTCGTGCCCATCGCTGGCACTGGCACCCTCCTCGTCGACGACATCCTCCTCGTCGTCCTCGTCATCATCGTCCGACCCATCGTCACTACCAGAACGCGACTCGCTATCATCGTCCTGCGGCGGCGGCGTGGTGATATGCTCGTACCACGTCCACGTCGGTGGACTCGCCGCGCGCCCAAGTCGTCGTCTGAAGCTCGAGCTTAGCGGATAACTGTTGCTCCCTGTCTCGGCCGTCTCTTTCGTCGTGCGCATGCTCAACGGGGTGGGATCGATGCCATATCTCCCTCTCTCTCGTGTGTGCGTGTGGATGGAAGAAAAAAAGCAGAGGACGGATGTGGCTGCGCGCGCACGGCGTGGGGCGGGTGACTCGAACAGGAATCAACTCAAGGAGTGCACGGCGCCTGCCGCCTTGCGGCCGAAACTTCTTCCCTCCTGTGCATCCGAATTTGAAGGCCTTCAGACCGGTCACTCAGGGACCTACGCACTTAGTGCACCCACCCCCGTTTCGACCCGCCCTCTGCTCTCTCTTGCGCAATACATGCACGCGCTCGTAGATTATCGCGCGCATGGGGGCTAATTGGTGATGATCGACGTCATCATCAAACCCGGCGCTCAGGCCCATCATCACGCTCGGTTTATCCCCGCCGATAATGCCACCGCACGCCACGCCACGCCACGCCACAGAGTTGCCACATTCCGTAAACTTCAGACGGGCTGAGCTCAAGGTTCGGCACCCCTGGCCGGTGTACTCGCTACCACTTCTTTCGCGGGGATCCGGAATTCAATATGTGGCGGAAGGGACTATGGAGCATTTTTTTTTTCAAGCCTGGTTTTGCCTCTCTACTAATTGCAGTCTCTACTATTAGGCTCACAGCGGCACAGCTGGTATATCTTTTGAGAGAAGTTCGCGGGCTCGAGTAGGCAGAAAAAATCGTTCGTCAAACAACATTAACGACGTAGCAGCGGATACGTGAGAATCGTTCAAACAAACGACACTGGTGCAACGGTAGCGCATGGACTGGCGGGAGCCCGGAGGGTCTTGTTGGTCCGGAGTCCATGTTCGACTCCTGGTCAGTGTAATCTCAGCCAGGTATATTTTTCTTGTCTTCAAGAGGTGGACGCCTTGTTCACGATGGGTGTGACGGCAACATACGAGTTGAGATCCTATCAGCCCACGAGCTTCGATTTTTTCGGTCCAGATTCGACTCCTGGCCAGTGTAATCTCAACCGGGATACGTTTTCCTCTAGTGCTCGCGTGCTCGGCCAGCAGCGCCTGCCCCTCCGCTCACTACCATTGCAGCCTTACTGCTACTTCGTGCCGATACGGACATACATTGACCCGAACTCTTACATAGAAATATGCAGCTGTAGAAATGTAGCCCAGCCATAGCCGAAAACACAAACTGTATCCACGCAGCATCGTCTGGAGCTTCACGTCAAAAATCGAGCCTATCACTCCTTCCGCAGCCGTAAAGCTGCAGCTCGAGCCACTCCGGGATAATAGCATGACAGTGACAGTTTGCTCGCTTCAAAAGGGTGAGCCTCCGTCGCCAATGGGTAGCCCAGAAAGTGGAAAGAAACTGCTCGTTGACTTTCGGGCAAAACGGGTGCTGAAGTTGGTCTCGCCCACGCTACAGAGAACATTGCATACTTGAGTAATAAACTTTGACTCTCGGAATGTCGGGTAAATGTGAGTGGGTTTCGAGACCAAATGAGTCTTTAGCTTCCAAGTTGGAGCGATGCTGCGGATCTGCCGTCAAGATAAATTCAGGGGGCTTCCAGTGTCACACCTTTGGTGTAACGGTAGCATGTCGTCGGACCAATGCAATGCGTTCGACCGACGAGCGGTCCGGGTTCGACTCTCGGTGGGTGTAATAAGTGGTATTTTTCTTGGCGAGGGAGGTGTGGAGCACGCGATCAGGTAGTATGGGAATCAAGTTCAAACGGTGGCAACTGCGAGATATGGCTCGTTCAAGATGACGCGTTATCCGCCTGATCGAACCTGGATTAAAATTTATGCTCCGTGAATATCTGGACTTGTGTGAGTTGTTGTAGATGCTCGCAAGCGCTCATTTGTTTGTGCATTGGGCACTCATCGGTAGCAACACCGGTGGTGCAATGGCATGCAACGCCAAAAGCAGATCTGATCAGATCTGCTTGAAGACGGCTACTTCCCACTCACCGATCGGCGGTTGGAACAGAAGTACCTGGGTTCGACTCCCGGCCGGTGTAGCTTTATATTATACAATGACGCACGCGCCGTGCTAACATATCTCATCTGCGACAAAGATATTCAATGTCTTCACACAGAAGGAGGCGACAAGTGTGAACTCCGTGAAAAAACAAAGGCTTTTTTACCACACATCTGATCAACTTCATTTATCGCGCCTCCGAGATGTCGCCTGGGCAGACGACTGAGGAGAAACCAAACGAACGGACAATGCGGTAAAGGACTACCTTGGCCTCCACAATGGCAAAGTAGTCTCGGATTGCACGTGAACGGAACACTGATGAAGCCTTCCACATTGCTTCTTCTGTCGGTGTCGGGTGCGCAAGCGCCGGCTCTCGCATTTCTATACTTGAGCCTGGTGACATGAGACGCTCTCAATAGCCTACAGCTGTCCTACTTAGAGCGGCGGCTCCCCACCGACACTTCTGGTAAACTGATGCAGCCCTGGGTAGATCTTCTATTGGGCACATGGCACAGCCACCTTGTGTTCCACGCCCGTCTCTCGCTGATAATATGCGGGATTCATACACCCTGTATACCCTGAACGGTTCCACCTTGCAACAGTTGTGGTCCAGAATGGCAGGGAATATGCAGTGTCCATTTACACCACTGGAACCGGACTGTTTTTTGTCCATCTGAGCCCCAAAGTATTAAATCAAGTGTATTAACGGTGCAGATGACCATACGGATGGGAAATATTCTGAGCTTGATATCGTCGTGGTACAGAGCAAGCATGCACCCTGCATGTTCCATGTCAGTGGACGAGACGGTGAGTGTACCGAGCCAACCAATGCGTTCTAATCGGTGGAATACCCCCACATGACCCGAAATATTCCGGTCCAGAATATGCGGGAGCTCTCATTGTGTCAGGTCGTGCGATTACGTCCAACCCGGAGGAGGTGAATGTCCCTAGTAACAGTATCGTTGCATACATTGCTGAGATCTGCTACTAAAACGTGACTTTGGAGTGATGGCGGTGAGATGACTTAGATTCTCGCTTGCCTTTAGCGGAGATGCAATACCTCGAAACGGTTGTCGTCCTGGTCGTTGTCTTTATAGCGTGACTCCAACGCCAGCCATGTCTGACACGCGCAACTCGAGCGCAATGATCTCTACGTTCACAGCGTCAATCACTAATGATGCGGGACCACGCACGCTGCAGGACATCGAGCCGCAGACGCAGGGATCTATGCCCTTGTCCGTGTCAGACATCTCGGCCTTGCGCATCCTGCCCGGTGATGCGTTGATTCAACTATTCTCATGGCTTGGGATGGAGGATCTTATCAGCGCGTCACATGTCTGCGTGCAATGGCGCACGCTCATACTCGCAACATCAAGCCTCTGGTCCACTGCTAATTTCACGCACAATCACACCGCCTCCGAACTATCTAAATTCAAGTGCGTTGTTCGAAGGTCAAATCAATCACGCATACACGTCAGCATTATTGCCAAGCGGCGCTCCAAGAACGATTTCCAAAATTTAGCCAGGTATCGCGTAGAGTTGCGTCACTTCCTTGCGGAACACGTACCTCGCTTGTCCTCGCTCAAGCTTTCTGTTGGGCTACTAGAGTGCGGAGAAAATGATTGCGCTCTGGCTCAGATGCAATTCTTCTTTGACGCCTTTCAGCGCGGCCGTGAGGCTAGGGTGTCCCACAGCGTGTATTGGAACCACGACACCCGAATGGTGTTCGAAATCCCGGACATGCACACTCTAAACCGTGTCATACTCCACAGGGACCACCTGCCTTGCGCGCTTGTATTTTTAAGCGTTACCGAGCTGCAGCTTGTCGGGTTCGAACGAGTCGACCGTGGCGGCGTGGAGCGGATCTTTGAACAGTTCCCCAATATCACATCACTAACCTTGGATGCAACAGAACTCCCGTACTTCGAAGATACCGACGTGCTCAATCACTTCCTTGCCCATGCGAGCCATCTCACCAAGCTTTCGATTTCGCAACCGCTCACGAACCCCTATCCGGAATATGCGTTAGCCATTTTGAACTGGCCGGTCGAGACGATCCAGATAAATGTGACGAACGCGGGCAACGGATACCAGCGACAAGCGCGGCGCAAGCTGAGGGGCCATATCATGCCAAAGAGCATAATCGTAATCCGCTGCTCACGTACGCAGAAGATGGACGGAACCTGGCTGCCGCTGTATGCGGTCACGCTCCAACTACGCGAAGGCTGCTCTTGGATATTCACGACGGACAACTTCCCGCGGGCGATGCAAAACTTTGCGGCACCTTTCCTTCGCGAGACGCAGGTGGATGAGGTGGTGCTGGACGGGCACGCGGCGTTTGCGATGTTCTACGCGGCGACGCGCGGCTCCGCCCTTGGCCACATTCGAACCATACGCGCGGTTGTGGACGGTCCGGACTCGATCCGCGTTCCGCGGCAAGACATCAATGTTCGCGGGTTGGAGAAGATCGTGCTGGAGACGCGTCCTGAACATGGGAGCCGCATCAGCGCGTCGACGCTTGCGAAACTCGTGAGCAAGTTGAAGACGGACAAGAGACCCGACCTATATCTCGGCGACACGTTCGTGTATGACGACGAGGGTACACATGAAATCGGTCAATATGCGAACATTTTCGATGGTCAAGTCAGGAAGCCGAGCTGGAGGGTCTGCTCTCAATGACTCCTCTCTTTTTCTCGATTAGAGTTGTGCTCCTTTAGACCGTTACATAATTCTGTTGTATTGAGATACATAATTCCGTAGAGGGAGTCGTGTGAGGGATCGTTTGAGTAAGCTTGTAAAATTCATCTCTCACTTATTTTACTCTTGGTTTAAAATGGGAAATTCGTCATAATTACAGTCAATCTGACTGTTTACATCATTTTCCAGCTTAAAAAAACCGACTGGAACAGTTAGTCGAGGAGTGAGGATACAGTCCTTGTAAATTGTCCTATGCAACCGTCCCCGCGAGAAGCTTTCCCTGCCTGCCAGCATCGGGTTTTCCCCATTTTACGACAGCATGAGATATGCAGTAAAACGAAGCACACCTCAATGTTATCCAGAAACTCGTGCCCAGACGACATTGGGAATGGCTGTACTTGACCGGTGACCAACTCGGTTTGATTGAATGGTTTCACCGTAGCGGTTTGCTCAAGCGATAGACTCCTTATGGCCTTGTCAATGTCCTCGTTCAATTTTGATCTGTGCATACGAAAGTGAGACAGAAAGAAAACCCAGAGGTCATCACCATACATTTGCTGGTTCCTGATCGGGTGGACAATGATATTCACGACGGACAACTTCACGGAGGTTCATGGCCTGCGGGAGCAGATCTTCGGAGATGCCGAGGGGCACCCATGGATTGTGTTGCCGCCAGGCGACCCCGACTAAGATCCCAGTGCCAAGGTCTACCACGTACCCACCGGCCGCGACGACTTGTTCCCCAGCGGCGAAAGCTTGAACGTACTGCATCAGAGAACAATCAAGCAGGTACTTGGGCCCCTCCTCCTCCCGCTTATTTGGGCAGGCCAGGGGTAAGGACGAGGCTGACGGGGGTGCGGTCGTCTGCGCGAGCCACGGCTTGTGCATATCCGCGCTGTGTTCAGCCATCGTGGACCGTGACCCGGACATTCCCAAGGGCAAGTACGCCTTTGCCGGATTGCACAACACGGCTTGGCATGCAATCCGCGTCGGAGTAAAGGTACGCTCAGTATCGTCCGCGCCATCCGTCATGGCTTATGATTTGCTCCAGGGCGAATCTTCGGGAACCGTGCCTCCTCAGGGGGAGGAGATCGACCTAGCCACTGCTCTGACGGTCGAGGTGATCAAGATGAACGACCATTCTCATCTCCGTGCAGCGGTAGCCAGCCAGTTTTCTGTTATTGTCGACCTCTGACCACCTTGTCATCTTCCTAGGCCGACTCGGTAAACGTCCAACAGCAAGAAGAGAGCAAGTTGCGCGACTATCTTAGCGGAAAAGCCGCGTGAGAGTTTTCGATCCCATCCGTAGCCTCAAGGATTTATACCGAGCCAGGCTTTGAATTTTACACCATCATTGAGGTGTCAACTGCATCTCACTACATACATAGATTGAATAGATGCTAGTGTCTGGGCTTGTACTCGGAGCGTAGGCGCGATGGCGGTGCACAATAAGAGCCAGCGCAACTCGTGCGGAGCTGAATTGACTCAACATGACTTGACTTCCTGTATTTCATTCAACTCTCCAAATCCCGAGTCAAACTAGGATCTATTGTTACGATGCTGAGCGGACACCAGACCAAACTCCTGTCGAGCGAAACGACGACGATACACGCAGTCAACGTCCCCGCTGTCGTGCGCCAGCCACACGCAACTGAGCTAACATCTCAGTTGGTGATATTACCGGTGGACGTGGTGCTTGACGACGTTCTAATCAACATCTTCTCGTGCTTGGGCATGGAAGACCTGATCAGCGCATCGCAAGTCTGCGTTCGGTGGCGCACGCTCGCGCTGGCGACGGCGAGCGTCTGGTCCAACGCCGATCTCGCCTACACCAACTCCGTCAGCCTGCAAAAGCTCGAATGCGTGGTTCAGCGCTCGAAGCAGACCCCTATCCGCGCGGATATCACCGCCAACTCGGGCTACGGCTGGCAATATCAATCGACACAGATCAAGACCTTACGCGAGTTTTTGGAGCAGAACTCGGATCGCCTGACTTCTCTGAAACTTCGCATGTGCCTGCTAGGATGTACGCATCAAGTGTGTGCCTTGTCCAACGTACCCGTATTTCGCGACGCGATTCAGCGCACAGGTAAAACCACACTGTTACACAACTTGTACAACAACAGCAGTGTGGTGCTTGAAATCCCGGACATGCGTAAGCTAGACTGCATGATACATCACATGCTCCTGCCGGCATGCGCCATGATTCTCCCCAGTGTCACCGACCTGCAGCTTGTCGACTTTCACACCATCGATCGCGCAACCATGGACAGGCTGTACAAGATGTATCCGAACATCACCTCGCTGAAGCTGCATGCAACAAACAAGCTTTCATACTTTGAAGATGCCAGCGCACTTGGCCACTTCCTCGACCACATGAGCCAGCTGGAGAAGCTTTCGATCTCGCAACCGCTACCTTCCGACTATCCCGAATACATGTTGGCCATTCTGGACTGGCCGGTCAAGACCATTCAAATAGATATAACCAACGCTGGCAACGGGTACCAGCGAAAAGCGCGGCGCAGGTTGCGGGAGAACATCATGCCAAGATCCATCGTCGCAATCCGCTGTTCGCGTGGCCGGACCACCGATGGCATTTGGCTGTCGCAGTATACGGTCACGCTTCAACTACGTGAAGGCCGCTCTTGGATATTCACGACGGACAACTTCCCGCGGGCGATGCAAAACTTTGCCGCACCTTTCCTTCGCGAGACGCAGGTGGATGAGGTGGTGCTGGACGGGCACGCGGCGTTTGCAATGTTCTACTCGGCGACGCGCGGCTCTGCTCTTGGTCACATTCGAACCATACGCGCGGTTGTGGACGGTCCGGACTCGATCCGTGTTCCGCAGCAGGACATCGATGTTGGCGGGTTGGAGAAGATCGTGCTTGAGACGCGTCCCGACCATGGGAGCCGCATCAGCGCGTCGATGCTTGCGAGGTTCTTGTCCAAGTTGAAGACGGACAAGAGAATTGACCTATATCTCGGCGACACGTTCGTGTATGACGACGAGGGTACACATGAAATCGGTCAATATGCGAACATTGTCGATGGTCAAGTCAGGAAGCCGAGCTGGAGGGTCTGCTCTCAATGACTCCTCTCTTTTCTCGATTAGAGTTGTGCTCCTTTAGACCGTTACATAATCATTCTGTTGTATTGAGATAAATAATTCCGTAGAGAGAGTCGTGTGAGGGATCGTTTGAGTAAGCTTGTAAAATTCATCTCTCACTTACTTTACTCTTGGTTTAAAATGAGAAAGTCGTCATAATCACAGTCAATTTGACTGTTTAAATCATCTTACAGCTTTAAAAAACCGACTGGAACAGTTGAGGGGTGAGGATACAGTCCTTGTAAATTGACCTTGCACCGGCCCCGCGAGAAGCTTTCCCCGCCTGCCAGCATCGGTTTTTCCCATTTTATGACAGCATCAGATATGCAGTGAAACGAAGCACACCCAATGTTATCCAAAAACTCGTGCCCAGACGACATTGGGAATGGCGTACTTGACCGGTGACCAACTCGGTTTGATTGAATGGTTTCACCATAGCGGTTTGCTCGAACGACAGACTCCTTATGGCCTTGTCAATGTCCTCGTTCTGTTTTGATCTATGCATACGAAAGTGAGACAGAAAGCACACCCAGAGGTCGTCACCATGCACTTGCTGGTTCCGGATCGGGTGGACAATGCAAGGGGACAATGCTCGCATGCCAAGCAACGGACAATAAGAGGCAAAATACACCGTGTGGGACTCGAACCCACGCACCTGGGAGCTGGCACCGGACTTCCTCTTGCGAGTAGTCGCGGGCCGCTCACAACCATGGGGCACACCCATTGGGCCACCGGTGTCGTACGAACGTGATGGTCCTCAACTGCTTATACGCTGCTGGGCCAACCGCTACGCAGTTCTGCGATCCCATCCAAGGGCTGAGATGTAAGCCATGTCAAGTCAATGCCGGTCGAGCTCGTAGACTACGACCAATTTGAGGGTAAAGACGACGAACAATGGGCATTTGACAATTCAGCCGACATTCAATGATGGATACAGTTTTACAGAATGAAAGATGAAACATGGACAGGGATCACTTTTGTCCAAGAGTCGGCGTTCATCGTGGGCCGCCGGGGAAGCCTGGCGGAGGGCCGCCAAAGCCTGGCGGAGGTCCCATGCCAGGTGGAGGCCCACCGAACCCAGGAGGAGCACCGAATGGCGGTGCACCGGGGAATCTGTATAGAGATCAGACTGTGAAAAATGCAGTGCGGGAGTATGAACATGTACTGACCCCGGAGGAGGACGGCCGCCGTAAGGAACAGCTCCGCCGGCCATCGCAGGCGGGACCATGCCTGCCATGGGTCCCATCCCACGGCCTGCAGGCATGCCACGACCGGGGCCTGGGCCGGGAAACATTGCAGCCTGTTAAGTAGATGAGACAGTGTGTAGGCGGAAGATGAGATCGAGGTCACGTACCTTCTTTTCTTCCGTGTCTGCAGCGGGAGGACCAACGACCGTCAAAGAGATGATCGTTTCCCCACGCAAAATTATAAGCCCAAGAGTGCGCTTGATTTCCTGTGGAACGGGGATGGTCGATGGTAAGAGCATGTGAGAAGGATGATATCGATTGCGAACCTGTTGAGGAGGTGGGCCTTCTGTTGCATCACCAGGCTGCTTCTTGGGGCGAATCTTGCGGAACTCTAAAGACATTCGGTCATTTCAGAATAGCGTGAAAACGAGCGAGATGCACACCTTCGCACTCGGCCAGTACAAGGTTCATGTGCCTGTCGAACGCGAGCATGTGGCCGACCAGAGAGCGCCCGTCGTTCAACGTGACTTTCAAACGCCAGTTGATGAGGGCGAGCATCTTGCCGCCTTTGGCTGTAAGCAGAAAAGAAAGATCGAGTCAGTATCGCGAACAGCAGTCGAAAGGAATATAAAGACCTTTTGGAGGAGGCTAGTTAATTTAGAAATACGCGCACGCAATTAGTAACAGACGTTGAAGGGGTAGTAATGATGCGCACCATGTTGACACGAGGCTGCGCGGGATGAAGGAGGTCAAAACGCGAAACGCGCTCCGGCGTGAGCCGTTCGAAATTTGGTCTTTCGCCTCGTTCGCATCTTCATCGTGACCACAGTCTTTCACCCCATTTCTGCTTTTCAAGCTTGAAATTTCGTACATGGCGGTTGCGCCTGCACCAGGAACCAAGCCTCGCGTTGCAACGACCGCCGGATCCGGCGCAAGTTCTGATGTAGCGCACAAGGTACTACGACATCGCGATATTGTGATACCTCTGCTCAAAGACAACTCTTCCAGATAAAAACCGCTACGAAGGTCCGCTACTTGAAGAAGAAAAAAGACAAGAGAAAAAAGCGTATCGCAGCCCAGAAGGCTACAGCACCCAAGACGCAAACTACACCGGCGCAAATATCAACGGAACCAACAATTTCGTCTCCAGCAACATCAAAAAACGTATTGGATGACTCGCCAAAGATCAAGCGCGAGAAAAAAGTCCAAGTTCGTCGACGACCAAGGAGCGGACGTCGATGTCGACATGAACGATCGACCGCGCAAGAAGCGACGCATCAGTTTAGAACCAGATGCTGAATCATCAACTGCTACAGAACCTTCAACTGCCTCGCAGCTGAAGAAACTGAACAAGTCAAAAAAGAGAAGCCCTCCAGTAGCCTCGCTAGCGCGTGCAACATCGCCGTCTGCAGCTTCCTCAGATAATGATTTCGGGGCGCAATCAGACTCCTCAGGTCCAACAGATTCATCTTCACGTGCTCCTAGTTTTACAAATGTTGATGATCGAGACCCACCACCTCCCTCGACCTTACCCGCTTTTCCTCTGCCTGTCCAGCCTGCCCCGCCATCGGCTACAGAACTTGGTCGACAAGGCCTTGATTCGGCATTACTCGCTGCGACAAAAATTGATGGCAGGCAGACCCTCTCCCTTTCGGATGTGACTGTGTCCGAAATCCTCAGCGAGCGAATACGGAAACGCCTCGTCGACATGGGAATCAAGGAGCTCTTCGCTGGTTCGTTATATTCACTACCGTTCTTGAGTAACTCTGAAAATTGCGTCTGCAGTACAAACCGCTCTTGTCCCGCATTTGCTTCCTCAGACATCGGCAGGAGTACGAGAGGCGCAAGCTGCCCGAGTGCTTTACCGTCCATACGAACTGCTGAGCGATATCTGCGTGTCTGCGCCGACAGGAAGTGGCAAAACTCTCGCATATGCAATCCCAATCGTCGAGGTACTTGCACCGCGCATCGTCATGCGCCTGCGTGCGCTGGTGGTCTTGCCTACACGAGACTTGGTAGCCCAGGTACGGCGAACGATCGACATCTTCAAACTCAGGCCTGACTTGTCTTATCAGGTCCGCGAAACCTTCGAATCTCTAGCCAAAGGCACCGGTCTCCGAGTAGGCAGCATCACCGGTGCCCAGAGCTTCGCTGTTGAGCAAGCTGGGCTGGTGGACAAGAAAGTGGGGTGAGTGGACGTCCGGGACTCATGGACACTAAGTGCTCACTTGAGCTCAATGTACTAGGGCCTCGATGGGCGAGTCCAAGGTCGACATCCTGATCTGCACTCCTGGACGTCTCATAGACCACCTCGACGGAACGCCCGGCTTCACCTTGACCCATCTGCGCTTCTTGGTACGTAGCAATCTATTCGTCAAAACAGAATTGTCAGGCTGACTTTAGATGCGCAGGTCATCGATGAAGCAGACCGTCTGCTCGCACAAAGCTTCCAGGATTGGCTCGCACGCGTCCGGCATGCAATCGAACAGCCCACAGGCACCGACCAACCAACCATCCTCGCACCGCATCTTCTCCCTACGTTGCCCATGCTCCCAGCACACCCGGCACTTGCTCCCAAACCGAGCGCACAAAAGCTTCTGTTAAGCGCGACCCTGACGCGCGACCCTGGCAGGTTAAACGCTTTGGGGCTCGTGCGGCCGCGTTACTTCGTCGTCACATCCGCTCCACAGGCCGAAGATGCTATGGAGGTTGACGATGTTGATGGAGAGGGCGAGGGCGTGGACGAAGAGTTCGGCGCGTCGCTCCCGACGTCCTTACAGGAGCGCATGGTCGTGTGCGAGACCGCAGACAAGCCACTTGTTCTTGCACATCTCATTGGCGCGGAAAATGACGGGCAGGCGCTCGTGTTCTGCAAGAGCGTCGAAGCGGCCGCACGGCTAGCAACCCTGCTCACCTCAATTCTGAAGACGGCATCGATCCTGGCGTACTCGAGCGACGCACCACGGTCGGTGCTCGAACGGTTTAGAAAGGGTGAGGTCAATGTGTAAGTCTGCTCGCTCAGGAAGAATAACCTCGGACTGATCGTGACGTAGACTCGTGTGCTCGGATCTTGTTTCCCGTGGTCTGGATGTTGCTTCGGTGCGGCGCGTGTTCAGCTACGACGCGCCCCTGGACATGCGAAAGGTCGGTTCTGTCGATCCCGTGCGATCCACATGTGACATATTTCGTAGTACGTGCACCGCGCCGGTCGTACAGCGCGGGCCGGTCGTACGGGCGAAGCGTGGACTCTGCTTGAGACGCAAGAGGCTCGGCACTTTAAAGCGATGCTCCGCGAGGGTGGACGAACGGTGGGCAGCGGTGGGGGCAAGATCAAAAAGGTCAACGTTGAGCCAACTCATCTTGATGTCCTTCGCGAGGGATATGACGTATGTTTCTCGCTGAGGTCGTTGGTAGCTTAGATTAATGTTGTTTTTCAGGTGGCTTTGGAACGTCTAGCTGAGCTTTACGGACGAGGAGGATAATCTGTTGTCTGCGATGCTGTGAAACATCATAACGTATTTGTTGGAGCAGGCATCGAGACACGCACAACGATTACAGAGACAGGATACGATACATCACGGATGGGCACATCGAAGGAAATGGGAAGTTTGGATGAGGCCGGCGCGGCTCAGTTTACGCTACGACTTGAGTAACCGTAACGCGCTGCCGTCGGGACAAGTCCTGCCTCGTACCGCAGGGACTCTGTATACTGGAAATCAGTAGAATGCTTGCCAACCAAGCAACGCGCACCTTCGACAGAAGTGAAATCACTGTACCCTCCTCGATAACGGCCACCGCCGCGACGCTGGTTGCGAAATATCTTGTCAACGTTGCTGCGCCAGGAGTCACGCGTCTTGTGTGCAATAGCCGCAGCCGGAGTGGAAGTAGAGGGTTCCTCTTAATTGCAGCTAAAAAGGGTCGCACAATAAATCGAGATGTGTGCTTCATGGTGATGCCAAATTTGACGACAGTGTCCAGCGGGTTACGGATGAGGCTGCGGTCGACGCGCTCTACGCTCGGCGGGCACAACAACTCGACGTTCGCGTCTGGAGCCTCGTACCGTATGCAATAGCGGTTGAGCTCGATGTCTTCCTTGTCGGGATCGTCGAGACAGATGTACGAGCGCGGCGCAGGTCGGTGCTCTGGGTAATAAACTACCTTGTGCACCGCGCGTCGGCAGAGCGTGACCATCAGAGCCCAAACATCGTCGGGATCCGGAGGGTGGTGTAGACAATTGCGGCCCTTTGCGCTAGACCCTGTCGCGAAAGTCAGCTGGCTCGAGGTGCCATGTGAGAGTTGGGGGACTCGCCTCGAGGCGGATACGACGGGGATCTGGTAGCGTGACCTTTTCCACCACATCCTCCATGTAATTCCTGGCCTCAACTGCGCGCCTAATTGATGGGACGTGCTCAGCGATGATGTAGCTCATGTTGAAAACGCGCGCCGGGGTGAGCCAATGTTGTATCACGTGAAAGTGGCGAGAGGCGGAGACCCACTCTCTTGCTTCCGGATCCGGCCATGCACATACCGAGTACGGCAATTGCCCATCAAACAGACAGACACTGCAGGGAAATTAAATTTGAAGGGCTCAAAAGTCTCCATCTATAAAAATTGCCGTGGGTACCAGCCACATCTCTGAGACCCTCTGCATATCGCGTGTCTTAAGCAGCTGCCATGGTATAGGGAACGAATGAGCGCAAACCCAACCGCTAGATCGTTTCAGAACATCGTGTCTGAGTTCTGCTACTCTCGGCCTGTTGGCTCTCGATATCTGACCATGACCAAGTGTGGTCGTATAAATGAGACAAAACTTCCCCGGAGGTTAGGAAACTCGATTTCTGTTCGGCCTGTTTCTCGGCAGAAACGTAATTTGGTATTTTACACTAAAATAAAGCTTTGAGTGATGTGAGGATAGTTAGAAAATGATTCGACCCAGGCTCGAACTGGGGACCTTCTGTGTGTTAGACAGATGCGATAACCAACTACGCCACCGAACCGATATATACTATCTCAGGTCTTCAATACATAATTGGGGGAGGCATAGAAGAGTGTGGAGGTGATAAAATTCAGAGTCAAACTGTAAGAGCACAGCGACGGCGACTAGGTGAATTGGCAATGTTCAGCCTGGCCTTGGTAGTTTATTGACGTTGTAAGAGAGCTTGTTGGCTCCGATGTGGCTACGGGCAAGGCATTGACAGTTGAAGATTGATAGCAAGACGAACGGTGGTTTGAATTAACCGGACCTCCGAAACAGCAGCGGTGACAGCCGAGCCGCGAGGACGGAGAAGAGAGCAAATTGACCAACGAGCACCCTTGGGAGGAATAAAGACCTGATGGTCATCCGGCAACGCCTCAGTGCTTCTGCACTGTCTATCCCGACCCCATGTGTTCAGCGATCTAAGATTTCAACCGTCGCAACATAAACCAGGCGTTCAAACAAAGACTCAAGATTGATACCAGGGCCGTCACCGAACTTACTCGCCTGGACAGGTCCTCATCGTTTCGAATGGTAAGTGTTGGTAGCGGTAGCCAGTTAAAAGAGATATGGATGAGGGTGTTTCAACCAAAGGAAGAATTTTATTGTGTTATTATCAGGGACTGGCGCTGATCAGTGCTTGGCGGTCAACCCGGCTACAGCTCAATGTAACACAGCATTGATACAGGCAACATGAATCACGAGGTAACAACTCTCCAGCTCGGCTTCCTAACTTGACCATCGACGATGTTCGCATACTGGCCGATTTCATGTGTACCCTCGTCGTCATACACGAACGTGTCGCCGAGATATAGGTCAATTCTCTTGTCCGTCTTCAACTTGGACAAGAACTTCGCAAGCGTCAACGCGCTGATGCGGCTCCCATGTTCAGGACGCGTCTCCAGCACGATCTTCTCCAACCCGCGAACATTGATGTCTTGCTGCGGAACGCGGATCGAGTCCGGACCGTCCACGACCGCGCGTATGGTTCGAATGTGACCAAGAGCAGAGCCGCGCGTCGCCGAGTAGAACATTGCAAACGCCGCGTGCCCGTCCAGCACCACCTCATCCACCTGCGTCTCACGAAGGAAAGGTGCCGCAAAGTTTTGCATCGCCCGCGGGAAGTTGTCCGTCGTGAATATCCAAGAGCGGCCGGCACGTAGCTGAAGCGTGACCGTATACTGCGACAGCGAAATGCCATCGGTGGTCCGGCCACGCGAACAGCGGATCGCGACGATGGATCTTGGCATGATGTTCTCCCGCAACCTGCGCCGCGCTTTTCGCTGGTACCCGTTGCCAGCGTTGGTTATATCTATTTGAATGGTCTTGACCGGCCAGTCCAGAATGGCCAACATGTATTCGGGATAGTCGGAAGGGAGCGGTTGCGAGATCGAAAGCTTCTCCAGCCGGCTCATGTGGTCGAGGAAGTGGCCAAGTGCGCTGGCATCTTCAAAGTCTGAAAGCTTGTTTACAGCATGCAGCTTCAGCGAGGTGATGTTCGGATACATCTTGTACAGCCTGTCCATGGTTGCGCGATCGATGGTGTGAAAGTCGACAAGCTGCAGGTCGGTGACACTGGGGAGAATCATGGCGCATGCCGGCATGTCCATGTGATGTATCATGCAGTCTAGCTTACGCATGTCCGGGATCTCAAGCACCACGCTGTTGTCGTTGAACGAGAGGTGTGACAGTGTGGTTTTACCTGTGCGCTGAATCGCGTCGCGAAATACGGGTACGTTGGACAAGGCACACACTTGATGCGTACATCCTAGCAGGGACGGACGAAATTTCAGAGAAGTCAGGCGATCCGAGTTCTGCTCCAAAAACTCGCGTAAGATCTTGGTCTGTGTCAATTGGTATGGGCTCGGTGACCAGCCGTAGCTCGAGTTGGCGGTGATATCTGCGCGGATAGGGGTCTGCTTCGAGCGCTGAACCACACACTCGAACTTGTGCAGGCTGACGGAGTTGCTGTAGGCGAGATCGGCGTTGGACCAGACGCTCGCCGCCGCCAGCGCGAGCGTGCGCCACCGAACGCAGACTTGCGATGCGTTGATTAAGTCTTCCATGCCCAAGCACGAAAAGATGTTGATTAGAACGTCGTCAAGCACCACGTCCATCGGTAATATCTCCAACTGAGATATGAGCTCAGTCGTGTGCGGCTGGCGCACGACAACGGGGACATTGGCTGCATGTATCGTCGTCGTTTCGCTCGACAGGAGTTTGGTCTGGTGTCCGCTCAGCATCGTAACGGCAGACCCTAGTTTGACTCGAGATTTGGAGAGGTGAATGAAATACAGGAAGTCAAGTCATGTTGAGTCAATTCAGCTCCGCACCACTTGCGACGGCTCTCATTGATGCACCGCCATCGCGCCTACCGCTCCGAGTACAAGCCCGTACACTACAGTATTCACTCAGGCAACGGCCTAAACTTTCACCCTTTCACGGAAAGTCGCCCCATCTGACGAATACGGTATATCTTGCGAATTTTTGACGTTTGGCCGATAGAAGATACGGTGAATTACAGATGTAAATTCTCTCAGAGCGTAATTTTATGTTCCCGTAATGAGACAGGAGTGTGTGCGAGGGTCGATTTTGGCATTCCTCGAGAACGGCCGGGCGAAACCCCGCCGCGCGACGTTCACACTATCTAAAGTCAACTAAACTCGGTTTTCAGGCTCAATTAACTGTATTAAATGTACTCTGCCTTTGAAATTGAGTATATTTCCTGATTGGTAGTCTCGAGAGCGACAACTCGAAATGGTACAAGTCGGCTGGCATCTCACCGCCACTTGCAATGGTGACAGTGCTCCCATTTCGCGTTAAAACGTTATTTTCACACTCTCATTATAGTCTCATAGCAGCATCTATATTTCGGGAGGAAGGGGGGGAGGTAATTGGGCCTGCGAAGCGAAAGTTGGCACCTCCAGGGATTGGCCATTGCCTGCGTAATCGCTGTAGCATCTACTCAATCTATGTATGTAGTGAAATGCGGTTGAAACGTCAATTATGGTGTAGAAATCAAAGCCTGACACGTTATAAATCCTGGGGCTATTTCACGCGGCTGTTCCGCTGAGATAGTCGCGCAACTTGCTCAGACAAAATATAATATATTCTCATTAATTGGACTTGTGGACTGTCACTGCGAATTGTGCAGAGACACTGGACAAGATCGGTGTTACCTCCCGAGTTAGTATCGAGCAGTGAATAGACCAAGAGATTGGGAGATACATGCCATAGATGACATAGCTGGGCATACAGAGACTGTTATGGAAATTGAATAAAAGACAGGAAGAGTGTCGACCCAGATGTTCATATTGTCTTCACGCGGAGCTTGCAGGTGTATCATCTGCTAGCTCTGTTCTGATCCTTCACATCACTAATGCACGTAAGTATTATCTCAAGGCTGCCCTATGTCACAACATTTATTTCGCGCAGCATTGAGCGTCTGAGGCCAACTGAGTACTACTGTCGGTGGACATTAAATTTTCATCACTCGTACCAATTTGGCAACCATGTCGAGCTCTTCAGACACAATGTCACGCGAATGCCGAGTCTAAACTGCCAGCATCGCCAATGCAGTACTCAATGCATCTATATCCTCCTCTGCCTGTATTCCAACTGCTGAGTGGGTGAATACCTCCCAAAGGGTGAGCGTGCCGTACTTGTCCTGCAAAGGCGCATCTGCCATAATGGGTTGTCCCTTGTGATCTCCGGAGACGATCAAATGCTGGGTCTGTGGGGGATTCCATGATGAACAGTACCCATGCCGGCTATGATTGTAAGGATTTGGGCATGTGCACGATGTGGCGGGCGCAACTGCCGTGAATCGACGCAGGTTGGCCACACCCAGAAGGAGGCGCAACCGGTCCACGACAGTCAATCGGGAATCACCGATTACTTCAATGCCAGTGCGCTTGAGGATATGGAAATAGGTGTACGCCTGGAGGTACTTGTCGTTTAGTTCTTTGGCGGCCAGAAGCCAATCCACGGGCGCTTGGGATTCCCGGACTCGTGCGCACCAATAGTTGCGAGACTGGACTTGCAGCTGTGCATCTACGCCGTCCGCGCGCAAAGCAAATTCGTAGAGCCGCTTCACACTGACGGCATCCATGATGGGCTGGGAAGGTAAAAGGCTGATAACCTGAGCAACTGCCCATACCGCAATGTCCATGGCTTGGTAAACGTGGGCGATTGCCGCAATGCCGAGCACGCGGCGAAAACGCCCATCTCCCGTACTCTCTTTGTCCCATTTGGCAAACCCCAAGTGACTGTTGTACAAATCAAGTTCAGATTTTAAATCAGGACTGAAGCAGAAGGCTGTACCTGACGTGAAGGTACCAGAGGAAATGCTCAAATTCCGCCAGATCGACCGGGAGAACAATCGGATCGTCGTTAAGCTGCTAATGGTTGTCAACGGTCGCAGTGCCATTCAGGTCAGACGAACGGGAGGTAGCTCAAACATGTCTGCGAAGATCGGAGAAACATCCGTGAGGCGCTTGCGAGAGATCTGAGTATGACATCAATCATGATGGACAGCAGAAATTGTCCTAAACACCTTGAATTGTTCTCCACCGACGCTTAGCCATACAGTTGTGTCGTCGTATACGTAGGGGGCGGTGGTCGAAGGAACCTGCTCGTCCCGAGACATCTCACTAACATCAGTCGACATGGTTAGCAGACAGAAGCGCAGGACCTGTCGGCGCAACTACATTGCCGACATTTATAGCTTCTTTTGAATTGAGCCCAGAGCTCAGTTGCACTAAAATGCGCCTCACACGAGGCAGCGGGTTTAAGCGACGCGCCACCCGGGAAAGTACTTTGCGAGCGTGTCAGTGGGGTCATATGCTGCGACACTGACCAAACACGGGTCAAATATTGAAAGATCTGAACTATCCCGCTCGGATTTGGCGGCGCGTTAAACAGCTATCAAACTTTTCAGAACAACCATTCATGTGATGCTCTGTAGGGTAGGCGCAAGTGTAAGGTATCAAAATCCCATACGATCGTCCAGGGCGGCCGGCCAATGAACCAAATCGATTTCTTCTCAGCGAGTGCCACTAATCGGCAATCCAGCCCGGCAATCCAACCCTGCGCTGTTTGAGCCCTGGCGCTAGGCAGGCCGAGCGAGGTTCGGAGAGGACCGTCTGCAGCGAGCATCTAATTCCGAGCGTGTGAACACATCCCAGTGTGACAAAGTGCTATAGTTGTCCTGCAAAATCACGTCCAATATAATTGGCACCTCTGCTTGCTGATTTTTCATTGGCGCGATCGTGGAAGAATGCTGTGCCTGGTCCTCAGATACAGGTTCAACGGGAAAGTACTCCCATTTGCGACAATCACCGCAATAGGATCTTATCATGGGCCGACCACATCGGCTACAGGAGCATCTCTTCCTATCAGGGGTGCATGTGCATATGATTGTCGGTTTGGCGAATCGACGTAGGTTGGTTACGCCGACCAGGAGGTGCAGCCGGTCGAGCACTGTGAGGCGGGAGTCGCTTGCAAGTGTCGCGCCTGAGCGTCCGAGAATGTGAAATTAAGCGTAAGCCTGCAGATACTGGTTGTTGAGACTATGTGCAGCAAGCAGCCATTCGAAGGGATCCGATGTTTCGCGCACCCGACTGCACCAGTAATCACGATACTGCGTTTGTAATTGCGGGTCGACTCCTTCGGCGCGAAGAGCAAAATCGTACAGTCGTTTCACCATAGCGACATCGCGGACTAGTACGGAAGACAGAAGTGTGGGAAGTTGAGCGACGGACCAGGCTACGACATCCGGTGCCTAATAGACATGCAGGTGCGCGATTACCGCAATCCCGAGCAACCGGCGGAAACGCGCATCGCCCGTACACTCATTGTCCCATTTGATGAAATCCACAATGCTGTCTCAGATGTGAGTATATATAAGCTTGTAGCGGAAAGGGATCACAGCAGGATTCACCTCACGTGAAGATACCATAGAATTCGTCTCGATCGACAGGAAGACCAATGGGGTCATTGTTTGCCTTTGAGTTTTTGTCAGATAGAATTTCTGCATATTAGCCTTAGGCACAGGTGGGAGCTGGAACATGTCTGCGAAGATCAGCGAGACGGACATCTGTGAGGCGTTTATGAGACACCTGAATGCAACGTTAGATATGATTGAAAATGTCTCGCTGGTACCTTGAATCGACGCTCGCCGATGCTCAGCCACACCGTCGTGCCGTCGTATGTGTAATCAGAGTCCATGGAAAGGATCCGAAGAGCTACTCCCGCAGACCATGAAGCTCCGTGAAGGGAGGCCTGCGGTCGCCGGGTTGGTGCTCGTGGATGGCACGGCCGGTCGCGTTGGCTCGCTTCAAATCCAACGCGAAAATGTCGGATATATACGAAGAATTTTGCTATGTTGTCACAGTTTCGGAGACGTGGCACGATTAGTGCTTGGGCTGTCAAACCGCGACCTGCTGAAATGCGACTATCAAACAACCAACATTAATGCAGGCAACATGAATCAGGGGGTAACAATCTTCCAGCTCGGCTTCCTGACTTGACCATCGACGATGTTCGCATACTGGCCGATTTCATGCGTACCCTCGTCGTCATACACGAATGTGTCGCCGAGATATAGGTCGGGTCTCTTGTCCGTCTTCAACTTGCTCACGAGTTTCGCAAGCGTCGACGCGCTGATGCGGCTCCCATGTTCAGGACGCGTCTCCAGCACGATCTTCTCCAACCCGCGAACATTGACGTCTTGCTGCGGAACGCGGATCGAGTCCGGACCGTCCACAACCGCGCGTATTGTTCGAATGTGACCAAGGGCAGAGCCGCGCGTCGCCGAGTAGAACATCGCAAACGCCGCGTGCCCGTCCAGCACCACCTCATCCACCTGCGTCTCGCGAAGGAAAGGTGCCGCAAAGTTTTGCATCGCCCGCGGGAAGTTGTCCGTCGTGAATATCCAAGAGCGGCCTTCGCGTAGTTGAAGCGTGACCGTATACTGCGACAGCCAAATGCCATCGGTGGTCCGGCCACGCGAACAGCGGATTGCGACGATGGATCTTGGCATGATGTTCTCCCGCAACCTGCGCTGTGCTTGTCGCTGGTACCCGTTGCCAGCGTTGGTTACATCGATTTCAATGGTCTTGACCGGCCAGCCCAGAATGGCCAACATGTATTCGGGATAGTCGGAAGGGAGCGGTTGCGAGATCGAAAGCTTGTCTAGCTGGCTCATGTGTTCGAGGAATTGACCCAGCACATTGGCATTTTCAAAGTATGGAAGCTTGTTTGTTGCATGCAGCTTCAGCGAGGTGATGTTCGGATACATCTTGTACAGCCTGTCCATGGTTGCGCGCTCAATGCTGTGGAAGTCGACAAGCTGCAGGTCGGTGACACTGGGGAGAATCATGGCGCATGCCGGCAGGAGCATGTGATGTATCATGCAGTCTAGCTTACGCATGTCCGGGATTTCAAGCACCACACTGCTGTTGTTGTACGAGTTGTGTAACAGTGTGGTTTTACCTGTGCGCTGAATCGCGTCGCGAAATACGGGTACGTTGGACAAGGCACACACTTGATGCGTACATCCTAGCAGGGACGGACGAAGTTTCAGAGAAGTCAGCCGGTCCGAGTTCTGCTCCAAAAACTCGCGTAAGGTCTTGGTCTGTGTCGATTGGTATTGGCTCGGTGACCAGCCGTAGCTCGAGTTGGCGGTGATATCCGCGCGGATAGGGGTCTGCTTCGAGCGCTGAACCACGCACTCGAACTTGTGCAGGCTGACGGAGTTGCTGTAGGCGAGATCGGTCTTGCACCAGACGCTTGCCGTCGCCAGCGCGAGCGTGCGCCACCGAACGCAGACTTGCGATGCGCTGATCAAGTCTTCCATGCCCAAGCACGAGAAGATGTTGATTAGAACGTCGTCAAGCACCACGTCCACCGGTGATATCTCCAATTGAGATGTTAGCTCAGTTGCGTGTGGCTGGCGCACGACAACGGGGACATTGGCTGCATGTATCGTCGTCGTTTCGCTCGACAGGAGTTTGGTCTGGTGTCCGCTCAGCATCGTAACAATAGATCCTAGTTTGACTTGGGATTTGGAAAGGTGAATGAAATACAGGAAGTCAAGTCATGTTGAGTCAATTCAGCTCCGCACCAGTTGGAACGGCTCTCATTGATGCACCGTCATCGCGCCTACCGCTCCGAGTACAAGCCCTGACACTAGCATCTATTCAATCTATGTATGTAGTGAGATGCAGTTGACACCTCTGATGGTGTAAAATTCAAAGCCTGGCTCGGTGTAAATCCTTGAGGCTACGGATGGGATCGAAAACTCTCACGCGGCTTTTCCGCTAAGATAGTCGCGCAACTTGCTCTCTTCTTGCTGTTGAATGTTTACGGAGTCGGCCTGGAAAGATGACAAGGTGGTCAGAGATTGACAAAACAAAGAACTGGCTGGCTACCGCTGCACGGAGATGAGAATGGTCGTTCATCTTGATCACCTCGACCGTCAGAGCAGTGGCTAGGTCGATCTCCTCCCCCTGAGGAGGCACGGTTCCTGAAGATTCGCCCTGGAGCAAATCATAAGCCATGACGGATGGCGCGGACGATACGAGCGTACCTTTACCCCGACGCGGATTGCATGCCAAGCCGTGTTGTGCAATCCGGCAAAGGCGTACTTGCCCTTGGGAATGTCCGGGTCACGGTCCACGATGGCTGAACAAAGCTCGGATATGCACAAGCCATGGCTCGCGCAGACGACCGCACCCCCGTCAGCCTCGTCCTTACCCCTGGCTGCCCAAATGAGCGGGAGAAGGTGGGGCTCAAGTACCTGCTTGATAGCCCTCTGACGCAGTAGGTTCAAGCTTTCGCCGCCGGGGAACAAGTCGTCGCGGCCGGTGGGTACGTGGTAGACCTTGGCACTGGGATCGTAGTCGGGGTCGCCTGGCGACAATACAATCCATGGGTGCCCCTCGGCATCTCCAAAGAACTGCTCCCGCAGGCCATGAAGCTCCGTGAAGGGAGGCTTGCGGTCGTCGGGTTGGTGCTCGTGGATGGCACGGCCGGTCGCGCTGGCTCGCTTCAAATCCGACGCGAAAATGGCCGATATATGTTTGTCCGCGAATGCACGCCCGACAGCCTCCGCTTGCTGAAAGTGAGTTTGGTGCGCGGGGCATGCACAGGGTTTTGACGTCACAAGTTTCGCGCGAGACAGCCGTCAGGACATGTTTTTTCGCCACTTGTAAAACGTGCCGCACCGTTCGACCTGTATAGGTTGCACATTAGCAGGACGCCAAAGCGCGATAATTTTTCACACCTTTGGCGCTCAGCGGCGCGTCTTTCCAGCCAGCCCAAATGTTTCGCTGTAAGATTTTCCCTGAATCCCTTGAAGTTGATTACCAAATGAATCCCAAACTCACGACATTATCCTCAGACTGCCCGTGGCGAACCTGCGCGCACCGTCCAGTGAGTTGGGCACGCTGCAGAGAACGACGCGCTCACGAAGTAGATGGTCAGAGTCATCGAGGCGCGTTGGCGGGATCACGCCGGCCCGGAACGGCGACCTGCATCATTCCGTCTCGAGGAGCTGAATCTCATCCTGAACCTGCTTGGAGAGCTTGGCAACGGTGCCAGCTTCTTGCTCTCACGGATGGACCATTCCGCCCACTGGCAAGTACGACTCGGATTGCCGACGAGCCTAAACTCCTCGGGATTGCCAAGCAAGCGCGCTTACAAACACTTCAACGATGTCACGATCAGGAACACCCCCCAGGCCCGTGCACGTTCCAAAGGTCAGGGCGCCAAATCAGGGCGAGGCACACCAAGAATCCCAAAACACTAATGGTTAATATTTTCGGGAGAAATTCTCTGTTTGCTCGAAGCTGAATTCGCATGGGAAGCTGAACGATATCCCAAACTCTAGGCGGATAACGATCAGACTTTCTTTTCGCTACGCATTGTTCCGACGTGGTCTGGACCGTGATGTTTGTGCTGTTCGCCCGTTTGCGGATGAGCCTGGATTCCTGCTCACGCCCCCTAGCTGTCAGGGTATATCCCAGTCCCTGAATCTGACCAGCATGGGCTGTGCGTCATCCCACGCGGCCGAGTGCTCAATAGGCAATCGTTGCCGTGTAATCAGCGGGCGTGCCGCCGGGAGTTTCAAACAACCGAAAAGACCGCAATCTCGCTTGTGTATTTGCCAAACGTTCTCACCAAGAGCCTATTCCCTTCTCCACTTTGAATTAATGTGTTCTCAGCTGTAATATATCGCAACAAATCACGGGGAAGACGGTCAAATAGGGTACCAACACGCGGTTAAATATCGATGTCCTAGTGCGCTTCCAAAGATCCACACAAAAAGTTTTCTAGAAGGTTGTCATAATCGCAGGCGTGAGTATGCGCTCAATCCCCGCAACACTAGCCCATGAGAACGCTAGAAGCAAAAATCCCACCGACGTCTAAACAGCGCCTCTCACTGCATAAGCGTCCCTCGTCCATTTAATCGCGGCGGGCAGCCACCGCTTGTCTCTTCGCTGCCTTCTTCCCACCTGCCAGCCAGCCCCCTCACCCATCGCTTCAGACCTGGCTGTGAATCGACATGGTGGCGCCGTACGTTGGTCATGATTCCAAGCTCCTCTACTTTACGCTCGCGCCGTGGATGCTGGGATGCTTCCTCGACCTGTTGACACAGGGCATCCTGTTCTGCCAGGTACGCGCGCGAGAATTCGCTTGTGACCCCGCACCCCGCAATGCTAACGGCATCGTACCAGTTCAATACCTACGTAACTTGGTACAAAGGGGACAAGTGGCTGATGCGCGCGATCGTCTATGTGCTCATCATCATCAACATTCTGAAATGCTTGGACTCTTGGTGAGAATTCGCTTTGATTGTCCAGAGGAATATCTCACTCTTATACGTCTGCAGCCTCGGTGTCTGGGTCATGTTTGTAGATTACTTCGGCGACCTCGAGTGCGTTTCAAGCCGCGCTCGCGCGCGCGCTGTACTACCCCTGACCTGACCTCCAGAGGTGCCCATACTGGTCATTTACACAGGATGGTTCTTGTCGGGGTGCGTTTTCGCTTAGAAGTTTTTGCACGGCCAAGCTGATCTTTGCGTTCTCTCGCAGCGTTCCGGCTATGGTACGCGCTAACAGCATGTGGTAAGATCGTACCTCTAAATATTTCCACGTGCTAGGGCGCGAGCATCAACTTTTATGCTCAAATTTACTTCCTCTACCGGTTGTTCGTCATCTCGGAACGGCACTGGGTGTGCTACCCGGTGACGCTTGTCGTGTTCTTCGCCTGGCTCGCCGTAATCGTGGCGGTGAGTCGTGGGAGACAAATTTATCAACGCTGTGAAATGCTGAGCCCATTCTCTCAGGAAGTCTACATCAATCTTCAGGATTTCGATCCCATTGAACACTGGTGTACGTATATCTCGGGTTCATCCGTGACGTATCAGAATTATTAACACCTAGGGTGGTTTAGTTGCCGCACATCTCTCGGCCACATTCGGTGAGCCGATTGTTCCCGTGCTCACCACCCCTTCCGATTGAGAAGCTCAATCCCGTCCGTCTTGTGCTTTTAGCCTCGGACCTGCTCATTACATCGACCACGAGTTTCTTCTTGATCCGCACGAAAAAGCACTCCTTACGGCAGTACGTGCCCTGAGCTTGCCTTCATGACTGTGACCCAATCCTAACGCTTTCCCTTCCTTGACCGTCACACATGTGTTTCACTGCTCCACAACGCCGAGCAGAACACATACTCTACTTGACTCCTTGATACGCTTGACTTGGTCCAGCGCGGCGCCAGCAGCTGTCTTGTGCGTCTACCAGTCTTCGTCTTGCCAACGAATCTAAGATACAAGGCAAGCTGACCATGCGCATCCGTTTGCTTGACGGAACTATAGGGGTCTCATTAATCTGATCCTGTCGCAAGTCGTGGCACAAGAGTTCCTCGTGTCCACCATCCCAAACATGGTGAGTCCACCGCGGCCCTCACGACGGTGCCTCAAATGCTCACACATGACCGTGAATAGCTCCTTCCAAAAGTCTACTGTGAGTCTCTCTCATTGCTGTGCAACCTCAACGAATGACAGACAACCCGTCTCAGCCATCGCGATGATGTGGAACATCAACTCGAGGCAGATGTTGCGCTCGGTCGGTGCGAGCGGCAGGTCCGGCAGCAATACTGGCTCGACTCCGATTAGTCGCGGGCACCCGCTTGCGAGATCGGTACGCCCCGTTTTCAATTTAAATTCTTTTCTTGAAACGAGCTCAACGGGTTTCTGGTTTCAGGGTGAGGTCGAGCTCAGCCGTATCCAAGTACACAAGCAGACAGACACCATATCCCACGTCGACGTGAGACCAACTTCCATTACATCCCTCTCACGTTGCCGCTGGCTGACTGACCCCTGTTTTGTTCAACTCAACACACACAGTGGAAACGTGATATTGACGAGTCGACCTACGATATAAAATCTTCGACCGGGACCTTGTACGGGCGTGCCGAGGTCGCCACGGTCACGGAACAGTCGCCGAGACACGACATCGGGCACGCTGTTTAGGTGAACATATATGCATGCGTGTGTGTTTATGTGATTTCTTCTGTGATGTACTAGAGTAGCTATCATGCTTGAACTAAATAATGTGAGAATATGCAATAATTGCTATGGCCGAACGACGTTTCATCGAGGCCGTTCCGGCAACTAAACTTCCACTAGAACTATGTACCGATGTTCAAGCTCTCCCGCACCTCAACCGGGATTGTCTCTATGTTTGTGGCTGGCTGTGCGCACCAAGCTCCCCAACGAGAGCACGTCCGAAGTGAGCGCTGAAACGTTGACGTTTCAGGTGATAGACGACGCCGACTGATTGAGTCGCGGTTCTCGACCCGGCTGTATCACGCGCCTGACAATGATGTCCAGATACGTCGTCCTTCCTTAAACGCAAGCCAAAGACGGTTTCCTCCACTGACTCAGGAACTCAAGGGCGGGCAAGACGCAACTGTGGCGTGGGTCTAGGATAGAGTGGGGGATGGCGATACCGCTATAAACCCTCATTTATGGGACGTCCTGCGTACCAGATGGTTCGTGCCAGCAGCCCACCACCAACCGGAGTGGCGGCATTGATGTAGATATGATCATCATGGTGACTACTCAAGAGCGTTTGCGACTTGAAATAGCACTTGCTAGCCAACTCTGTGAATGTGGAGCTGCCAGCCCCTGACCAGGAAAGGCCAGCAGAAGATCAGCCAGACTTATGTAATCGCACGAAGTACGCTGAACTGCAAGATCAGGACTAGATTTTGATATTTCGTACAAGCCGGAGATCAGCGGGCGCATTACAGTAACGCGCGCGAGGTCGTACAGGGGACAAGTTAGAGAAGTGACGACAGACAAGATTGGTTACGGAAGGAACTTGTTGGGTGAGTCCATGCCACATAGGTTTGCGGGGGGCGTGACATGCAGGAGACTGAGGATCGAGAGCATAGCTAGAAGAAGAGAGGAGAAGCGAGACAGTACTGAACAGTCTGGAGCGACAGGAGTAACCGAGATAGGAGCCCAGGGGCGTGGAGGGATATCCCGAGGTTGAAGTTACATAAGAAGCAGATCTCAGACAACATGATGATGATGAGACTATGCCGATCAGGTGGAACAAACGGCGTGTGCGAGAACAGGAAACCAAAGGTTGTAGTAGAACTGGTGTATACATGAGGTCGATAATAGCACAACGACAAGAGGTACCAGTCTGGAGACGGTGAGGACGATGACGACGAGAAACACAAAACGAGAGGTCAGCTGACAAAACGGAAGGTGTGGCGTATTTGGGTTCAATCGTGCGCTATCACTACGGAGGACCTGGGATCCTTTGTTGATTCGCCGACTGAGACAAGGTTGTGGGTGGCAGAGCTGGTTGTGTTGAGTGCAGAACAGTCGCACTTGCTTCTTGTGACGAAGCAGAAGGCTGGAATGTGTAAGATTGCCCCCAACCTTCGAAGGTTTGGCTGTTTGAGTTGAGTTCAAACGAAGGTCCTGCGCAGGATGAAGAGTCGGATGAAGCACATAGAGATGCAGGGGCATCTTAGACGCACCAGCAGACTTCTCAGTGAAGATCTCCTCGACGCCCTCCATGGGCGAACCTCCCCGCGTTTTTGGTGCATCAGGCATATCATCATCTGACAACGCCGTACCGCCGATCTGGCCTTCGGCGATGGTGCGCATGGACGAGCCCTTGTCGACTGCCTCGGACTCCAGCATCACCTCTCCCAGCGATAGTCGTCTCCTAGACTTCGGACTCTGTGTGGGACTTGAGCCCGGTCTCAAAGGGAGCGTTGGTCCGACTGCTCTTGATCTGTTCCTGTCCCACTTGACAGCCTACGCGTTGAAATGCTTCGCATACTCGCGTTGTCGCTGCTCGCGACAGAATACATGTTCTTACGGATCGGTGCGGTGGGCAATGAAATGCTCATCATCGTATGTCGATTAAAGATGTTGACGTGAGGTTGAGGTGGTGCCTTTGGAATTATGTTGTCCAGACTGTGCGGACCGGGACGTGGTGCCAGTGACGCATCGCGAGTTGAAGAAGTTATGGTCGCCGCGGACCGCCGGGATCGTGCTTTCATCCGTGAAGATTCGTACACAAAGAATCCCGGTCGCGGGGCTTGAGACTGCTCAAGCGATGAACTAGATTGTGATTGTAAGTCCGAGGACGGTGTTCCTGAAGGGTGGTTCTGCGAGCTTAACGACGAGGTTGATGAGGTGTGCGGATTTTCAGCAAGGGATACATCCGAGCTCTCTTTGGCAGACCTATGAGACGAAGAGTTGGTCGAGAGCGAAGATGTAGACCCCTGCGGCTCGTTCTGAGGCCGTAGCGAGACTGCTCTTGAGGACAACACGGAGTCCGGGGGCTGGGCAGACGATTGCCTGGACGAGCCTGAGGAGACATCGAACATGGACTGTGGTGGGCTCTGGGAACCCGCAGCGACAAATGCATCGGAGCCGGGACTAATGCTGCCGCTGGCATTGGAGCTTCGCAAGCTGGCAGCAGTCATTGCAAGACTGATGTTAACTGCGCTCGGCATCTCCCCCGGAGAGCGCGCGGGTGCGCTCTTGATGCTGAGCGACGTCGTCGAGCTAAGCCCGCTTCCCGCACCACTGTCGTGAATACTCGTCCTGTCCATCGCCTGCGCCATCTCCAAGTTGCCGTGAACGTGCGATTCGTCCGACGCGACGCGACTTCGTGCGTGGTCCCAGTCATTGTCTGCGACCCTCTCGTCTCGGTCGCGCTCACGTTCGTAGCGGTGTCCACTGTGCTCACCGCGATCGATGCGCCGCGAATGATGCGGCCGCTGTGAGTAGTCGCCGTGAAACTTGTGCTTATCCTTTCGGCGACTCCGGATCGCAAAGCCACGCTCATCTCCACTGCTCAAGCCCGACGCGCCGGACGCGCCGGACGCGGAGCTTACGGACGCTGAGCCCAAGCCAGCTCGGTGCGGCAGCCGCTCAACCATCACTGGCTCAACGCGTCCGCCCTCCGTCAGGCCGAGCGAAGCACCGGGTGTCCAGCCCTGCTTGACCAACAGCTGATGCCCAATGTTGCTAGTCTCAAGTGGTTTGGAAGGAGCAGACGCGAGTGGTTGATCGAGCGAGCCCTCGCCATGCTCGTTCGGGGACGGTGAACTACACAATGCGTCAGCGACACGGACATAGGGGGAACAGGCCGAGATGAACACACCTTCGCCGAAACGTGAAGCTGACGGCATTCCCGCTGAGTGCCAGGCTGCGCTCCATGGGTGCCTGTACGGGGGTGGGTACTGCACGGGGAGGCTCGCGCCGCTGAACGGGTTCGGTGTGGTTCGAATGTCGGGCTCTTCGCATAGCCGCACGATCCTTGTACCTAAAGCATGCGGTAAGTCGGATTACAATACAGAAAAGAATGTGCGTACTCGACACGCCCGATACTGTCGTCTGAGAACGATGCCGACGAAGCACTCGCGACCGGTGCGTCGCGGGGGACAAGTTGATTCCTCAGCGTACTGATAGCAGCCCGGGCGGACTGCATTAAACTTCATCAGTCGTGGTGGTACGTGTCTTCGCAGGAAGCAGACCTGGTGTGGCTGTGGGGCCACTGGCTTGCCCGGTACCCCGAGCTCGCGGCTCCGGGGGTCAAACAGCGAGATCTCGTTGTCCCCACTGGAAACGCACTCGGTACAGGGTAAAGCGTCACGATGAGCGTGTACGTTGAGTGTTGTTGAGCCGATGGTGATGTCGTCGCCGTGCTTGAGCTCGAGTGGCGGGCTACTCTGACGCGCGGGGCTCAGCCGGACACCGTTGATGGTTGTTCCATGAACGCTTCCAAGATCGACGATACTCCATTTCCTGGCAGTAAAACTGAAGAACACACTGGCATGGAATTTGGATACGGCCATCTCCTTGAGTCGAAGGCGCGGTGCATTTGGGTCCAACGAGATGTCTCGTCCAATCGAGATCTCGGCATGCAGGTCAAATACAGCGATGCGCTGCTTGCGCGGGAGGATCAAAGACTGTGTGACGACAAGACGGAGTTGAGAGGGTTTGCCACTGCTCGAGCTGCCGCCCGAGGTGGTAGTACCGGAGGTGCCCAGAGGCTGAGGTGATGGTCTGGGCAGGACATGCGAGGAAGAGGGTTGTTTGTATGCGTCCCACATCGGCATGTCGTTAGCTTCTGCTCTATGCGCCATCGTGCGGCCTGTGAGTGGTAGTGATTATAAGGTCTTGTCACCGCGCAAGTAAAATGAGCTGTCGTCTGAATATTGCGCTCAATATCAATTAAACCACCGGGCGGAAACGGTGGTCCTGCACACGACACCGCGTATATATTCTGAACTGTAGCCAGGTTGAGGTATGTGACGACGTGCGCTGTGACTGATTTACGCGAGTCGCTAGGCGAATCGCCAGTCGCGGCGTTGAAATTACAGCTCAGAGTGGATGCCGATATGCGACTGGGATAATGCGCAGGTGGTTTCGTGCAAGTTCAAGGGAAAGCGGCGTGGCGTGGTTGGCGGCAGGCGCTGAAACAGAAAAGGGGCACGGCGATTGCCAGCCTCCGGGACCAGTAGCGCTAAGGCTCGTAGGCTTAACGCGCTGCAGGTTCTGTGCGATGCGTGCACAGAGGCGCGCGCGAGCGAGGCGGGTGGAAGTCGAGGACAAAGACCCGCGTTCAATCCCAGCCGAGCGATATCCACTTTCAAGCCCGCGAAACCGGCATCCGTTCGCAAGCTATTTCTTGAACTCACATTCCAATAAAAATTCGAATTACTCCAGGATAAAGAGAAGACCAACGGTCGGGCGGCAGCGACAAACTTGGTATGGTGACCTGCTGTAGCAATGGCGCGAAACCACGCCACCGTCTGTTCAGTTCAGTTCAATGCCCTGGCCTGCTCTCTTGCCCGTGTGCTCAAATATATTTTCTCGCCGCCAATCTCCTTTCCCCGTCAAATGTGGCCCATGGTGGTGAGGTGGTGCGTCCGGCCCGGGTAGCTGCTAACAGACGATCAAAATCAAGTGTCTAATGAAATGCTCTCAGAACCCACGAGGCTTTGAAGATGGCAGACGGTAAAGCGAAAAAGACGCTCGCCGCGGCATTGCATTAGTCTCACGATCAAATCCGACGTGATTTCGGGCCGCACCAATGTCTCTCGCTGAACGCCGGGGAGCTAATTCACAAGGATCGTTCCGTTCCAGACTTCCAGTATCACATTAAAGAAAATCTAAGACGTAAACAAACATAACCAGCGTTATCACTAACCACTAGCGCCGTCCACTCCGCGAATGAGGTTCTTTGGGACAGGGTTCAGGTTTTTTCAGTGAAAGGCTGTTCGATTGCTGAAATATGTACTAAATAAGATTAGGGTAAACATTTTGGTTATGGTACTCCCAATCCTAACGATCCGAATTGCGTCTTCTCTTCGGCATACATTTCAGAATCTCAAAACGAGAGCTTCTCGAGGATCGATTATGCTTGTAACGTCATTGCAGCATGAGCCCGAGCGAATATGCCCTCACTTCTCTTGCGGTATTTGCACAAAAATGGAGGCTGATCAAGTATTGAGCACGAACCAACATATAAATTAGACATTGCGCCGATGCAGTTAAATAGCACCACTCCACTCTACCGACGGCGACGAGGCCGCGATTTTCCCTTAGGCTTCTGAGTCGGAAGAGGAACCGTCTTCGGCTTGCGTTTCGGGGAGGCGCGGCGGATCTGAGCCTTCTGTCCGGGAACGCGAAGTGGGCGATTCTACGCAACACCAAAGTCAGCGATTACCCACCTCAATCAAGAAATCAGGACGAACAGCTGGACGCTTAACCACCTGTTTCGGACGTGCGGGCTGCTTTGCTGGTGGTATTTGTTGCGGACGTCTCGGCAATGTTGCAGGCGGTGCCCGTGTGGTCACCTTGCTACGTGGAATCTGCTTCTTGGCAGGCTGCTGCTTGCATGGGCAAGACTTGGCCGGTGGTGCGTGAGGGCCGCTGCGAGGCGCGCCTCTTGGAGCAGCACGCTCCGTGAGTGACGAGATGATTCTGCCGGATGCAGACCAGCGGGTTGTGTCGGTCCTCGCTCTGTCGAAGCCCGCCGCGGCGTGACGACGTGCGATGCGGCGCTTATTAAGGGAGCCACCAGCAGCGCGAATGCTGGATCTGGTGGTTCCCGACTTTGAACAGCCAACGAGGCAATCACCTGGTGTATCGCAGCTGTGGAAGTACATGGTGAGATATTCCGACATCACGCAGAAAGGGTCGGGACGTACTCATCTGCTGCCGCAGCATTGGCCGCAGCTTCTTGCTTCTTACGCGCATCCTCGTCTGCCAGCCTTTTCTTGTCCGCTTCCACTGCGGTCTTGAACGCGGTCTCCACATCTCTCTGAAACCGCTGCCACTCGTCGTGCACGTTAGTAGCTGCGTCAGGAAAGTACTCCTTGATCTTTTTATCGGCCAACAGCCCGACGTTTGCCAGCACAGACTTCTCCCGGACGTTGATGTAGTCGTTCAGACCGCCGAGATACCACACATCTGCGGCAGTGCTGCGAATGCTACCACTGCGCTGCCAATATACCACTGTTTCTGTCTTGAAATCCTCAGGTGAGTTAGCGTGAGTGCCGGTCTTGCCGCTGCAGATTTTGACCAGTAAGTATTTTAGCAAGATCAAAACCTAGAAGTGACACACTGGTGAAATGCCAAGTTTGGGAGGTCGTTTGCCGTTTGCCGAATTTCACGAAGCATCCCCAAGGCGTTCTTATACTCGGCAGCGGTCTTCGAAGATTCCAGCGCCTTATCGCATGCGCCGTTTGGCAACTCCATCGCCCTTTTGAGGAAGTTCAGTTCCTAGATAATTTATCTGTCAGCTGTAAATATTATCAATCCGGGCACCACCCACGAGGATATGGTCACAGGTCCACGTCGTGACTTCTGTTTTCTTCATTGGGTCACAGTTGGTGGCCCCCCCGTTTTTCATCCCCGAGTCTTTGTTGTAGTTGGGCACCCAGTAGTCCGGCACCCCAGGCTTCGGCTTGGGCTTGGGCCCAGGTCTGGGCACAGGTCGGCCGTTATTTTGCGGCGGATCCTTGCGCGTCCAACAATGATCCAGTTTGAAACTAGGCCTACTACGGCAGTCCCTCTGACCAGTAGTGAATGAGACTCCGTTCGAATCCTTGAGGTCTGATATGTATGTATCTCCTGAATTCTTTGTACCCTTGACGCGAAGATCGATTGCAAGAGACCCGAATTGCGTGTTGTACTTCAGACTGTCGCATGCACTAATGGCTTCAACGCCCAGAGTGAAATGGATCACAACGAGAGCGGCAAAGGGGCCGATCAGAGTAATTAATGGCCGCATGAACGGTCTGTAAGGTGTTGGCGATGACGAAGGAGAATAAACAGAATAGATAGCAAGGGTAGGAACAAATGGACCTTAGGAAGAAATAGAAATCAGAGTGAGAGAAAAAAAGTGAGCATTCTGAAATTTGCAGCCGGTACATTTATATCTTGTCATTGAAGCGGTGTTGCTGTGCATCCCCTCTGCCGTGTTGTACATTGAGATGTCATGCGTGGATTCCCGTCGGTCCCATCAGCCCACGGCCACGATTTACCTAGTCGCAATACTTCAACTCCTATTTTACCGGCCGTTATTCCGACCGTTCGGGCTGGAGTGCTGGTGACTCCTGGCCGCAAAACCCGGCGTTCGGCCCCGCTTTCTGTGCATCACGTGTTGCCCATATGAACACTGCGGTCATATGTCACCGGTAATAGTGCAATAATTGGCGGAGAATCATCTCTTTCGCGCTTCCATAGATATCTCCTTGCACGAATGGTCTCTGTTCCTACTTCGGGTGCCATAAATCCGATCGAACGTATTCAGCCGCTTAAATGCCGCGTTTATGGTTCTTTATCTGAGAGATATCTGAAATGATGAAGAAGAGACTGTGATCGTGACTGATCAGTCGTTCTTTTTGAGCTGTTGACAGCCTTCTAGGCAGTTTGCAGGCTAGCCCTTTAATGAGTAAGCTGCTATTGTTAAGGGAAATCTCACCTCGAGAACATTGTTGTCGTGTCGCAAAGAATAATGAACGAACCATGCTTGTCTATCAGGAGGTAGCGAAAACAACGTTCTACGTTAGGCACATCGTCGATTGACTACGCAACTCTCGCATGAACTGAACAGAAACATTCTTTGACCCTGCGCTTGGGTGACAGGCGGGCATGGTGTCCCAACGTCGACAATCAGTTTGTGTCGCGATAGCGCAGTTGGACTCGGAACAGGATGCTAGACGGCTTCATTGGGCTGCCCGTGCTTGTACGGCCGCTTGATCGATATGCCCGGTGTCCTGGAGGGTACTAGCAGCTGCTACCTCACCCGGTTCTGCGGTACTTATGTCTTGACCGGCATCTCTTCGCACAGGCTCGACCCTGTGGTTCTCCTTTAACTCCGGTGCGGAAAAGTGCGCACTTTTTCGGAGACGAGTTGGCTAGAGGATGGTGGTGGGCACGTCCGGACGAGAAGTCGGCAACAAGGCCGACCGACTGAGCCATGCCAAAGTTTTTTCTGCTTGGCGATTTTTTACGCATCTGTCATCTGAATAGTGCGGCGCACGGAGGAAATGGAAGCAAATGTCTGCAAGGTGAGTTAGCCCACGAAGTGACCGCGAATTTCCGATCATCGCTTTTCCTCCGGTCTGCGCAAAGGCTTCTTGCCTTTACACTGCGATATGGATTTTGCCCTAACGCAGCAGTGGATGGACGAAGTGGGCGCGGCGGCAAAACGCACGATCGGGAAATTTGCCGCGAACAGGTGCGTCAATACCTCGAGGTATCGTCGAACCATCCTGACTAGATTGCACACTTAGTTCACAGCGACCTACGATAGAGGAGCTCGAGGCCATTGTGCTAGACGCACGCACCATTGCGATCAACGCCATTCACGACATTGCATCTGACTACAACGCCAGCTCTGCACTGGCCATACTTCCCGTCGAGCTCTTTGTGCGCATTGCACGGCTACTTCATGAACACGACCGGAGGGCATTCGCCAACGCATGCCGCCTCGTCCGAGCGGCGCTCATCGCCGACCCTAGCCTTTGGAGTTGCCTTTCATGGCAAGCCGCAGCCTCCGAGGACATAGAGCAAGTACTGCGCACCCTCGAGCATCGCAATATACAGCGATTCGCCGCTCGGCTCGCTCTAGCAAAGGACCAACCTCTTCATCTCCAGTTGTCAATCCCGCATGACTACGCTTCGATGACGCTGGAGCGATTTGTTGACGCGCTCGCCCAGCGTTCAGCCGCTGGACCAGTCTCGCTACTCGTCGAGCTTGGTTATGGACATACTTTGGACGAAGAAAACGGTCTTCTTGCTTCTCTTTCACGCGTTCCCAATCTCGTATCGCTCGCTATAGAAGGGGACGAGGGGTGCCGATTCGATGAGACTCTATCGATGCTCCTGAACGGGTTGCGGCATGTCACCTGGACCATCTTCACGGCTCTCCGGCGTTTGAAAGTCGTTAATATCAGTCTCGATCTTGAATACCACCCGAAGGCAGTCGAGCTTCTGGACGGTCTTTATGAATTGCGGCTCAAATCATCTATTTTCACATTGCCATTGCTGCAATGCCTCCTCATCCATTGCAAATCGCTGCAAACGTTGCGTCTGGCTGACAGCCATTGGCAGGAGACCGATTGGAACGGGCGTGTGGATGGCAGCTGGATGCTACCAAAGGGACTGCGTTCAGTGTCGCTGCTGCGTACATACGAGGATCCGGCGTCGCTCACCCTTCAAGGCTTCTGGTCAGCCATCTCGTCGGTCGATGAGGTGACTGTCCTATACACACATCAGTGGGTCGACCATCCGGCTTTTGTCTTCGGCCAACCCTGGATAGAGCATGTAAAGAGGTTGGAAGTACACGCTCGGTTAGGTACGGTATGGGGAGACGAGTATGAGCGCGAGATCGATCCGCTCTGTCTTCGCGATATCTGCGTGCGAGCAGTCGGCGATGGTGGTCGGGTGCGCGAGGTGCGATATCGGCACGAGCGCCTTGATACATGGCCAGGCAAGTACGCGGACATCGACGACGCTTGGGACCGGGTATCATTCGGGTCGGCTGATCTCGATATCGACGAAGCCGAGGAGCGAGAAGCCGCCGATGAAGATGAAGAGAACGGCGATGATCAGGATATGCACCTTCGTTGGGACTTTGCGCGGCTCACTGCGGAACTCGACATGTCAAAAGTGACTACTATTAGCTGCGACTTGGATCGTCTCCCTGCCATAATTGGTGCGGGACGAGCACTCCCGTCGGTTGCAACGTTGGAGCTCCTGCTAAGAACTAAATCGGTTAATGTTCAATGGCCGATGGATAGTACAACCTCTCTCACGGGTTGCATGGATCAACTACGACAAGTTCGTCTAGTCGGTGGAAAACGGCTAGATCAAACAGCGCCGCTCTATCTCGACGCTGAGGATCTTGCGGCGTTCTTGTCCCGCCTTGTTGCTCACAGCTTTTCGTGGCCAGAGGCGCGGCTCGAGCGGCTGGCACTGAGCTGGCCGCTTCGCGTCGGCGTGGATAGCCAGCAAATGCTACGCCTAGTCGCAAACCTTCTCGATCAAGTGTCATAATGTCAAACTCCACATCAACGTTCCTACTACGGTCGTCGGTGGAATGCTGACTTGTATTATCGAGCATGCGGAGGCGAAATGTACATCACATTCGCAAGATATCGTCTTACCCTGCTCTATCAATGGCTAGGACGAAGACTTGGCCTGTCCCTGGGTCTCTGATTCTGACGAGCAACTGTTTTGGGCTTGCGCTTCAAAGTCGGGGGATGTATCTGAGCCTTCTTTCTGGGTAGGCGACGGTTATTGGTTCATAACGACCGCAAGTTGAGTATGCTTAGACATACTACAGCCGACCGGCCACATACCGGACTCACCGCATCTCGAATATTTCGCATACCCACGGCCATTCGTGGCCGAGGCGAGACTAAGCATGTTCTCATAATGACTGATTTCATAGCATCATTGAACTCTCCTGCGGTTAATCCACGATGTGACGAGGGGCTGATCATACTCTCAAGCAGGATTTGTCAAGAAAGAAGGTCATGATAAATTAGGCTTCGTTTGACTACAGACATCGTCGATACACGGCACAACTTCTGCTGTCTACCTGCGGCGACGGGGACGCGGCTTGCCCTTCGGCTTGCGGGTTGGGCGGGGAACCGCCTTAGGCTTGCGCTTAGGCGACGGACGGCGCGGTGTGGCCTTCTTGCCCGGGGTGCGACGAGGACGATTCTGCACAAGTCGAGCAATCAGTACTTCGTAATTGGGGGAACAGACAAGGGGGGTTAAACGCACGGCTGGACGCTTGGCAACCTGCTTGGGCCGTGCGGGCGTGCGGGTCGCAGGTCTCTTGGCGGGCACACGGGGCTGTTTCGCAGGCGCCGGGCGTTGTTTGACTTTGCTGCGCGGCACCTGCTTCTTGGCTGGTACTTGCTTGCATGGACACGATTTGGCGCGAGGTGCTTTCGGGCCGGTACGGGGAGCTGCGCGACGAGCACGCGTGGTGAGAGACGAAAACACGCCGCCAGCAGATGGCCAGAGCGTCGAGGTCTCGCTAACGCTACCAACGCTGAGGGCATGGCGGCGGGCGAGACGACGCGTGGCGGGGGGATTGGAACCACCGGCCGCAGCTTGCTTTGCGCATCTGAGGAACGGGTGAGTCGTCTGCGCGGATAGAAGATAGGTTAAAATGAACACGTACTCCTCCTCTGCCTTTGCAGCATCCGCAAGTTGTTGTTTGTGGGCGGCAACCGCAGCATTGAAGGATGTCTCGACGTCCGTCATGAACTGCCTCCACGCGGCCTCGACACCGTCTGTGGCGCCTGAGAACATGGCCTTGATCTTCTGATCTGCCAAACCGCCAATTGCTGCGAGGGCCTTCTTCTCGCGCTTGTTGATGTAGTCGTTGAGACCGCCGAGTTTCCAAACGTCAGCAGCCGCCTGTGTAACGCCGCCACCTGCCACCCAATGCGACACAGTCCGAGTCTTGAAATCTTCAGGCGTGCCGGGAAAGGCAGTGCCACCCCTAATATTAAGCAGACTGTGAGACTCTGATAGTTGGAGATGAGTAATGGGGAGGCGTACTGGTGGAACGCGAGGTTCTGGAAGTTGTTCATCTGGTGGCGAATGTCGCGCAGTTTTCCAAGAGCAATTTCGTACTTGACCTTGCTCGTAGACTCGGCCAGTGCCTTCTCACAGGCACCGCCTGCTTGGTTCATTACGCGCTGGAGGAAGTTGAGTTCCTATGGGGGACCCAAATGAGCTCGACTGAAACGACTTGCTGCTCGCAAGTGATGACATACGAGAATGTGATCGCACGTGTAGTCCAGGATGGTGGTTGTAGAGCCACACTTTGCTGGAGGGCCAACCTTCATGCCCGCGTCGGTCACGTAGTTGGGCACCCAGGGCTTGGGCTTCTTGCCCGGTACCGGCTTGGGTGTCGCAGGCTTCTTCGGCTCCGGCTTGCGCTCCCAGCAATGAGATGTCTTGACCGAGGGGACTTTGCGGCAGTCAATCTGACCGACAGATTGCGGCGATCCATCGGCGTTGAGCAAGTCCCCTGTCGGCTTTGAGGGGATGATTTTGCTCTTGGTGCGAAGATCGATCTCGAGGCTGCCAAACTGCGTGTTGAAGCCGCGACATGCAGAAATGGCCTCGACACGCAGTACGAAGAGGGCGAGACATAACGCGACGAAGGGGCCGCTGAGCCCGAACGACGACCGCATCAAGATGTAAGAGTTTGAATAGAGAATGCAAAAGATATAAAGATATAGAAAAAAAGAAAATGAATGGTCGTGTAAATCGACCTCAAAGCGCGCGAAGAAGAAAAGTCGAAAAAAGGGGGCGCAGAAAGAAAAAGGATGAGAGCTGCCGCAAGGCTGCCCACGACGCTTTTTAAAGCTGTTGGTACCGGCGTAAGAAGCGCAGCTGTTCGGCCAAACAGGCTCTTTAACATCGCATGCCACAATGAATCATGCAGCACAGCCAGTCATGCCTTTAACAGGCGTTGAGGTGAATGCCAGCCATTCCGCGCACAGCACCGCGCCGATCTGGCCGATCAACCTATGCCGTGTCCGGCCAGAGCGGCGTAGTGACCACCTCGGCCTTTGCGCGCTCATAAAGATGCTCCAAAGCAAGGTGACGCAGACAATATCGATGTGTGTCTAGCAACGAAACCTGTGTGAAGCTGCGGAGGAGCAGAGGATGGAGAGGAGCTGGAGCGCCGGCACTGGCCGTTTCGCCGAACGGAACAGCCACTAACAGAGCCGAACAGTCCAGCATCGAGGGGATTGTGAATTAGTGTCCATGCATGGGCGGAGCATTGAGACCTCGCTAGCCACCATCCCCGGCAAGCATACCGGTCCCATATAGACACCTGATTTTTGCCCACCTGAACTTGCCGTATCTCGTCTAACCCCTCAGACGACCAAGACACTGCGGTGTTGGAGAAAATAGGACGATATCAAATTGCACCACGTTTATGCGGAGAACAACTATCAGCCGTGAGGCAGATACGAGTCTGTGATCTCGTGGTACAGGAAACCCAGCCCCTGCGAGTTTACGATTGATTCCGGCGCCAGCGACTCAACCGCTCGCTCGAGCAAAATAATCGTAGCATACTGATGGTCTTGTCCATTGAAGCCTCGGTTGGGGCAACACTGTGCGGTATACATAGCGCAAACCTTGAGCACCATGCTGAACGGCCTCCAGGACCCTCCCAAATGAGCCCGCCGCGTTTGGTGAGAATTTGATCATAGCTATTCCCGCTTAGCAGCTTGAAAAGACTGCCTGTCCGCTCTTGCGCTGAGCCGCGTTTCGCCACCCTCATGACCTGGTATTTCGCAGTAGTACGCACCGCAGTCCCTTTACGTACCAAGCTCACATGCATATGTGTACTGGCTTTGAGCTCTTGAACAACCAGTCATCGCGTATATGCCTGCTGTCCGCGAAAATTCACGCCGTTCACAAATCGTATTCACAGCCACACCTAAAGATGAAGTATTCGCACAGCTTTTCCTCTCGGTAAATCTTGTTTGGAGCAAAATTGGCAACTGGTTTATACAGGCATGCACCGGTCCTTGCAACAGCACCAGTCCTTGCAACACCAACACAATTTTTCGCTTCCCCTCTCCCCTCCATCCTTCCCCTTTGTCCCAAAAGTCTCTAATATGTTAATAGACTATATTGCGCAATGCCCCGTAAAATTTTTAGCAAATTACGTGTGTTGCGGGGCGTGCGTGGCCCAAACAATGTGAATCCTACAGGCTTGCATCTCGTACAGCTTTGCCCGAGCATCGCAGCTTATGGTGAGATCAGAACACATATAAAATGTAGTAATATACAATTTGTGCAAGTTTGTCGCTCAAAGTGGTATTTCTACTGCACTGTGCTAGTGTGAAGAAGACTACGATGTGAGGGTGTGACTGAGCAATACCTCAGCTGCAAGCCGGCATTCAACCCCATCACTCGTGTTTCTCCCTCTCTCAATGCCTGGAAAAGCTCTCTCCCAGACCCGCAAACAGCGCCAAGAGTCTGCAGCTCGTGAAGCGCTCTATCAGCTTGCTATTTCACGGTACAATGCAGAGTGTAGCAAGCCACCCGGTGAATGTGTCGGTCTCAGGCAGATCTGCCGGACCGTTGAACGCGAGTACAAGGTCAAGACAGGTCACAGTGTCAGCCTATCACACACCACAGTCTTCAGGCGCATCAATGGGAAGCAGAGTCTCATTGAGTTCAATGCGACAAAACGGTGGCTCCGGCCACAGGAAGAAGCCGCTCTCCTCGAATATGTCATTGAGATGGCTGCTCGTGGCTTCCCCCTCAGTTATACGCGCCTTACAGAGCATGCCAACGAGATACTACGCGCATGGGATGGCTCTACCTACGACCCAGTAGGAGCAAACTGGGCAGAGCGGTTTGCCGAGCAGCACGAGGCAACCCTCCGCCCATACTGGTCCCGTAACCTCGAATCTGTGCACGCACAGGCTGTAAATCCAACAACAAATGCAGCATGGTGGTCTATGTATCAGTCAGCTGTCACCGAGTACAAGATAAAGCCCGCAAACCTCTGGTGTCTCGATGAGATGGGCATTGCCACGGGCCAGGCATCTCGGGAACGCGTTCTAGGGCCAAAAGAAAAGCGTATTCAGTACCAGGTTCGTGGGGGTACACGGGAGAACATTACCACTGTGGTCGCAATCTCTGCAGCCTGCAGGGTTTTGCCGCCGCTGGTGATCTACCGTGGCCTCAAGTTCCTTGCCTCTTGGAAGCAGGACAACCCTCTGAAAGCCATGTAAGTTGCATTCCTACGCTATATTAAGCATGCTCACCATGTTTGATAGGTTGGGCTACTCGAAGAAGGAATGGATTGAGAATGGCTTGAGTACCGAGTACATTGACCACTTTCACCTCCTGACCCTGCCCGAGTGCCCTGACGACGTCCGCATGCTTCTTGTTGATGGGCATGTGACCCATTTTGCCCGAGGGTTCCTGGAAACAGCTCGTAAACACAACATCGTCGTGCTTTGCTACCCCTCGCACACCACTCACATCTACCAAAGCCTAGACGTTGGCTTATTCTCGCCACTCAAAGCAGCATTTGTCAAGGAGCGCGATCGCTGGGAGCGAGAGAAAGGTGAGGAGGTCAACAAAACAAATTTCTTAGCAATCTTTGGTGTTGCGGTGCTCGAGGCACTCACCGCAAGCAACATCTCCTCGGCCCTTGCTGCAGCCGGAACTTGGCCCATCAACCCTGGGGTTGTATCTGAGGACATGTTAGCACCAAGTCGAAACACCGCTTGGTCTTCGTACATGCCTATGGTGCAGCCGACACCGGTACGGCACATTGCTCAGTACTTGCAGCAAACCTACGACGCTCGGTATGGTCAAATTGAGTCTCCCACATGTAGGAGAGGTCGCCGACCTGCATTGGCTGTATCAGAACAGCCTGAACCCATCATTGATCCCGCTCTGATCGCAATCGGTGAAGCTGCAGCGCGGCCGGCCGTTCCGTCAGTCACACCTGCCACACAGGACCCACAGCCTGTTTGGACCCACACACCTTCTTTGGTCCCTCCTTCAAGCTCTCATGCAGCACAGGTTGCGCCAACTATGTTGCCCGATCTGGACCAGGTGACCGAGCTGCCGTCGACAACACCATCTACACCCCCGAGACACCGCACCATACTCCCAATTCCCAAGGTGCTGCTACAAACTGACAAGATATCATGTTCAGAAGAGCCACCTAAGCCGGCTGTGTCGATTCCGCCTACCTGGGAGGTCCCACGTGGGCTGCTGGACCATGCGCCATCCTCGGTCATCGAGCAGCAGCTCCTGCTTGCACTCCAAAACGCCCAAAAGGTCATCAATGCTCAGCAGGAGAGTCTTCTGAATGTCCACGCGAAAATGGTGCTGCAGAATAGCTACTGTCAGCGTCTGAAAGCTCAGCTGGGGGCAGAGGAGAGGAAGACGAAGAAGACAAGATCAAAGAAGATCCGTCTTCACAGTGATGGCATGCCACGCATACTCACCAATGACAAATTCTATGAGCAGGTTGTAGAGGCAGAAAGGGTTGCCGAACGCGAAGAGAATCAGCGGTTACAGCGTGCGGCAGCTCGCAAGGCTTACGACCAAGCAGTGGAGGACTGGCAGCAAATCGAAGACGCTAGGAAGACGCAAAACATTGCATTGAAGTTGCGCTATGCTGAACTGAAGAAAAATTGGGAGAATGAGCGCGATCGGGCGAAGAGGGCAAGGACCAAGCCAAGATGGGACCTACCGAAGTGTGGCCCTCTCGGAAAGCAAATACCAAGACCTCTGCTTCGCGACTTTGAGCATCGGTTCCTTGTGGGTGAAGAAGACTTCAGTCACGATTTGGAGGCAATCGATGAAGAAACCGAGGAGAACGAGGAGGATGAAGCGGACTGAGCTGCCGTTGCAAGGACCGGTGCTTGCCGAAACTTGGCCAAAATTCCACCCTCCCATAGCTTGACACAAACCCCATGTATCCCTCCAATATTTCATATGGATGTTTGATATAGTACATAGATAGGATCGCGAACAGAAAGTCTGTAAGAAATGCTAATTTGCGACCCTGAGACAGAAATTCAATTCTGGCGTTGCAAGGACAGGTGCATGCCTGTAGCTCTTGGGGTAGGATGAGAAAGAAGGCAAAATATGGTATTCACATTGGCCGCGGAAGTACATGTGCTGGCGGTTGGGGGGATAGCCACTGTATTGTGAGCAAGCAGTATATCAGTCTCGTGGTATTGGCACTCAGGTGCGAGTGAGATTACTTGGAGAACACTCCTCAAGTGAAAAGAGGAGACCAGCACACCTTCTTGATGGTTGGATCCCCGGAGTTGAATTTCACGGAGTGATTACCAGGCTCATGGATAGCCATGGAATAACGGTCGCCATCGAGATCGAACTCAAAGACACCGCTCACAAGGGTGGTGATGTCAAGCTTGCAGGTGAACATAGACGGTAGGTCCTTGTGAGCTGGTAGTAGCTAATCTTCTTCGCTAGCTCTCCAGTGGGGACATGGACCTGGCCATCAGCCCGCCAGTCTGTTTCGTAACATTCGTTCATTGCAGTCGCGGTGGCGTCCTTGATCGTTTCGCCCTTGCGCACGCCGACCTCGTAGGCGGTGCCGTTGCTGCTCGTCAATGGCTTCCAGTCGATATCCGTGTCAGCAGCCTATGTGCTTATGACTATTAGTGGCTCTAGTGCATGACGGCAAGTTGACTCACGGCACTATGAGGCTGAGTCGAGGTCGACATCGATAGGTACCGCGAGTTTGAATAAAACGGTTGCTTTGGGGCTTGAATAATGAGAGCGTGAGCACGCAATATATAGGCAGATCGCTCCAGTACAGGCTTCACCGCAGCATAACACGTATTGCTTGTAGGCCAGGTCAGACCGGTGGAAAGCCTTTGGGGCAGTCGGAGCGCATGTCTCCGAGGATGCAACCGCCCTCCGGTCACCTGGAACCACTTTGCCAGTGATAGACGAAGTGGGTTTAGTTGAATAATCACGCAGCTGAAATATGACTCTTGCATAAAGCTCCTGATCAGCTGCAGACGATCAGAGGGGCTTTGCATCAATTTAATTCTCAGGGCAGCACCCACGGCAAATGGACTTCGCAAATGCTCGAACCGATTGTATATTCCGCCGAGGTCAGGCTAAAGCCACACCGAATTCACGTGTCGCGACGTAATGTAACTGTAGTGCACCCGTCTACGGCTGCGTAGAGCTCAGGAGCTCAGCCTCAATTCTTCCGCGGTCCAATTAATCATCTAACGCGCATGAAACCATTCACAAGTATGCATACCAAGCTATATTGGAACTCTGTGGGAGGTAAAACCTCAGGTTGGACTCGCTAATAGCATCGAATTTGTCGCACCTGACCTGGTGCAAACTAAACTCCGGCTGACGTGCCCAGAGCAGTACAAGGCTGCGCTACCTCAGCGGTACAGAACTGCGCTTCCTACTCATTGACAGCGGTCTGATAAATGACCGATCCTCGGTGTCTACATGCACCGGTTCACTACATCCGTCTTGTCGCCACAGTCGAGAATCCGGCATGTGACCGACTGTCGTTCTCCGTATGATGGTTGCTCACTTTACAATATTGGGATGAGGAGGCAGCCATAATCTCAATGTATAGGCAACAGATGCTTCAAATATCACATATCCAATGTTTAATGTTCAACGTACGGAATGTGCCATCGTACCGACGCCGTAACTCTAGCGGCGGATCTCGTAAGGTCAGCGTCTATTGTGAAGACGACTTGGATGCATTTCAGCTCGATGTCGGTCAATATCAAGCCAAACAAACCTTGGATGATGGTGGAGGTACCTACTGGCCTGTAAACAGTTCCTGCAGTGAGACAATGTGACTGCCTCGTCTTGTATCTTGTACTACTAGTTCCCGCGCAAGACCCGCACCCTGTTGGTGCCTCCGCTATGTCGGAGAGGTTGTGTCCGAGCCTCCCCAATTCTTAGGCCGCCTGACTTGGCAGGGATGATTGACGTAACGACAACTCTACCCCGTAGCTCATACAACGGCTCCAATAACACCTAAACCTATATAACGGGCGGCGGATGAGTGAATCTAGCCTCACAGCTCACCAACTGCCCAATACAACCTACTTCACTCATCGATGTCGACCGAAACCACCATCTCCAACGCTCCCGTGAGTTCACGGTAGCCTTTGAACTGTAGTACGCTGATCCCTCATCCACCACGCACAGGTCCCCAAGGCGGCGGCTGAAGATGGCTCCATCAGCTGGACGGCCAAGACCAGTGCCAACGGCGTCGCCTACGAGGTCGGTGTCCGCAATGCAGCGCCCAGCAAGGCCGCCACCGCCGGAGACGAGTCGTACGACGTTGACTGGCCGGTGACTGGAGACAATTGGGTCGAGACCAAGGGCGACATCCACAACAGAATCACCTACTACAGACTCAAGGAAAACACCTTCTCCATCTGGTCGTGGCGGCTGGACATCAGCAATGTCGCCGACGGCGATTACTACTTCACTGACTCGGACGTGAAGCCCGACACGTACCATATTGCGTGCTTCGATACATCCCAGCACTACGTGAGGTTCAACTCGCCTGCACCGACCATCAAGAAGGTCGTGTACAAGCCGTGATCGGATATCAGCAGCCTGTCCACCGTGGCGATGGTAGTGTAGCACCATTCGCCAAAGGTCGTCGACGCAGCCTTTGCACCCCTCTTGTATTTGTGATGACTGCATATCTTGTACTCGATCATTCACTGCTAGGTTCCCGGAGTCCAGAACCAGCGCGCTTGCAATGATGAATGATATCTAAAACGAAACTCATCTGTCTGCAATGAGCCCTTTCTCTGCGAGAAGCGATTCGCAGAACACTGAACAGTTCAGTCATTGTTACTCACACGCAGCTTGGGTATGGAGAAAGTAGACTCACTCTATGGTTGGCAGTCTAAATCTACGATAAGCATTCTTAAAGGCAACGGCGAGCGAGTGATTTCACCAACGAGATCTTGACCCAGAAGGAAACTGAATAGTTCGTCATCGAGGTTTTCACATGTCACAATAGCCAGCTTCACCAAGATACTCCTGCACTGTTAAATACCTGAATCTGTCATGAGGAAAAGCGCAAGCGATGGCGGCGTGCGGAAAACAGCAATCGTCGTGATCAGAAGCCGTAATAGTTGAATACTTGATCGCACACCTGTCACGGATGGTAGCTCAGCTCTGTATAGAGCAACAATGACCGCACGGGGAAGATAATGAAATAAGTCCTCACCACAGGGGGATGGTTGGGACATGCGGAATAGATGTCGGCTTCATTCGTAACATAGGTAAATGAAAGTGCACACGCCGATCGTGGTACCGAGTTTCTGACGAACTCGAGTATTTTGAACTGATAAAGTTGCTGGTGTGAGTCAGACAAGAATAAAAGTTGAGGAGAATCGAACAGGTGGTGGGACTATGTTTCAAGTCCGCGAACCACGCTTATCCTCCTGCTGTTTACGCCCCGCGTTGCGCGCTCGGATAGCTCGAGTCACAATGCGCTATCAAACGCGGCTTTGGGTACTGTGCATAAAAATCTGTCACACTGACCTCAAGAATCGAAGTCAAGTTCAAACGACCTAATACGCGCTCGCCGCCGGAAGGGTTCGTGCGCATGCACTGGCAGAAGCACATACAATACTTTCTAAACCAATAAAACTTGCTCATTTTTGGTGGCCGAGGGCGTCGGGCAGAATGATTGGTAAATGAACGACTTCAGCACGAGCTTCGGGTCCTACTCACTCACATGTCTGTTCTATCTACGCGCGCGACACATTACAACGTCCCCCAAAGGGTGACATTAGCAAGAAGCTTCTACACAGCCACTTCGCAGACGACATCAACTAGCTGCGCCTCATGTATGCTGACCTCGTGTAAACATACACTACGACGAGCAACAACAGAATCCAGACCCTTGTCTTCTTCAGTATCTTATGCGCCACCAAAAATGCCCAGAGCCGGCCGACTGCGCCTGCTCTACTGAAACCGGCTCGTTGGCGGTAAATCAACCGTTGCAAAAGACATCTTGGAAGCCCCAGTAACTAGCGCAGTCCTCCTCGCCATCCGAAGGGTGCGGTAGTCTTGTGCGGCACTCAAGTGCAGAGAGTCAGTGAGACCCCAGCGGCATCCGCATCGGATACGGGGCCGCGTAGGCCGTTTAGAGACAATGTGCGAATTTATCACGTAGGTCGGCCTTAACCTGCGACCTCGGTACCTGATTCTTTAACATCCCAAGTTGGTTTTTGTCATTGATTGTGAACGTGGAGTCACGACGGGATGTATAAGTATTGCCCAAGAACATACGCATACTCGACAAATCTCATGAGCCTTCGCCTGGATGATAAATCGTGCCGAATGAGTTCATGTTACCGGCTGACGGTGCTCAAATGCGCGCGATAGGCTATCGAACTTCTTGCATGACGCAAGCCTCAAGACCTTGCTGACTCCGTCATTTGCTGCTTACAGAGCCCCAATCTGCGCTACAGTCGATAAAAGCCAGATTCAGTGGTTCGAATCGATCGCGCCTCCCACTCAGATTCTCTCCCCCTCAGATTCCCCAATTATAGTCTCAATGCCAGACGTCCAAATTCGTACCCCGTACGCGACTGGCAAGGCCGCCGATACGGTTGCCGCGCACAAGGCTGACCAGGACCTGGTCTTCTATGCTGGCTGGGTACCGTCCGACGCACTGGTACGATGCATTCTCGCTGACTCGTGTCATGTCGCAGTTTTGCCCCTATGTGCAGCGTGCGTGGATTGCGCTTGAGGAGAAAGGTGTTCCGTACAAGTATGTAGAAATCAACCCATACGACAAAGCGCCGGAGTTGCTCGGTATGCAATTTGCACCTTGCGCATGGATGTTTCTGAGCTCTTCGCAGCGCTGAACCCACGTGGTCTGGTCCCCACGGTTCGGGCTCACGGCAAGCCTATCTACGAGTCGCTCATCCTGAATGAACTCTTCGAGGATCTTTACCCGGACGCCCCAAAGCTCCTCCCGACCGACCCGGTCGAGAAGGCCCGTGCTCGTATCTGGATCGATGCACTCTCCAAGATACCAACAGCTGACTATGCCCTGGTCGTTGCGCGCACTCCAGAAGAGCAGGAGAAGCGCCGTCAGGAGTACTACGACGCTCTGCGCAAGATCGCAGAGGAGCGCGCGCCGCAGGGCCCGTTCTTCCTTGGCGAGAAGTTCAGCTTGGTTGACGCCACGATTGCCCCATGGGTTGTGCGAGATGCGGTGCTGCAGCAGCACCGTGGATGGGACAGGAAGGGTGCAGGCGAGAAGTGGGCGGCATGGGCAGATGCGATTGCGGCGCGTCCGAGCGTGCTCAACACGTCGAGCGTGAGTGCATGTATTCTTCCTCATCGGAAACCGTCTCATGGCGTCTTTCACAGACCAAGGAAGAGTATAACAAGCTCTACTCCAGCTTCCTTAATCCTCCAGCCACCGCATAGACTGGCAGTTTGTACCGAGTCAGAATCCGAAATGCAGTGGAAATTATGCCATTTTGCTATCTGGTCGATGGTGATACAAGGTCAGCATCAGTGGTTGACATCAGTCGACGCGTAACTTCGAAACATTCTATTCATCACTTTTTCGAGACTTTCTTAGGCATGCATTGCAGGAATTGATGAAGCAGGAAGGGTGTACGATTCTCTCTCGCATGTCAAGAGGCTAAAAGGAACATGTGCAAACGTGGACACGATGGAGGGGAAATAAAACACAGTATGAATGGAAGGGCGGCATTTGGTGCTGCAAAAGATAACAATGACACGGTTAGGTTGCGGACGAAGAGGATGTTGGCTGCGCGGGAGGATATGGCGGCGGCGGCAAGCGCGAGTGGAGAAGGGCAATGGACGGGGGGAGGTGCTACGAATACAGAAGCGCGCCGTTGAACCGAACGAAGGGCCGGCGCGGCGTGCAAGAGGGAACAGAAGATACGCTGGACAGTGGCCATGCGAATGTAATGAAGAAGATTGTGGGGGGTCTTGTGAAATTTTGAGTTGCATGATCGGGTTGGGAAGTAGTAGTAAAGGCATGATGTGCGCGCGTGGTGTAATGTATAGGCTAAAGTTATTGAATGAGCAAGCAGTGCAAACAGATGGGATATCGGGGACACATTGGTAACAAAGAGACGAGAGACGAGACGAGACGAGACGAGACGAGACGAGACGAGACGAGACGACGAGTTCGGAGAGAAGGAGGAGACTGGAGGACACGATACAAAGCTCGATAGCGAGACAAGAGCAGACATGACGGAACACGTTGTGCGTTGTGCGTTGTGCGAGAAGGCGAGTTCAGACTGGAAGCATGTACGGCGAATCATTGGGAACAAAGGTATGGACAGGGATGGCAAAGCTCGAGCTGCACAAGAACCGCGCAGCTCACTGCTGAACACCACCCAGGTTGAAAGTTGACATGACACGACCTGGCATTGCGCCAGATACCATCTGGCCGAACGCGCCGGCAGGGAGCCGCTGCATTTGCTGCGACCCGTTTTGCGAGGGCACGATCATGCCGGAGCCCATCGAGCCGGCACTGAAGGCGAGGTTCGGGTGCTGCTGCTGCTGCTGCTGTTGTTGCTGCTGCTGCTGTTGCTGTTGCTGCTGCAATTGTTGTTGCTGTTGCTGCTGCTGCTGAAGTAGCTGGTGATGTTGCCGCTGCTGGTGAGCGTGTAGCATCGCGAGCTGGTGCTGCTGGTTGGCGCCCACAGCTTGTGGTTGACCGCCGAACTGCTGCTGCTGCTGAGGCGGTTGACCAGGCATGTTGACCTGCGCGAGCTGACCTTGAGCCTGAGCTTGGGCTTGGGAATGCATTTGGGGCTGGGCCTGCTGCGCGCGCATGAAGAGCATCTGCCCATTGGTTGCACTCCCGCGTTTGGTTGCTGCTGCTGCTGCTGCTGCTGCTGAGCGGGGTTTGGTTGTTGCTGAGCGATGCCGAGGAACGACTGCTGTGGCTGCTGAGGTTGCGGTTGCGGTTGCTGCTGCTGCTGCTGGCCTTGCGAAGGACCCACGTTGCCCGGTGCCAGCGTGTATTGCACACTTCGCGACTGACCCTGCGGCGTGCCTGCCATCCCTTGCCCAATGGGCTGCTGCTGCGGCATCAGCCCGTTCATCGCCCGCTGCTGCTGCATGCCAACCAGGCCAGGCTGACCCATTTGCTGGCCAGGCTGCTGCTGCTGCTGCTGGCCGGGTTGCTGCTGGCCCGGCCCAGGCACAACACGTACGCCCATCTGAGACTGGAACGGCGGCATCCCGACTGCGAAAGAAACCGTCAGTAAACGCTCAAGAAAAAAAAGAAACATGGGAGAACGCACCCTGCATGCCCCCAACCATGCCAGGACGCGGCTGAATCGCGGGCGCAAGCGCTGGTGGGACCGGACCCTGTCCATGACCCTGTCCCTGCTGGCCCTGCTGGTGCTGTACGCCAGGTCCCTGCTGTTGACCGGGTTGGCCGGGCTGCTGCTGCTGCTGCTGCTGAACGACACCAAGCGGGTACCGCTGCTGACCCGCGGCATATCCAGGCATCTGCTGCTGCTGCTGCTGCTGGCCGTTGAACGTAGAGCCCACAGAGCCCTCGATCTGGATAAGATGCTGCGCCGCCGGCGCGACAGTCTGCGGCATCGACGCAGGCACGGCAGGCGAAGGCGGGGGCATCGAGTTGGTCGAGTTCTGGCGCACGGGGCTCTGCATCGGCGGCACCTGCATACCTGCAGAATTTGGACCAGGCGCGGACATCGGGAAGCGCATGCTTCCTGCTGCTTGAGACTGCTGTTGCTGTTGAACCTGGAGCTGAAGCTGGGACTGAGGATGCGCATTGGGCAGGCGCGGGCTCGCAGCAGCAAGCGCAGGCGACGCCGTGACAGTCGGCACCGACATCGCGCCGCCGCCGACCGGCCGTATAGCAGGTTGCGCTGCGCCAGGACCAGGACCAGGACCGGCGACACCGGGCATCGACGCTGCGCGGTTCGCCAGCTGGCCCATCCCACCCGCCGCCGCCGCCGCCGTCGCGGCAGCAACCTGCTGCAACCGCTGCTGCTGATGCTGCTGCTGCAGTCCCGCCCAGATGCGCTGCTGTTCCACGGGCGGACGGCCCTGCATCATCGCCTGTATCTGCGGCGTCAGGACGAGATGCATGTTCTGCTGCCCCTGCCCCTGCCCGCCTGGACGTTGCTGCTGCTGCTGCTGCTGCTGTTGTGGCTGACCTTGCCCCTGATTAGACAGCAACACACCGTTCTGCGGCTGCGGCTGCGGTTGCGGCTGCGGCTGGGCGAGCGGATACCCATTCCCATTCCCAGGTCCTGCCGCGGCAGGCATAGCATGCGGTGCAATCGGCCTCGTCTCCTGCAACCGCACCTGCGCCGTCAAGTCGCCCAAACCCAAACCCATACCCGCTGCTGCTGCTGCTGGTCCGCGCTGCTGCTGCTGCTGCTGCAGCTGCTGCATTGCGCCACCAGATATCTGAGCGGACTGGAGATGCGGTTGCTGCTGCTGCTGCTGCTGCTGCTGCTGCAGCGAGATGGACGGCAACGGCGGCGGCGGACCAGATTGAACCTGCTGCTGCTGCTGCTGCTGTGGCTGGTGCTGTGGTGGTTGCTGCTGCTGGTGCTGTTGCAGCATCACACCCTGACCGAACTGCCGCTGCCCCTGCGACTGCGACGGCGACGCCTGGTGCAGCTGCTGGTGCGCCACGACTGCCGTCTGCGTCTGCGTCGGCGTCCCAGGCACCTGCACCTGCACCTGAAACTCAAACTGCCGATCCCGCTGACCCTCGTACTCTGCCACCGGTTGCCTCCTCTTTGCTTGCGCCATCGCTTGCGCCTGTGCATGTGCATGCGATTGGGCTTGAGCTTGGGCGGCGGCGGCGCGCTGGTTCTGCGTCGGGCTCGCGTGCATGTTGACATGTGGCGGCGTCGGCGGTTGCGCATGGACATGGCTCGGTGTCAGCTGCGTCGGCGTGTGCGCCTGCTGTTGCTGTTGCTGCTGTTGCTGTTGCTGCTGTTGCTGCTGCTGCTGCTGTTGCTGCTGCTGTTGCTGCTGCTGTTGCTGCTGCTGTTGCTGCTGCTGTTGAGCCTGAGCCTGCTGCTGCTGCTGTTGAGCCTGAGCCTGCTGCTGCTGCTGCTGAGCCTGAGCCTGAGCCTGAGCCTGAGCCTGAGCCTGAGCCTGAGCCTGAGCCTGCTGCATCGACATCTGCATGCCGACCGACTGCACAGTCTGCATCGTCTGCATCGGCATCGGCAGCTGCTGCGGCAAGTTGGAATTCGCGTTGGCGTTGGCGTTGGCGTTCCCGTTCGTCTGGGCTTGTGGAACCGGCATCAGCGGCACGGGCTGTCCGTGGCCCAAGTTCTGTTGCTGCTGCTGCTGCTGAGATGGGTGTTGCTGGTGCTGCTGCTGCTGCTGCTGAGATGGGTGCTGCTGCTGCTGCTGCTGCTGCTGCTGCTGCTGCTGAGGTTGATGCGGATGCGGATGATACGAATGCGGCGGCGTCCTCTGCTGTTGCATTTGCTGCTGCTGCTGCATGTGCGGAGGAACAGGAACCGGCGGAGGCGCCATCGTCGGACTCGGGCGCGACATCACGTGCGGGCTACTACTCCCGGCTCCTGCTTCAAATGGTGCACCATCCCCATCGGGCCAACGGGCGGCTCATGCTTCAGATGCGCCAACTGCGGACTCTGCATCATGCTCGCCATCCCGTGTCCACCACCACCACCACCACCACCAAACACCTGCCCGTGTCCATGTCCATGCCCGACCTGGTTGACGCCAAACTGCGGACTCGGCTGCAACCCGGCTCCAACAGCTCCAATGGCCGCATAACCCGGCCGCGAGCTTCTAGGCGTCTGCGGACTCGTGCCCGTGCTCGCCGGTGTCTCCGGAGTCGTCGTCGCCGTCGTCGTCTGCGGCGTCGGAGTGACCATATGCGAAAAGGCCGGACTCGAGGACACGGATAGACTCGTCCCCGTCACGCCCGTCATCCCCATAGGCGTACCCATACCGGTACTCGTAGGGCGCGAGGACGGACCAGCCACAGCCGGCGGCGCCTCCTCGACTTTGACAACGATAGACGACACATCGCCATCGAACGCCACCGCCGCTGTGGGGTCCATGAAATCGAGCAACCCTTCGAGCCCCACCGACCCATCGAGTCCTAACGACCCGACTGCGGCAGCGCCGGTGACGTCAGGCGCGCCGAGGAGGGTAAACAGTTCGTTGCAGACGGTGCGCGCTTGGTCGAGCACGATGCGCGGGTCGGGCGTGTCGCCGCGCGCTTCTTCGAGTACGTGCTCGGCTGTGCCTTTCTGCTCGTCGCAAAAGTGGTGAGCGTGCCGAACGTAGCGTGTGGTGAGTAACGAGTAGTGAAGCGAGAAATGAGTGGTGAGCGAGTAGTGAGGATGGGTCGGCGTTTCAGCGTTTCATAAAGGGTCAGGGTTACGGTATGAACGAGTCAAAAGGGTTCCACAACAACAACAACGACGACGACACGGGACCCCGCGGCAATCCAATAACCGGCGACATGAAAAAATACCGTTTCGTGTTCACCGCGGAGAGAAACCCGCGCGTAGCGTTTGTCGCACGGTGATAGTGGTGGTGGTGGTGGTGGCGCGAAATCGACGATCCGATGATCGTGGACAGAAGCCAGTCGATCGTGAGGGATGAACGAGCGCGATCGAAAAAAAAAAAAAAAAACCGACGAGAACACGGGGGGTGAGGCGTGAGAACGGAGATTGTCGATGAAACAGCGTTTCCGTTTCGCGGGGAGGTGGGGAGGTGTGTCGAGATTCGTATGCGCGTGAGCGTTCATGAGCCGTGAAGCACACCAGCCCACGGAGCAAAGATGTCCGCGGTAGAGGCAAAAAACCGAGGGGCACGGCGCGGGACCGAAGGTTGTGCGTGCGTGCATGTGCGTGAGTGTGTGGGTTGGTGGTGGCGTAGTGGTGTAGTGGTGGTGTGGTGGTGTGCGAGGAGGAGGATTGAGCGGAGGAAACGGAGAGAGCGGCAAACAAACGTATGGGAGGGGAGGGGGAAGAACAAGTTTGATCAGCGAATCGTCCTCGAAATGTTTCCGGGCGTAAAGCGGAGTGCGACAGCGACAGCGCGCGCGCGTGCACGCGCCGCCGCACTTGATAAGAAAAGAGGAATTGCACTCACCAAGAGAGCGTCTGCAGCCTGGTAGAACTGGGTGCACAGCATGAATACGCGGAATCGAAAGTCGAGGATGTTGTCTACATCCGGCTGTAGGATTGGAGCGAAAGGTTCGACGGCGGGAAATAAGTTGGGCAGTGGAGGAGGAGTGTCGGAGAGCGACGAAGCGGTGATGGCTGTGTTTGTGTGCAGCAAGCCTGCTACTGCTGCTACTGCTGCTGCGGTGGCGGTAGGAGTGTGTGGAATAGCGAGGTCGATGACTTGGGTCGGTTGGAGCTGGGCGTGCTGTGGAAGTGCGATGGATTCTTGCTCGGGCGTCGAGGTGGGCGCTTCGAGACGGGCCTTCTTGGGTGGGCGCGGCCCTGGAGCTGTCTTTGCTCGCCCCGTCGCCTTGCGTTTAGAGCCCACGGGACTGCTGTCCTCCACTTCCGCGCTATAGTTCATACAACATGTCAGCAAATATAAAAGCATGACAAGCCATGCGCGCGCGCGACGGCACACCTCGTGCTTGGTGTAGCGATGCTGGGTCCCGCCGCTGCACTCGTCGAAGCGGTCGATGCATAGCTATAACTCGATTGTGCCCATTGTGGATGTGCAGGTTGCTGCATGTGAGAAGCGTAGGCGGTGGTCGAGTTCACTGCGGGCAAGGGCAAGTGGGGGGGACAAGAGATAAACAACTGCCACGCGGCACCGGGCAAGCAGGCACACTGCAACAGCACGCACTCGTCGGGTTCGCAGTCGCAGCATACACCAAGCTGGGGCGTGGGGGCGTGGGGGCCGGGGGAGAGAGAGATATTACAGTTCGAGATGTGGGGGAGATGGAGGGACGAGGACAAGCCAAGGGATGAGCCGCCGCCGCGGGAACGCTGTTTGGGTCCAATGCGCGTGGACTGCCCCCCCTTCGCGGTTCAAACACCCAACACTTCGATCAATCTCGCGCGACGCCACTTCCCTCAGTCCCCTCGACCGCGCCCCCGCCCTCCCAATGCCCTCAAATGTACGTATTTCCCCCCGCTAGTTCCCACGTGTCTCGCTACAACAAGAACTACCTGCTATACTCGCGAACCACGACCCTGGGCCTGTATCGGTATCATCGCCGAGCCCAAAGGCGCGCGAGGCGGCGGTGCCGGCCCCTCCAGGTGTTCCAACTCTCGCGGCATCGGCCCCACGCCCCCCCGTTCCTCCGTATCCTCCCCCTCGTTCCAGTGTGCGCGCTGCTTCGAAATGCCAGCCGCAAAAGCTTAATGACGGGTGACAGCACGACGAACGCGGGGAGGGGAGGGGAGGGGAAGCAGCGGCGGCGCGTCGGTTTTCAATCAGCCGTGGACCGTTACGCGACTCTGCAGGACATGTACACATTTTCACCCTGACGGCGCGCGCCAACCGTCCAGGGTCGCCGACCCCCAAATATCTCCATACCACAAAACCCCCGAGAGCACCGAGACCTACTACATAGCAACACACCATGTATCAATATATCCCGTATCCAACACTGCGAATCTCGATGACCAGTATCTCCGGTGTTCACTGTCAGCGAGTTCAAAACTCTCCCACCACTCGCCCGAAGGCCCCGCAGCATCATGATCCCGCGGACTTGTTGCTGTTGCTGTTGCTGTGCCCGCCGCCCCCGCCCCGCTCCGAGCTGACATCTTTGACATTTGACAGGATGATGATGGCGATTCTTGCACCACACACACACACACGCATACCCGACAAGCGCGCGCGTTGCCCCTCCTGCACTCCTCCTCATCGCATCCCTCGCATTCCCGCGCACAGTAACGCGCAGCTGCACAGCGTCTTCAAGCTTCGAGCTTCGCAAAGTTCGTCAATAACTGGGCCCCCTCGGGCTTCGAAGCTCGCGAAGAAGACCCCAACTGCAAGTCACAAGGCGGTGGCCCATCTTAGATTCTCACTTTCCGCAAAAATTAGCCATGCCACCTCTCGCGGCTCTTCTATCAGATTATCATGCAGCGCAGCCCAAAATCGCTTACGGCTCCTCCCTCCGCGGCAGTCGCTTCGCCTCGTCATGGTACTGTGTGTGTACAGGACACACTGCTCATACTTGCAGTCCTCCTCGCACCAACAATGTGACCAAACCGACGATGGGCATCGGTGTCTGTGCACTCGTCAGGTTCGTCGATCATAAATCTTCGATCGCGCCGTGTGTACTATCCTAACTGACTCAACGACGAGGGCGGGATACACCGTGCGCTTTCCTTCTCCCACGCCTCAACACTCCCAACATACGATGACGTACACGATGACGCAGGTCACAGGTAGCGGGTTGCGACACAGTCCCGAAGTATTTCACTCCCGTGACAGCACAGCACAGCGCCCGTGGGCAGCACGCACAACTGCCCCGGCCAGCACTCCAAAATGCCCCCATCAAGTTCGTTTTCCAAGAAACAAACACACGACCGCTTCGATCTCCCCCGGGGGGCCGAGACTTATGTCAACAGCGCCGCATCACCGTGACAATATATCCCTAGTGTGAGATACTTCTCCTACTGCAACATCGTTCACACGGGGGTGGGCCTATTTTTATTTTCAATCTGTCCGGACATGTGCGAGGATACATGGACGTGTTACGTCTTACCCGTACCATAAATGCACACCCGAATATGACATACTTTTCCCTCGGACCCTACCTATCGTTTCTTTATCAACGACTGGCAGTACTTTTTTTTCTCTTCAATGATTTAGGGTAAAGTGTGTGTGTGACGGTCTGTCAAGAACGAACGAACGAACGACCTCTGCTGCAGGACGCCACAGTTTCCCCCAGCCCGTTCTCCCCCGGCCCCCCCCCTGGTAATGGTAATGGTACTACGATTATCGGAATGAAATATCGATCACGATCGCCTACGCGAGGCTCGATCACAGCTGTACGCCAACATATCGGCTTAGCAAAGTCGAGACGGCTCTCTCTCTCTCTCTCTCGATCACGTCGTAAGCACGATTACGACTTGCGCGCGCCGTCACGCCGCGGTCACAGTCATGTCTCAGTCAGCGCAACGCCAGCATCACGCACACACATACAAAACGTTAACACACAAACACACTCGGCGGGGCCCGCGTCGCAGTCTCAGTGTAACAGCTGCTCACATGAGAACTTCCCATATGCTGCGCCATTACAAACCTTGGGTGTTCCGCGGAGCAAAATGGAATGTTCAGATCGACAATTTTTGCAGCGCGCGCGTGCCAAGTGCAAAGCACCAACGTGGTCAACATCTGCTCTGACTGACGGTATCGACCGTTATATATATATATATATATATTGAGATGTAATTGTTTATGACTCTCGAAGAAGAAGAAGTTCTTGGCAACTGCGGGTGTGCCAATTAACTGCAGTTGTCAGTTAACCAGGTGCTCGGTCGCCGGGGTACCCACCCTCCGACTCATCGACCGTTCAGACCTATGGGGTCAGATAAGATGGTCTGAAACGGCATGCGTGACCTGCCTCACGCTCGGAGCTAAGTCTGCTCTCCCCCGTGCGTTTCCGAGTCTTAATAAAAAAAGGAACTAAACTGCTTCGACGCAGCGTTTCCTTCTCTGTGTAGGTGTATATTTTCTCCGTTTGCAGCGCGTCGTCGTTTATAATGAGAGATGGCCAGCAGACGAGGAGATTCTCCATAGACTATGCACAGTTAATCAAGACTCACACAAAACACATTGGGAAGACTCTTCGATGTTGAAGCTTGGGTGAAATCTGGCGGCAAAAGTGCCTGTGATGGTTTGAATCTCACACTCAAAGCCGTAAAACCACTCAGCTATGACAGAGCTGAACTTTGGCTAAACGTAGATGAAGATATCTAATGCATGCCGTTGGAGATGGTGTCTCACACGTGAATGCATACATACTTTGCCGCTGGCGCGGAGTTAGTAGGAAGCTTATCGCTTCTATTGCTTACTCTCTCGCGCCAGTCCTCCGGGCTCTCCTCATTTGTTTGCACTCAGCAGATACATCAAAATAGTCCAAAACGTCTGTACAGTCCTCGAACTTCGTTCATTTGCAACAGGAGGCACGAAGTTTTCTGATATACATGTCATGATGACACACATACAAGACAGAGTAAGGTGAAAGTGATTCCATTGATGTTACATTCTGACAGCTAAGGCATGCTACGCAGTGGCAGGAGGATTGATGAAGCTGGAGTAGAGCTTGTCGTACTCATCATCAGTCTAAATAAAGCGCTATGAGCCAAAGTTCAAAAGCGAAATGATGAGTCTACTCACGCTTGAAGTGTTGAGCACGCTCGGACGCGCTGCAATCGCATCCGCCCATGCCGCCCACTTCTCGCCTGCGCCCTTCCTGTCCCATCCGCGATGGTCTTGCAGCACCTTGTCGCGCGCAACCCACGGAGCAATTGTGGCGTCGACCAAGCTGAATTTCTCCCCAAGGAAGAACGGGCCCTGCGGCGCACGTTCCTCTGCGATCTTACGCAGAGCGTCGTAGTACTCCTTGCGGCGGGTCTCTTGCTCTTCGGGACTCTGCGCCACGACCAGGGCACGGTGAACTGTTGGTATCTTGGAAAGGGCGTCGATCCAGATACGAGCACGGGCCTTCTCAACCGGGTCGGTCGGGAGGAGCTTCGGCGCGTCCGGGTAAAGATCCTCAAAGAGTTCATTCAGGACGAGTGACTCGTAGATAGGTTTGCCGTGAGCCTGGACCGTGGGGACCAGACCACGTGGGTTCAGTGCTAGGAAGGATTCAGGAACATCCGCACGCGAGCTGCAGGCTTCATACCAAGGAACTCCGGCGCTTTGTCGTATGGGTTGATTTCGACATATTTGTACGGAACACCTTTCTCCTCAAGCGCAATCCACGCACGCTGCACATAGGGGCAAAACTGCGACATGACATGAGTCAGCGAGAATGAATCGTACCGCTGCGTCGGACGTACCCAGCCGGCATAGAAGACCAGGTCCTGGTCGGCCTTGTGCGCGGCAACCGTATCGGCGGCCTTGCCAGTCGCGTGCGGGGTACGATTCGGGATGTCGGGCATGGAGGGATGTGGTTCGGCGGGTATGAGTGGGAGAAGTGGATGCTGCGCTTCGGGGCGCCGATGATCCTGCCTTTATCTGCCTGCAGCGATCTTGGTCAGCAACGAGAGAAGTGCCGGGTCACGCGAGGTTTGCGTCATGAAACGAGATTCGACTCACCTATCACGCCGTTGCTTTAACACTCCCTAAGCCGTCGCGCCATAATCTCTGACTCAGATACCTAATTTGCGACCTAATAGTGTTCAGATCCGACAAAATTGCCCGAGATATGACAAACCATCATACGCTCAGAACATAAGAGTTCCGCTCGCCAAGAATTGACATCTGCTTTGCAATACTTTACAGATGTGAGCTGAAGGCATGGAAGGTGAAACAGGACAGACATCTTGAACCGGAAAACATAGTCTTGCAAAAGACCGGCGCGGTGACGCGAGGCTAGGTAGAACAGGCCGTCAGACGCCTGTTGGGACTAATGTTGTTGGACTAGAGGTCGCTGTCGCATGTAATGTATGGTCTGCTGTTGCGGCTGAAGCGCTGCGTGGCCGCTGCTGGGCATGGGAGTGTGATATGTGGTGAGAGGTATCTCTGACCTTCCCTGACGTTAGTCAATTCGGCCAGCTCTTCGCTCCAACTTTCGAAGCGTGAAACTGTTGGACTAGCGGAGGAGCAGGTTGTATATGTAGCTGACCTGCAGGGCGGCGCGATGGGTGCCAGCGAGGGTTGGATTGCACGCTGTGGCAGATTTCGCCCACTCGTTCGCCATTCAGCCCGCGGCGCAAGTCCAATGGCGGTAGCCCAAAGCGTCGGATACTCTAAAATCATTGAACTGACTGCTGCAAATGCTTGCGCAAGACCTTGTTTAGCGGCGAGCATCCGTTTGTAGGGTTGACCTGTTCCATTCGAGCGAGATCAGGTCCACGCAGCTATCGCATAGTGACAGGCCAGCTTACTATTTTGATCGGCCTTGCTTATCCCGAGGCGCGGTGCGAGGCATTGCGCGAGTACTTGGAAGCAGATTAGCAGAAAGACGAGAGAATCCGCGGACCTGCAAACATCAACTCCGCCTTCTTCCCGATTCTTCTCTCAAGTCTCTAACTGGTCGAAATATAGAGCATTCTTTTGATAGAGCAGCAAAAAAAAAAAAGAGCATAGCGGCTCTGCGCGGCTCGTCTGAACTCAAAAACGAGTGTGGAGGCCCGGATGAGAGCGCTACTAAGATTCTGCGACAACAGTCTTTTAACAAATCAACATCGTTTGGTTTATCGTACTGAGGTGCAGCCCTTGAATTCAATGGTACTTCGCCTTGGAAGCCCTGGTTCGAAGATAGGACGACCAAGTATTTGTAACGCACCCACGTAACTCATTCCGACAACTTCAGCAACCTCGCCTCTCCCCACACGGTTTTCCCACTCGCCAAATCATTTTTAGAGAGGTCGAACTCATACTCATCGTCGAAGATCTGGCGTGTATCCCGCCAAATTGAGAATTTGGGTGCGCGATGGCATAGCTCAGTACTCAGCTGCCTGCATGCCTCGTCCAATGCCGCATTTGTTGCATAGTCATGAGCGGCATCCTGGAAGAGCCGGATCGCCAAGACTCCCTCGTTCCCAGGCACGAGGACACGCAGGGCGATCTCGACGAGCTCTTTAAACCAATTGATGGCAGCAGGAAGCGCAGTACTAGGCGTCAAGCCAGTGATAATTGGCTGTCGTGGACAGGAATTGCGCATCTCTAATGCGAGATGGCTGAGCCTAATGCCGGATGCGACGTAATGCCCGATCCAATGTTTGACATTGTCGAGTGGTTGAACGCAGGGCGACGCATGCACTATCAGACAAAGGCTGGTCAGGCGTAGTGGAGGCTGGAATAGATAGGATGTATCCCAAAGTGCGAGTGAGTGAAGCGTTTCAGAGCATGTCATGGCCAGTTGAGAAGCTTTGCTGTCGCCAAATAACCTCTTGAGGGAGGCTGTGGAACCACTTATATGTTCTAGCGCCCCAAAGTACTTGAATTTATCCGCCACTATCTCGAATAGCTGAATCAACAGCAATCTTTTCACTTTGCCGATGATTCGCGTGATGGCGGGCTCGGCGAGAGGACCGATTTGCACCGTCGAACTCGTTGCAAATACTTCGAGAATCGACTTCGCATTCGAGTAAGTGACCCAAAGCGTGCGGTTTAGTATGGGCGAAACAAAGGTGTAGAAGGTGCGGCAGGTCATGGCGAGCCTGAGAGTCGCATATCGATGATTAGTTGCGAGTAATTCATCTGCAGCACGGCCAATTATATCGGCAACCAATTCGAGAGGGAGTCGCTCAAAAATCGTGACTTGATCCTTACGAGGGGAGGATATTGACCGGCGGATATCCAGTGAGAGACGCATGAGGGCGGGAGGAAGAGAAGGTTATTGAACCATCGGAAACCACCGCACCCCAGGCGCCAACTCCGCAATTGCGCAACTGCGACCGAGGACACAGTCTCTTCAACAATTCATCCAGTCTCCCATCACAGTGCAAACGTGACTCTTATTTCTCGTAGTTCCAACTGAACGGTTATACTACTATGTAGCTGCGGGAGGATTGATCAAGGTCGAGTAGATCTTATCATACTCCTCTTTCGCCTAAACAGAGTCCATGAGTCTATGTACGGGGGAGGATGTATTCGGACTCACGCTTGATGTGTTGAGCACGCTCGAACGCGTCGCAATTGCGTCTGCCCATTCCGCCCACTTCTCACCTGCACCCTTCCTGTTCCATCCACGGTGCTGCTGCAGCACTGCGTCTCGCACAACCCACGGGGCAATCGTAACATCAACCAAGCTGAATTTCTCCCCAAAGAAGAACGGGCCATGCGGCGCACGCTCCTCTGCGACCTTACGCAGAGCGTCGTAGTACTCCTTGCGGCGGGTCTCTTGCTCTTCGGGACTCTGCGCCACGACCAGGGCACGGTGAACTGTTGGTATCTTGGAAAGGGCGTCGATCCAGATACGAGCACGGGCCCTCTCGACCGGGTCATTCGGAGGAGCTTTGGGGCGTCCGGGTAAAGATCCTCGAAGAGTTCATTCAAGATGAGTGACTCGTAGATAGGCCTGCCGCGGGCCTGGACAGTTGGGATCAGGCCACGCGGGTTCAGTGCTGTGCAGGACTAATGAACATGATTGAAACTGTCGGAGAAAAAGCCTACCGAGGAACTCTGGAGCCTTGTCGTATGGATTAATTTCAACGTATTGATATGGGACACCTTTCTCCTCCAGCGCAATCCAAGCACGTTGGACAAAGGGGCAGAACTGCAATATAACATGAGTTCGCTAAGTGCAGCATACGGAACACAGTGTTGACATACCCACCCCGCGTACAGGACTAGCTCCTGGTCGGCTTTGCGACCGGCGACAGTCTCAGCGGCCTTACCGGTGGCGTGCGGGGTGCGATTTGGGACGTCAGGCATAGCGAGCGCGAAGATCGGATGAAAGTGCGATAGGCGAATCTCTCCGTCGACGATCCGCTTTTATCAGCCGCACCTGTTTGATGCTTTGTAAGCAGCGAGGCAAAAAGTTTGGCCCAGGTCACGCGAGGCTTGCGTCACGCGACGAGCTTCGATTACGCGCCATGTTGAGTTACGCGACCGACAGTCGATGAGACCCTTGTTGGGCAATTGTAACCTGAGCAAAACTCCGTCAAGGATCGCAGAGTTTGGGGCGGATTATACACGCAAACGACTCGAATATGCAGGGACACTACAAGGTTAAGTTGCAGAGACAGTACCCTATGCCACGAGACCATGACGATCTGTCTGGTAATATTGGCGGAGGCTAAAAGGCCAAATCGTCGAGGCTCAGCGTGTGGTTTATGGAAACCGATTCACTCGTGAAGTTGGGTCGTGTCCCGCACGCAATGACGCCTTTCCGCGCTCACCTCATGTCGTTCTGTCGGTCCGCTTCATGAATTTAATCAACTTACCTCTCTTGACCATTCAAATTCACGCGCGGGATTGTTTAAGGTGTGTGCGTGACAAATTTCTGCGGCTAGCGCGTGTGCTAGCGCTTGGTTCGCTGAGCCGCGCATTTTTTAACGAGGTTGCGACCAGGAACATACCATTTGCATATGCGTACATCCGTGAGTACTTTGCAGTTCGATTTAGGTGCTAGTGAAAAGCGCGGCGCGGAGCATCTGACGCGTGGTGGAAGCAGGAGGATAATGTGCATTGCCATTCTCCCGGAGCTCTTGTCAGCCATTGGATTCACTGCTATTATCCACGTAGCCACTCGAATGCAGACGCAAGAATTTTCACTCAGTTCTCAGTCAGCATTTGGGCACGGCTGAGCTTTGGGGAGAGTGTCGGCATCGCGTTCGCAAGCTACTGGAGCGCCATGGTACTAGCTGGCAGCTTGGTTTCATGTTTCCTTTCCGTAGCCAGTCAAAGTGCCGGCGTTTAATCCGCGTCTATCGCGTCGTTTCTCGACGTACGTATCTCCATTTACCCACTGCACCAGAAAATTGCCTACGCTTTCCTAATGAAGTACGCCGCTCGTATAATGATGATCAACGAAATGACCAATCTGGATTTCAACTGCACGCCTGACGAGATTACGTCCGGTGCCTGCTTGGCAGGCAGTGGGCAGCAAGTGTTTGACCTCTTCCGCTTCCACGAAGATCCAAGCAAACTCATGGGAGTAATGGTGGCTACAACGTTACCTTACCGCATTGCTGCATGGCTTATTCTTTCGTTGAGGTATGCAGGCATCTAATTAGTCGTTTTCCATGCGTATTAACGGATGTCATCCTCAGGATGAAGTTCGCAACATAGATTGAGCTGGTACCTCCTTATGCAATCGTCTTGTTTCTTAGGAATATCCACATGTATATGAGAGATGGTCTTACGTCTTCTGAGCATACCGGTGGACAGAAGGGGCGATCGTCTATGATGAACGAGAGGCACCAAAATGTCAAGGCGAGGACTCCCGCATATCGTACTCATCTAGGCATGTGACCGCGTTCAAAGCCGCACAAGTGCCTCAGGCTGTTCAAATATATAACGCTTCCTTGGAGCTTCCATTGTACTCCGAGCTGCCTCATCGTAGCGTGCAATGCCCGCAGCATTGAGTTTGCAGTTTTGTCGCGTTCAATATTGATCCTATAATCACTCCCACTATGCTAAAAATGGTCTACTGACCTGCAAAGAGGAGCCTAATGATCCATGCACTGAGCTCATGTAACTTGCATGTAAATCATGGAGTCAAGTCACTGGCATCAAACTTATTGCATTCTAAGCTCTTTTTTCGTATTATCTGTTGTCGTTCATTGATAATCAGATTGAAGTAATCCGTTCATTGGTTCTGTCGAATATGAGAAGGATGAATTTCATACATATACTATCTTCGTAAACAGCTCGAAGTTTCTGGATAATGTGACGACTCGATGAGCAACGTCATGTAGCCGCAATATCTTAGTCCAAGACTCGTTATGACAACTGGTGAAGTATGAGTGGCATTGATACCTTGTTGCTCTCACGTAGTAGAGGGCGTATCAGACTACCCGACTTGCTGTAAATCTCGCCAGGTTCAACCGCAAGCGAGAACTCGAAGGCGCGAACGAGATGGAACAGCAAGGCCTTCATCTCTGCAACGGCGAACCTGTGTCCGATGCACGCGCGAGGTCCGCCAATGAAGGTGAAAAGGTTGGGTGTGATGCCCGGAATAGCAGACGCTGCTGAAGGAATATTCTGCCAACGCTCCGGCCTGCGAATCCATCAGATCTGGCTGAAGAAACCGGTTGACGACGCACCTAAACTTGTCACCATCAGATCCCCAAGTAGCGTTGTCATGATTCACAAGGCGGATAGGGACGTTGATCATGTCGCCCTTGCGGACTCTGGGCGTGTGAAGTTGGAGTCACGACTGTTGCAGGACAATACACACAGCACTCACTGGATCTGCCTGACGACCTCCCCGGTATTGAGAACCACAGGCTCGGAGAGAGGAATGATGTCGTCAGCAACGGCCTCGCGCGTAACAAATGTCACAATGTTGTGCAAGCGAAGGGTCTCGCGAACTACAGCCTCGAGGTAAGGCAACGCATTGAGTTCCTCAAGCGACGGCATGTCCGATCCGACTTCCATAAGCTCGTCACGAAGCTTTTGCTGCACGTCGGACTGAGTCGCCAATGTGTACAGCGCCCACGTCATTGTACTGGCAGTTGTCTCATGTCCTGTTGCGTCAGTTAGGAGGGCTTGCACTCTTTACACATTATGAAAGAGACAAACCGGCTACGATGAAAGTGGGGATCTGGGCTGTAACCTCTTCGTCAGACATCTTGTGCTCGGCCGGGAGATCTTCTGCCAAGTTTGCCTGAAGAAGAAGGGAGAGCAAATCCTTGCCATCCATAGCTTCTTTGACCAATTTACCGCTGGTCCCAAGGCTCGCGAGAATCGCGCGCTTCTTTTCCTGCACAAGTTGTGCCGTGATTGCATTCATTTTTGCCCTACTCTTGACGCGAGCCTGCACGTCCGGCTGAACTTCTTATCAGTGAATGAGATGGACGTATAGTGGAGTTTGCCTGCACCGGCGTGTAGAACGGGATGATATTTCCCACTAGGTTCCTCGTCAGCGCTGCGGGTGAAGGATCCTTCCTGAACAGTTGCTCGAATATCTTGAGAAGCTCATCCGAGCCCCCTCCCAGCGCATTGAAATCGTAGCCAAAGCCTGTACATACTGTCAGTCCTGGCCAGAAGGCTGACTTTCAGCAGAACAGCTAACATACCAGCCTTGCCGATGATGTCGAGGGTTGCATGCGAAAGCTATACGTGGGCCTGTTGAGAACTTGCAATAGATAATGAGAGGAGTGAAGATGCTTACCGTCTGCAAGCAATCCACCGTCACTGTTCCGCCTGCCTCGGAACATCTAGCGTTCCAGGTGTCACGCAACTGGAGAATGAGATATAAATCACAATATAAGAAGAAGCAAGTTCAGATGAACCTCAAGCGACTTCTCCAGAAAAATGTCGAACATCCCGCGAAGCTGTGCGAATCCAAAAGCGGGGTTCATGACGCGGCGCTGGTTCCGATGCGACTTCCCTATTATCATACATCAATACCAGGAGCATGAGTCAGAGCATGCAAATGTACCCTCCACGGTAAGAACTCCCTCTGGAGAAGGTCAGATATTACTTCTGTACGGTGTACGGTGTATGGCATACGTACCATGGCCCAAGAAGCTGGCTATGGCCTTAGCGCTCTCAGGCGGCTTATGGTACACATGCGTTGCATAGGTGACGTGCTGTATTGCGCGAGTATCAGTTGACAATAGCATCCATTTCTGTCAGGGGAGGGCGAGATCCGTCATGTGAGAATGAGGTCGTCTTTTCGGGACAAGTGGTGACGTACTCCCCATGGGCCACGCACTGCGAGCGTACGTCCGTGTTCCTTCACCCATGACTGCTGCACTGAATTATCCTCTGCCATCATCATCTGGCGCAGGTGACCATAGATAATGCTTGGATTGGTCTTTGGGCCGGGTAGGCAGCGTAACGGCGAGCGGCTGTTCGACCAGATGTTCAGACCCATGCGACCAGCGTAAAACGCGAATGTGACCACAAGTGCCCCAACAGCAGATAGTATAGGATGGGCATGGAAGAATAGGAGGACCGAGTCTAAAATCCCGCCCATGGTCGTCGTGTTGCACGCTGAAACGAGTAGCGAATACGATACACGACATACCGCCGAGTGAGCCCTTTTAAAGTAGAATTTGCTTCGGCGGCCGTCCACTTCGGCAGCTCGGTGCAGGTTACTCCTTCGGCACCCGAGCGGAGAAGTCTACCCGGCGGAAAGGACATCGAAGCTTGCAGAAGTTACCGATAAGCATGCCACCACGGTCGATGACCTAAGCAGTGACTGTCATTGCATTATTCTGATATTAGCAGTAAGCCGCGATGTGAGCGAAGATGATCGATATCAAAGACATCCAGAGCTGAGACAGATGCTATGATTATACCCTGGAGTAGGTACAAATATCAATTTGCAAGCTGCAGGCATGGCGACCTTCAAACATAGATTAACATGAGCAACGAGCACATTGATGTGGCAGATAAGAAGCGAACATACCATCGTACAGTCATTCCCGTTGACGGAGCGGGTATGACTTCTCGGCCAGGTATAAACGCGACCTGTACAAGCGCAGAAGGAGCTTTGGAATTATTTTACCTGCGCGGTATTACTCCCGCTACATGCAATCAAGCTCTGTGTTGCTTACGAACTCGGTGGCGCTCTGCATGGAGTCAATCTCCTTGCGCTCGAGCTGACAGTCGTCCAGTCGTTGAAGCACCAAAGGAGCTCGCGCCTTGAAAGCGCGGAAGGAAATATGCGACTATGGTAGCTACGTGAGCTGGTGCGCGGTGAATTCTGAAGCCATCTGCGCGTCGAGGAAGAAGCGAATCGTGAGCACTCACGTCACGGTAATTACCGAGACTGGCCTGGATTGCCGTTAGCGTCTCATCGATGCTCGTATCGGCTGCACTAGATGTCACATTCTAGTTGTAGTGCCTATTTGGCGTGAAGATTTTTTTTTTTTCAGAACTTTTGTAGCCTGACAGCATACGCGAAGATGGCGGGCTGTTTATCCCGCATTTAGGTGTATTACAGACCCTTTGCGCCGTGCTTCCCAAACAATCTCGCATATCTGCTGTGGAAGTATAAAACCAGAATTTACTTCTTAGTGCTTGTACATGGCGTGTATGCTGAATGTTTTGGCGGGTAGAACGGAATGGTGCGACCCTACGAGCGTCCTCGTGAGCGCTGCAGGTAATCTCGAGCGGAATATCTGCTAAATACACTGGTTGGTCATCTAACGTTATGGCACAAGTTTATTTGTTTGGGCAAAGCCGAGCAGCACAGGAATGGAAGTGAATGCTCATATCAAAGCCACCGAACTGACCGACAAAAAGTTTCGTCAGCGGGTGGTGGAATCGGCAGATGGTTAACGTCCAAAGCGTGACAAGAATGCAGCGCCGCATTACAACGCGATTAATCCACCAACATACATATCGTAATATTGGAATCCCAGGCACTTCATGCTTTCTAAAGCAGTGTTTCGGCGGCGCGATGATCGCTGCGATACGTGTGAAGGCTGTCCGTCGTCATGCGGGTGGCAGCTTTCTGACAGCCAAGTTCTGTGCCATTGCGACCGAGTTCTCATGCAAGGTCTGCGATCACATTCAAGTAGAGGTTTAGATGTATTGAGTCAATTTGTAGCTGTTGTCGTCGAAGTAGCAGGAACTGCCTGGCGTCGTTGACCGAGGATTTTCACCTCGCCCTTCGAGGCCGCCATGCGGCTGCCGTTGCGCCAAGCTCTACGTGAACGGAGATGTGCCTCCCGTACGCTCTCGTGGATATTCCGAGCACCCCCACATGGACGATGCACTTGCGTGCTCATCCGGTCATATGCTCGGTCATCTCACCCCGGCGCATCAGCGGGCGAGAACGCTGACTGCTCGCCGAACTCCTACTCCAACCGCATGGACAAATTTGGAGGAAAAAGCTCGGCGGCGGGTGGGATAAAGTGCACAGGCTGAGGCGGACTAGAGGGTGCCGCTTACTCAATGCAAGTTGGTCGTGGCTTGATGGACAGCGTGAGAAACGCGTGGTCGACAATGCAGGCGGCAGTCACATTTCATTGGACTTGCACCGGTCTAGAGGGAGGCGGGAAAGGCATTAAAATGTCGGGGTTATTAGGACGTTAATTGTGCCGTTGGTGCTGTAGGCGACGTGGATGTGGTCGGAGAAATTGAGAGTTGTCGTTGTCTCTGAGCACTGGGATGTAGGAAACGATCTGACGGAGACGATGGTCTAACTGGAGACTGCTGATTAGTATGAAATGAAGTAGTGGCATGAGCAGCCGAGCTTTGAGCCTGCTGTGTCGAAGGTACAGCTACCTTCGGCGTTCATCAGCGGTGACCGCAAACTAGACAGAATAACCCACATGTATCGGTGGCCGCCCGGCACGTGGTACCATGTGCGGTCCTGGGGATAGCGACGTGTCTGCAGACTATGCAGACGGTCACTGACAAGGTGCGGTTTCTACAACGAAGTACTTACCTGATGTCTCTGGGAGGGACTGCGCATCGAAGGAACTGCGGCCTCCGGGGATGAATGCTTGGGTTCGTTTTGGTTGGATTTAATATGGCTTATGGACGGCCCCGCAATGTGCGATCGATCCTCCAGCAGTTCATCTTCCTCCTGACAACAAGGTCTTCAGTCTTTAACACTTCCGAGTTTTCGCAATCCTATTACCTGTGGTGACCGACTCGAGCTTGTTCCTGGTACCAGATCATCGCGCTCGCGCTCTTTTCTTGCTCGCCAACGCTGCCGTGCCTTTTCCTGCTCTGATTCACGGTGTCTAGCCCGTTCTAGCCCGTCAGAAGACCCCGAGGTAACCAGAGGACGACGAACCGCTCATAGTATCTTTTCTTGCTCGCATTCCGAGCTTCGCGCTTCTCCTGCTCCGTCGCGTACTTGGTCGGCGGGGCCATGCGGTCGTGGCGTGTTTAAGCGTCGTAAAAGAGGAGCCGTGAGTTGCCGGCCCACCCTGGCCTGCATATGTAGCCCGGCCAGAGGTTCTATGCGGGGTATGAGGCCAGGGAAAGGGCAACAGTGGTTGAATGCCCGACGGTGTGGTGAGTAGCATGTCAAGCCTGGTTGTTACGTTTGCCCAGGGCATCAACGGCCGCTCGGACACTGATCTCGGATGCGCGCGTCAACGGCAAACAAAATCGACCGTAGGCACTGCTGCACACGCGGGGCCACCCCTGCGATCCAGCACATACATCAAGTATTCTCGGTCGAGATGGTAGCCGAAGCGGTGACTATGAGAGCGCTGAGCAAGGACAGTATCCCGAGGGCTATATCCCGAACGGTCTTGTCGCCTACCAGCCACGTGTAACCCCGCGTCTTCCCACATGATCGTGTGCCTTCGAGGGTATCCTGACACACAAACAAGCTCCGGGTTGTTGATGAATCATCCGGCTGCAATGCCGGCTGTAACCGCTCACGTGGAAGTAGAGTGCGAACGGGCATGCAGTACCCGGGCCCCAGGAACCATTGGGAAGGGTCATCCGGGCTCGGCTTAGCCATGAGTCGCGACTTTGTTGATTCAACACCAGTGGCAAAAGGCTGTCCAGTGGTTGAACCGTGGGTTGAACTGATTGCCGTTCATGAGGAAAACGAGACGTAGGAAAGCAGCTGATAGCAAGCAAAAGTCGTGTGTGATACCAAAATATCCTCACACATGGTCATATCAAACTAGTATCGATGGTCCTGCGGCTGCCTGCGCCTCCAGTCAGATTGAGTGCGCCATTCCGGCAGTACGACTGACTACCACAGAGCACTGAGCGACATGTCGATGGATGAACATTGAGACGAAGTGTTATCAGAACTAGAAAACCACTTCGAGGACATGTTGGCAATGACGCTGACTCAGAGTCAGGTTCAGCGCCGAGCTTCGTAAACAGAGAGACCTATGCTTTTCAGGGATGCATTTGTCACCAAGGGTTCAAACCCGTGCAGTGCGAGAGAAGGTTGCACGGGATGAACGCGGTTTGTTGTTTGGCGATATGTTGTGTAACGCTGTTTGGTTGTGTACCAAGTGCCGTGGATAAGAATCATCTGGACAGTTTTCAAGTACCGAGTTCCGCGATAAAACATAGAGATGACATTGACTCATGTCCGCCGCTGCGTTGGAGATGGACAATAATATCATCTAGATATCAACCTTCCAGAGCCAGACCCAAGTTTTAGGTCTGGCATATGGGTGACACCACGAGTACGACCAAAACCACCACCAAAGAGATGTTGCCCAAACCCAGCCAACAGCTCTCACTACGACGGCGCGTCTCTCGGAATCCTCATCAGCGCGGTGCGCTTCAGGGGAGAAGCGCATGATACTGATCAACGAGACAAAGCAACAACTCCTTCCGGCCCTTCAGCTAGCTGTTCGAAGCTCACCTGGCACGCACAGTTGACTTGAGCTCTCTGGATGCCTTCACTACGAGCAATGGGGCTTCAAACCGCCTGGGGTGACGAGGGCACAAGGAAGAGCAAGGCACGACTCCACAGCGCACGGCTCAACGGAGCTAAGAACGGGTGAGAAGAGCTAAGAGCCGAGATTGCTGCGCGGCCAGGTCCCCGTCAAGGTGATCTGCAGTGTCAAGTGTGGTGGATTCGTGTCAACCCTGCTTCCAGTACCAACAATGGACGACAGACCGAATGAAGAGACCCAGCGGTGCATTAAAGACAAAGGCGCGCCTCAATCAGGGAAGTGCCGTTGGCGCTATGCCTTGCCGGCTCAAGTCACATGAGGTAGCTTGACACCATCGACAGATCCGTAAGGCCCCTTTGCACGTTCTTGAGGGGCTGGCTGCCACTGTAAGAGCAAAGTAGATGATAGTCAAGAGTGTGCGATTGTACTGTCCATGATTCAGAGTACACAGAGCGAATGCAGGAAGGCGACAGGAGACATGGGTACCGCGGCCTCTCCCGAAAATTTCATTTAAGCTTGACGGCCACTCCCCCGTTACTCCTTCTCGCGTTGATTGTTCAACGGCGCGCGCCCACATCGTTCTCGGTACGACCAATCCCTCATTTGCAAGCGGGACCACCACTGCTGTCCACTGAGACTCAGTCATGTGTCCTCACTTCACTTTCAGCCTGCTAGTCTAATAGCAACTTACGGCGCGTCATCTAACAGTTGTTCCAGGTTAGACAGTGTCATTCAACGCTGCTCAACAAATTCATCTTCGGCAAGATGTTGATCTGACCCAACAAACTCAATGGAGGAAGACTCTCAAGAAGCAATTCTTTGGGCTAGTGCCGTGCCGCAGATCAGCATTGTCCTCCCTTCCAGATTGGTAGATAGGGTTCGCCTGATGAAGTGCCATCTGACGGTACAATTCACGAGTGGTGATGCCGGGGCTGCTGCATGGGGCAACCGTCACATTTTCACCTCTGCATCCATGTTGATGAGTTGCTTGTGAAATCACTCCGTACGGCGAAGGAGAAGCATCACGGTACTTCCTCGGCTGCTGCATGAGGCATCCATCGCTCCCTATCCAGTTCGAGCATCTCACGAAGAACAATCTCATGCCGTCACCTCTACCGTTACGGAGATGCCGTAACGAGAGGGTACATGATATGCAACAGTTCACAGCATCTATAGGCACGAGGAAGAGATACACGGAAAGAATCGAAATGTCAGTTTGAGGGCTCAGGGTTCCAAGAAAAGATGGCGAGCACAGGAGGGGACGAGATCGATACACGGGCGCGGCACGCGTAAATCTGTCACGAGCTTGGTAAGAAGGGTTGAGCGGGAGTGGGCGCGACGAATTAGATAATTAGATACCGGGACGCGAATGAGATAGCGAGCGGGCCTGTATCTACAGTGAAAGATTGACGGGGCATGCAGAGCGCGATAGCAGCCTTTTTTGGGAGTCTGTGTCGACATACGGATGAATTGGAATAGACTTGGAATGGCGAGAGGACAAGTTGAGAGATCTGAATGCGGGATATGGGACGCAGAGGCGTGTATGAGATGTGATGACGAAAGCGAGGTGCGAACGCTGACGATGCGAGTACAGGTAGGGCGGTGATCGGGACAACAATGGGGACTTGGGTGAGGGCTGGGACGCAGAGGCGAGCCTACAGGGTTAGCAAAGGTGATGGAAATACAACGGACAAAGGATCAGACGAGATCCGAGAGAAAAAGCAAGATCGTAACGAGCGTGAGTGTAAGGGTTCGTAAAGAGCGTGGCAAGCGTGGGTTTAAGACAACAACACGTGATGGCGAAGAGGGATACAGTGCGGGGCAAGAATTTATGAGTACAGGACAACGTCAAGGGAAATTGTGTGAACTTGCATGCGACGGAGAGAGACAAACAGGATTGGGTCAAGATAATCAATAACAAGAAAAAAATAGACAAGACGACCGCCGATGGAGCAGCCGATTAACCGACCAGGGCACGCCTGGAAGCCTTCGCTGTGTCGCGGCTGACCCGCGTCCACTTGGACAGCCGAGCCACGTCAGCCTCCGCCGAGTCGAGCATATCGCTCGTGCGCTGCAGCATCAGCGGTAGACCCGCCAAATCAACCACCTCGGGGCCGTATCGCAAGCCGCCCAGGATGCTCGTGCGCTTCGCCAGGCTCAGCGACGTGTCTATGAGCACGTACGACTCGTCCGTCGACTCTAGCTGCGACTCTAGCTGCGGTTGCGCGCGCGGTTTCTTCCCATGCCCGTGCCTAGACGACGGCGCAGGAACAACGGTCAACGGGCTCCCAATCGTGCTGGACAGACTGCTGCCCGTGACGCTGGTCGGCGCGGTGCTGATACCGCTATGGGCCGCGCTACTGCTGACGCTGCTCGTGCGGCCGTGTCCAATGCCAGATAGCGCGTGCTGGCTTGGGGAAGGCGTGTAAGTTGTGCCTGCCGATGCATGCGAGGCTTGTTGGAGCTGGTGCGGCCCCTTGGGCGGCACGTTCGGCGGGAATAGGTCCTTTGGCGGTGTTGGGGGTGGGATATCCTCTTGAGACTGCGCTTGAATACGCGCATTGAGGAGACTGTCAATGACCGTCTCAATGCGGGAGATCTGAGACTTGGCGCTGTGCAGATCGTGATCAAGCTGGAAACAGTGAAAGTTAATACGATTTCTGTCCCAGCAGTCCACCTCGGCCAACTCACGTCAGCAAGCGCCACATCCAACTGGCCCAGATCCGCCTCGATGCGTACAAACAGCTTCGGCGCATTCCTCACGACAGCCGGATCGACCGCACTAAACTCCTCGCCAAAGTTCATCGGATGCCTAAAGCTCGTCGTCGTCGCCGGTGCCGTGGTTGGGCTCGGCGGCATTGAGCCACCACTATTATCCTTGCTCGACGAGAACATGCTCGACAGTCGCGGCCGCTTCGTACCGACACTGCGCACGCTGCCCGCACCGTCATCGTCCACGCGCGGCCCTGACGGCGGCACGAGCCCGCCGAACGCGACAGGCGTGGCGCTGCGACTTGCTGCGGGGCTGTTGAGTGGGCTGAGCGCGCCGAACTGGCTTGTGCTTGTGTTGGCGTGCGTGTTGGCCGTCTTGCTCGAGCCCACGACCGGGCTGCTCGGGTACCCGGCGACGACGGGCGAGCTGGGGAACGATGGCGGCTGCAAATGCTCGTGCTCCTGTCTAGCGACGCTAATGTTTGCCGTCGAGATGCGTACAACCGGGCGTCGTTTCTTCTTGCCATCGTCTGCGTGTGCCTGGGTTGCAGACGCATCCCTGTTCTCCTTGCCAGCCCGCTTGAAGCTGAACACGCCCTTCAATACATCAACGAAACTTGACGTGCTCGACACCGTGCGCAGGTCCGGCGCGGACTTGGCATTCGCCAGCAACCGTTCCTTCGCCTTACTCCACTCGCGATGGTCCACCGGCAACGGCGGGACCTCCTCCGCCCCATACCCATGCCCATGCGAAGACCCAACCGTCGGACTCGGCGGCACCGCACCGCGTTCCCTGTCCCGCGAAAACCGTGCAGGCAGGAAACTCGCGCGCTTGCGCACCTTCTCCTCACCGCCATGATTGATGCTCTTGACGCTCTTGACGCTGACCTTGGACGACCGCCGTTCCCGGCGCTCGCGTCGCTCACGGCCCTCGATCTCGCGTAACCGCTCTCGTTGCACCTCGCGTGCGCTCAGCAGTATCGCAGCGCTCCGCGCACGTGTCCCGCGTAAATCGATCGTCTGCTCGCCGAGCGATGTTGCGCGGTGTAGCAGTGATCGTAGGACGAGTGCGGCTAATGCGGGAAGTTCGTCCGACCCGGACGTGTTGATGCTGAGTCCGGTGAGTCCGGTGAAGAGCGAGGTGTTGGACGCCGCGGGCGTGGTGGTGGGCTGGATGAGGAACGGCGTGTTGACGTTTACGGGCACACCCTGACCCGGTGCGAACGCGTGCTGGGCCGCCGCGAACGGACCGCCTTGCCCACCCATCGCAGACCCGAGTCCACCAACAACGCCAGCTGAGGTAGGCGAAGTCGCAAGGAGATCGCATAACGTGCGCATCGCGCGGCTGAGATCCTTCGTTGCCAAGATCTCCTGTACCGGCGGTGACGGCTGCTGCTGCTGAGGTGGAGGTGGACGAATCGACGTCGCGCTACTTGCGAACGTGTCGAACGTATGCGCCGTATATCCCGTATATCCCGTGGTGCCCGTACGCGTCGAATAGACATCTGCACCTGTCGCACCGGCGCGCGTCGAGTACGTCGTACCCGTCCCGCCCGTCCGCGGCGAGTAAACCTCGGTACGAATACTGTTCGAGCTTGGAAAATGATGCAACCCGCGTTCAGGAGACGATTCGTGACTGCCGGAGAAATGCGCCTCGGAAATCTCGGCCAGCTATGCAGCACCAGATTCGTTAGCCGTTATATCGCATCGCGCGGTTTGAACGCGCGCGTACCTGCTCGTGTTCTGGGACATGAAACTGGACACGCGATACGGACCCGTTGACACTGGCGCGGTGGCTCCGGCTACGTCGTCTCTCCCTAGGTTGTGTGGGGGCGAGGGGACTGATAGTGCCTGGGTCCGCGAACAGACCCGCAAAGTGTGTTTGAGCGACTTCGCGTGGGTCAGTCTGTTTCGATTCGCGCAGTGATGAATAGATGGAGGGGATAGGGGTTTAGAACGTGCAAGGGGAGACGTGGAAAGTCAATGTGACGGCCCAAGGGCCGCAGTGTAGACGCGGACACAGGGGTAAGCGATAACGCGGGACGAGATAGAGACGCGCGAGTGGAGCGACAGCAGGAGAGAGCCAGGGGTGTAACGTATGTATTGGTGCGATAGGTGCAGCAGCGAGAGAGAGAGAGGAAACGCGCACGGTGAGCGGCCGACCAAGCGCACAACGACCGATACAAGGCGACAGATGAGGAATCAGACCCAGACACACGACGCACGACGCAAGGAACAGCGGGCGCAAAATCAAGTCGACGATGCACCCGTCGGCAAGCCATGTCGGATGTCGGGTGTCGGTGTCGCGGTCGCAGAGGATTACCGTTTTCAATGCCGTGTCCAACGCAAAAACCGAAAGCGAGATAAGATGCCATCGATAAACCGGGCGATAGAGTTGGGGGTTGAGCGTAGCGCGCGCGACACAATCAAGGTTGGACCGGGTAGCGTTGACGCGCAGGGTAAGGGAAAGGTTACCGGGACGATGATGGAAAGGGGGCAATCCGGGCGGGACGACGAACGGTTGGAGCGGAGCGCGAATGCGTTATTCGGGCGACGATCAGGGTTTAGGAATGCAGCGATGCGGAGCACGAGGAGGGCGAGGACGACACGGTGCGCGTTCAAGGGATGGATCACGCCACGAGAAACGACAAAAACAATCAAGAAAAAGAAGATAAATCCGTCAAAAAGAAACGGAAGAAAAAGACAGTCAGCAACGCTCCCACATTACAACACAAAAAAAAAAGGAACCAAGCCCACTGACCCACGATCATTCTTCATCGCCCTGACTTCTCCCCGTACATCTGCATCGAGCAACGCGGCGAGCACGTCGGCGCTGAACCCTCGTTCGGCCGCGGCGTGTAACGGAGTCTCGTTGTGTCCGTCTTTGGCGGTCAGAGAGAACTTGAGCGTGTGTATGAGATACGAGGTGAGGGCGTAGAGTGGTGAGACGGCCGTTGAAGTGTCGACGTCTGTTTTTCGAACGAAGCGAGTCAGCCTCGCTCCTAACAGACGAGCCAAAAAGGGACATACCAGACGACCCCACGACCTCATCCACCGCATACCTCGCAAACACATGCAACGGCGTCAACCGTTCCCCCCTCTCATCAAGCGTCGGCAACCCCACATCCGCGCCCGCACTCCACAGCGCCTCCACGATCTCCCTTCTACTACACGCCACCGGAAGATCGACGCGCAACGCCCAATGTAACGCGCTCCAGCCTTGGCCGTCGGAGAGGTTGACGATGCCGACGGGTGCGACGCCGCTGCGGGGTGGGAAGAGGAGCGAGCGGAGAAGGGGCACATTGCCGACGTGCACGGCGGCGATGAGTTGGGAGACGCTCGAGGCGAGGGTGCGCGGTGCGAGGCGCGAGAGCGAGGGCGGCGCGTATTGGGCCGCTAAGGCGGCTGCGGAGGTGGTGGAGGATTTTGTGGGTGAGGTGGTGCTGCTGGTGGTGAGGGGTGCCGCTGGTAGGGAGTTGGAGAGGAGCGTGAGGAGCGCGGTTTGGCTGGCTGTGTGCGGGTCGTGCGGGTTGTGCTGCGTCTGCTTGGTGAGGATCTGGAAAAAAGTCGGACAAGTCAGCATTTTTGCACGTGTGCGCGTGTGGCGTTTGCGCATGTGGCTGAATGGGTGGCGGAGACAGCATGCGCGAAGGTTGAGCTCCGGGAAAGGAAGACGACGACGGGGAGGGTTTTTTTGGACGTGGACCAGTGACGCTCGGACGCGAAGCACGAAGGGATTGAATGGCAGGCAGGCAAATCAGGCACTCGAGTAAGGAAGGATGCACGCGAAGCAAGCCCTCGGACGGAGCATTGGCTGGGAACCGTGGACGAGTGCGTGTGTAATGTCCGCGGCTCTGCGGTCTACAAGGCAACGAAATAGAAGAGGGTGCACACACTCACCTTGAGACGTTGCCTTCGTAAGGCGAGTTCGCACATCCACATGATTTGCGGGCTGGTGAGCGCGTGTTGGAGGACGCTGCGGGTGTTGGCGTCGCACAGGTCGACGTGGGCGCCATGCGCGAGCTGCGAGCGTGTGACAGTAGCCCAGATTGGCATGGGGAGTCGTTACAGATTTATCCGGATCGGCCACGAGGCGATGCGAGTGATGATGACGACGACGAGGGGGAATAGGGGAAATATTAGGCATGAGCACGCCGGCGGTAATTTCGGAGATAGCAGTGCGCACCAATATCCTGGCAACGTCCACGCTCCCGTCGCGGGCGGCATCTGTTTCAAAATATGAGGCTCGTCGGAAAAATTGCAATTGCAATTGCGTACACATGAGAGGTGTGGCCCCGCCGGCGTCCATGCAGTCGACTGCCGCCGCGCCGTCGCTCTCCTTGAGGATGGCGTTGACGCACTTGGGCCAGTTGAGCCACGCCGCAAGAGCCAATGGCGTGACGATGCGTGCAGAGTTGAGCGTCATGAGATTAATATCTGGACGGGCGAGTAGGAGCTTGAGCACGCCGACCCGATTCGCATCCTCGGTCGTCGCGTCCGGTGCGCTGTCGATCTCTCTGAAATCCACACGTCAGAACATTGAGTGCAAGGAACAGGGAGGGGAGGGGGAAATGTGACGCACGCGTGACCGAGGAGCGCGAGCCAGAGCACGGAACGGTGTTGGTCGTCGAGCGAGTTCACATCCGCGCCTGCATCGAGCGCACGCTGCACGCCCCGCTCGTCCGCGCGCGCACACGCCACGTGCAGTGCAGCGGTAGCCTTGCCACTCATTAGTCCCGATGATGAAGGTCGGGTAAATCTGAGAAAGAGGGATGAGAGCGGGCAAGGAGAGGTGAGGGAGAGATTCGGAGTTGTCGCGGTGCCCGGGTCTAGACAAGCGCGGTCATCCCCGGATGCAACACGGCCGTGATTCGTGCAAAGATTTCAACTGTCGTCCGCGGACACTGACACGAGGTCCTCCGTCCCCTCCGTCCCCGTTTAAAATCTGAACCCATCGATGTGCCTATTGCCGCTGCAGATGCCCGGTGTTCGTTAATACCGTCACGTGATACATAATGCACAACACACATGCACGACGCCACCCCCCGTGACCGAACGCGTCGACCCCCGACGGCCAGTCCTTCATCTGCATCAACGGTCCCGTAAACAGCCCGTGCACGTGGGCTCGTGCGCTGCCACCACCACCACCGCCGCCGCACCCTCTGCCCAGCCACAGTCACCGATCTTCTGACCCCGCCTGTCAACTGCCACCCGCTCATTGATCAGGAGGTTCTCTTGTATATTACTCGCGACTTCACTGTCCCGGCAGTCGAGGGTGGACAATCCATTCCCAACGCAGGCGGATGACGGCTCACCTTGACGCCGTCGTGTGTGGGAGGGGACTGCCAAAAAGATTCGCGCCGCCGCCATAACGATGGGAGAGAAGAAAGGAGAGCGTTACGTAACGCGTAAGCGCGCATTACAGCCAATCATCCTCTTCGTCAGAACCATCGTCGAACCCGGTTCTATTCCTCGACGGGGGCGAGAAATTTTCCGTTGCTGCTTCTATGAGGGTGTGCATGACGCACCACCGTACGTCCTTTCCCCTCCAATACGATTTTATGAGTCCCGCACCGGTTTTGCCGTCGTTTCAGTCGGTGGGGTGAGTCATTTGATGTCGCGTGCAAATGACGCGCGTCCAATATCCTTAAATTGTTTTGCAATGGCTTCGTCGTCCAGCAACGGATCGCCCACCCCCCATCGTGCCGCCACCACCATACCTCTTTAGGCTCTGCGCCGCCGCCGCAGTGGGGGTCTAGACCCCCTCGGTGAATCCGACAACAGCCACAGTTGGATATCCTGACCGTTACGCCCGTGCCCGGTTCACGATCGATCAATAGACATTGGTAATCACCTTTTACATACATACATACAAATTTTTTTCTCCCGGTATCGCTTCACTGCTTACATCGATCCTTACTAACGTATAATCCGGATCAGTCGCTGCTACACCGGTTGTCCGCGCTTGAACCCATGTGAGCACCGTGTCCGCGCTCGCAGCCTTAGATTTCGTTCGAGAGAGGAGCGAACGCTCATTCGTTTCGTTCGGACTTTGCCCCTCATTTGAACCCACGGCCACACACACTCTATCTAGCCATGACCGTACCGAAGCAGACCAGAATGGATGCACATCAGTCAGTCAGAGCGACGGTCGGCTTGGGACAAATCACGTGTTGTTGAACCCGGTGCATGGCCCCCCTCCAACCTGGCATCTCATAAGCCTGTTAGTCATCTGAGGACGGTTTTGTAAAGGTCTGGTATAACTAGCGCAGCTTCTGCATGAGTTTGCAGTGTTGTCGGTTCCAACGGTTCCGGTCCGAGCATACGCATGCGTTCCAGAGATTTACCGCTGCCCCCCGGCCCCATATGTAGATGTCAATGTCAATATCCCAGATTGTCACATCAGAGTAGTCGGCCGACGATCGGGATAAGAGACGATGCTGAATAATTCACCGTGTGTTTTTTTTTTTTGGCGTAAGAGCGCGAACTGTCAGATTATCGAGAAAAAAAAAGTGGATGCTGAGAAGCCTCCTCGTCAGGTTAATCCTATCGAAGTACCAAAAGCACGCGTGCGCGCGCCACATGACGATTGCCCGGGAAATTGTACTGTCTGCGAGAAAATAAAATAAAAACACAACGTCGCAAATCTCCGGTATTTGACTGACCGTACGCCCATTCCATCGATTCAACAGCAGTCGATGGACCTGTTCCATGAGCGTGATTGGCACCGACTGTCCCCAAACCAGGCCCGCTCTTGACAGCACGCATCAGTCCGCTTGGACAGCTGAAATCACGTTTTTTTTTCTTTGAGGGAGAGGTTGGCTTCGGAAAGGCACCGAGAAAAAAACCAAACTTGTCCGGAGATTGCCTGACAGCCGGCTTTCCTAAGAAAATGAGGTGATGACGTCCAAATGTGAATGAGGGTTCATAAACGATCGTCGTCCACATACATATCAGGCGCTCGGGGAAGATATCATCCTGTTTACTGAGCCAATCAGACTGTACAACACCGAAAAAAAAAAACTCGGACTCCAAAATGGTGCATGCTCTCGTGAATCGATTCGGCTACGTGGCTCCAACCTATAGTGTTGATGTTTCTCACAGCTCATATGTCGCCAAAACGTTTTACAGCCGTTTCCAAATTGGGCTGCGCGGCGCTCAGAGAAACCGCCGCGCTCCGAAAAGAGTCCCGCGCATATCTCCTGCATATCTGCAGCTCTATGTACAAAATTATATTTCTGAGATGGGGCACACCGGGGCAAGAGACTGACGCATTTTAAATTACGAAAATCTAAGGAATAAATTTCAACTACTGTACCAACTATCTCGCAATAACCGGGACCTTGGGCAACATTGAATGTATAAAAACAACTCATAACACTTATTTATGGCATAATAAAGAGCCTCATGTCTTCATTCAGGCTTGATCTTCTGTCTGAAGGCTTTCTCACAACATCAGAAATTTCTGGGCCTCACAGGATTGGTCTAGAGCTTTACCCAGCCAGTTTTCAGTCTCCAGGCTCTTCGTTATGCTACAGATAAGTGTTATGAGTTGTTTTTATACATTCAATGTTGCCCAAGGTCCCGGTTATTGCGAGATAGTTGGTACAGTAGTTGAAATTTATTCTTTAGATTTTCGTAATTTAAAATGCGTCAGTCTCTTGCCCCGGTGTGCCCCATCTCAGAAATATAATTTTTGTACATAGAGCTGCAGATATGCAGGAGATATGCGCGGGACTCTTTTCGGAGCGCGGCGGTTTCTCTGAGCGCCGCGCAGCCCAATTTGGAAACGGCTGTAAAATCACCTTTGAAGCTTCACACAATCTTGTCAAGTTTTTGCATGATTTACAAAGGAGATCTTGAAGCTTCGAAATATTTTGCTTGTTAAAGGGACCCGCCAAACGTCACAAATCTTCATCAAAGGTCGGTAACTTGAAATTCCACTGGTTACACGCCCGAAGATATACCCTATGTTCGCCAGGTACTTGCGCCGTGAGGCGATGGCCGACGACATCATTGTTCTCTCACAGTCAGAGTTACTGCTCAAAATCAGGAAGTCAAGTTCTGCCGTTTGTAAAGTCTGATCAATCTGTACCAGGTGAATAACGGTCGCATGGTCAAGGTACTTGTACGCCTTCATTTGATTTAGAGTCAGCTTTCCTAGAGATTGACATGTTTGTACTGTCATTATACGTGTACACTTCCACTCAAATGCAGCAAGAATTGACAAATTTATTGTTCTGTTGCAGATGAAAGAGAGCATTGAGTCGCGGATAACCACTCAGCTAGACTTTCGTTTACAGCTGTTTTCAGACCGGCTTGCGCCGGCCCCCTCGATGTCTACCCCTGTACGCGCGAAACTTGTCCCGCGAATAGAGCCACGAAATCGCGACCGATTTTGACGCAACAATGCTCATTCTAATGGGGCAAAGTGGGGCAAGATCGCCATGTGCTTAGAATATTAAAATACTGACATTTTAAAATCGTCATTTCCGGCGGATTTGTCGCGCTATTCAGCCACCTTTTTGCTCCCCCAGGCTTTGCCTGCCATATTGACACATCTCTCAGTAGCAATACAAGCAGGACTGGCATGGTTTCACAAGGGTTCATTTGTTCGTTCCTGAGCCATGAGGCTGCCAGGCGAAATTGGTGTAGCGGCAACAGCCCCGTCCGCCTCGCGGCTTTTACTCCTCCTTTTCACTGCTAAAATGTCTAGGGTGCCTAGGGCGAGGATTGGGCAAGCAAAGAAGGGCAACGCGAAGAAGAAGAAAGGTAGATTTGATGAGCTACTTGGTCGAGTCGTTGGCCAGTGTTGATCCAAGACTCAAACCCGCACAGATCAGAATGCACAGCGCACAAGATCCAAGGAGCAGCACCAAGGCCATGTAAATCATCTAGCTCAAACTACCGAGAATGCTCAAGGCCAGCAAATCGTCATCCAAGCCCTTGCTGGTCACGTTGGTGAGTTGTTGCTCCGAGATTCCACAAACACACTCGTGCGGCTCCGTGTCCCCATCACATTCACAAACTAAAATGCACTACCCTGTAGCAAGAGTCACCCATGATGAAGCTAGAGTTGGGCTCGAAGTGCAGTCAGCAATGAACCTGCCGGAGTCACGGCCCAAACGTAATACTGCCTGGAAGACTAATGCTGGAGTGCGGGCCACACTCGAAGCCGAGGTAAGTGTGCAAATATAAACTTCTACACAGCTCTGATCTTGTTTTGTAACTAGGAGAGTGAAATGGAGGTGGATTCAGACGAATCTGCCAGCGGGGCGCAAGCCGACGAATGCAAGGTATGTCTGACTTGGGCTCGCGTTTGGCTCGTGGCCCTAATGTCAAGTCTGCAAAGCGTGTCACCTTCATAGAGCCACATAGTGATGCAATGGACATAAGAGACCAGCAAGCTGGAGCAAGTGGCAACGATAGCCTGCCCGAGTCGGAGTTTGACGAGGGATTGACCTTCGACCATCCGCAAGCAATCAGCACACCGGCTCGACGTTCACGACAGTCTCATAACAATGAGGAGAGTTTTTCTCCCGATGAAGCCGAAGATTGGTACGATGATCCATCATTGGTTTTGCTTCCAAGTCGCGACGATCGGGGAGTACTTCCTCCGCCAGCCCGGCCGCAAGGCCAGCAATTGCATGTGGCTATACATAACGAACGTGCGTCAAATTAACCACTGAATTGACCTGTTTCTCATGCAATACTCAGTGGCACCGACTGGCCAGCGCAAGGTTGCTCGTATGAAAGTTCCTGCACCCGCACCAACACTCGCACCCGCACCCATCATCCCATTGTTTGGTAAAGGCAAGTAGTACCTCATGAGGGGGAGGAATTGATATTTACGCAACCACAGTGACCATATCTTTGATCAATGTCATGTCAAAGGCTAGGAAGAAGCCGCGACGAGAGCAGTCGATCACCAAGCTTGATATCGATTCATTCAGCAAGCTTCGCACCTTCGTGCTCGCCACACTTTCCTGTGCAAATGCCGAAGAAATCAGTGACTTTGAGTACCGGCTATGGCCAGCGGATGTGAGGCATGAGCTCAAGACAGCTGATGACTTCGAGAGCCTGTGGTTGCAAGCGATCCCCCAGCGCGAGACCAAGACCAAAAAACAAGTCACCATCATGATTGACTCTTTGGTCAGTTGCATCTTTTTCTACATTGCGACAGCCAAATTTGACTGAATGTGTTGATCTCAAGGCTGCCGAGGAGCAATCCAAAGTCAACCAGGCACGTGTTGGTGCATACAAGAACGTCCCGGAGAACCTGCTCTCCGGTGATCCTGTAGAGAACGAGTGGACTGCGAAGCTCTATTATTGTCATGCGCAGCAGCGGCAGTGTTCCAAGTGCCCACCTGGCACGTTCTGCCTGGTCGGTTTTGATGGCAAGCATGACATCGCTGCACTGCAGATTTCAACCTGGACTAATGCTCTGGCAAGTCTGGACAACCGTTGAAACAGTCAAGATACCATCCTGATCATGTTTCAGATGCGTCGAGAGCCAGGTGTCACACTGAAATCCCCGCCAAAGGTCAAGATATTTGCTAGTTACTGGGGTCCAAGCATTCCACTCCTCGATGGTGACCATCCCAACAAACACGAGCCTGGCCTAAAAAGAAAGCTGCTGCTGCTGCTACTGCCTCCCTCGACTCTGTTGCTCTTACCACAGCCATTGCAGCTGCTCTAACTGCGGTCGGTGATCAGCAACGTAGCTGCCAGCCTGTACACCAAGATCGTGTCATCGTCGAGATGGAGGACTTCATTGCCGAGCACCATCGCTTGTTTGCACAGGCAATTGATTTCTTCAAAGAACTCCATACTGATGAGGAGAATGACCCCAACCCTCGGAATTGGATACAATTTGCAGATCGGTTTGTGTCCGCAGGCTCCACATCAGTTGGTGACCTTTACAGCTGGCGGAGTGAGCAGGAACTGGTGGAGAAGATTGGCATGCCAATTGGAATGGCTCGGGCATTCATCCCGAAGGTTCGCGTTGCATGTAATAAAGTCCTGCGCGAGTATCGAGCGCGGGCTGACTGATTTAGTACGATGGTCTTGTTTTACGACTCAGATTACGTTCATTGGCATATGGAATATGACATTCGTGATATACAATGCTGTGGCTCTCGCATCGGCACCCTAAGGACCATCCTAAAACCTTAGCATTGAGTCGTGCACTTTTCATACCCGGCTGCACACCCTCCCAGTGCCACACAGCCTCCATCATCTCTTGCTCGCATGTATGCTGCTCCACCGTGGCCTTGCGCACCTTGCGCTCGCGCCACTGCCAGTCCACACGCCGCACGCGCAGCGCAAAAACCGCGCTCACGGGCCGGTGGTCACTCACGTCGACCTCCCAGCGGCGGTAGCTACCCGGCTCGCAGCATGCGAGAATGCGGTCGCACCACGCTGGCGAGCGAGGCTTTTCCTGCGAACTGTCATATGACGTGCTGTGCCGGTCATACTTGTACGTCGGGTCGAAATCGGGTGTGGATGGGTCCTTGGCACGCGATGAGGATGCCTCGACGAAGCCGGCCGTGCGTAGCCGAAATGTGGGATTGTTGCGTAACTGCTTGACCAACTGATCCTGCGACGCTAGATGGCCGAGTTCTGGAAACCTGACGTGCGACAGAACAGCGTCGCGACGGGCGTCGATGTGGTAGTTGAGGTCTCCGTGGAGCTGTTCAGTTTCGGTCAGCCGCATACTCGAGGCGTGTTCATAAGGGCACACACCAGCACAATTTCGTGATCAAGGATCATGCTTCCACCGCCAACATACGCTACCGCACCACCCCCAGGCGACCGCAAATCCCCATCCTGGTCGTAGCCATCGCCACTAGAAACCGGAAGGGCCGCACGGTCCTCGAGAATCGCTGCGATATCTCCGCTGCTGGATGTGTTTTTGCCCAGCTGCCAGATGGCAATTGACGAGACAAATCGATGAGTCGTCCAACACGAACCGCACCACAACCGCGCCCTGCAAAAGCATAACACCGTCAATGTCCAGTCGAACAGCGAAGACAGCGACAGGACGAGACGAACCTTGTTACCCCAGCGCCCGCCGAGCCCGCGTTTGACGACACTGACAGCGACGTCGCGCAGACCCATACCCTCACCCATTTGATCACGGCGTACAAACGCAACGCTGAAGAGGCCAACGAGCTGTTGCACCGCGACAACGGCGTACGGCGTGCCGGGCAGCGCGCGGGCTAGAGCGCGCGCGCCATCGCGTCCGGCCATGCGCGGTAGCGCGGTGTGATGTGCGACTCGACCTCGGTGAGCACGGTGTTGCCGTTCGCAGTGGTGCCGTTCGATTTGGGCTTGTTCTTGCCGAGCAAAACAGTTTCTACAGGTAGCTTCAGCATCAAGAATCAGGGTGACGACGGGAAAAAAGAGCTTACTGGCAGTGACTGCACGGTCATCGAGGTCCACGACCTCCTGGAAGCCAAACACCACAATCTCTGGCGCCTGCACATCGCGGACGAGATCATCCAAGAACTTACGGTTCCCAGCAACGTTCCCGCCATTCGTATGGTCAAACAACGTGTTCGCCTTGGCCGCGCCGACGTTCCACGTACACACCATTGCGCGCAACTGTCTATACTCGCAGAATGCCTCCTCTCGCCCATCGAGAGCCATATTCCGTGCATTCGCACCCAGCAACCTGTCCCAGAACCGCAGCACCGAGTCGCGGCCCACTGAGTGCACCGCCAGCCGCGTCGCGCCGGGCTGCAGGTCGAGCCCAACGTGCACAACCGGCAGGCCCTCCTTGCCAACTGCGATCGCGGTGTCGTCGGACGACTCGGAGCCCGTGCCCGTCGCTTGCCAGACGTTGGTCACGTGCCAGGGTCGGTGTGCGCCGTCGGATGGGTCGTAAGCTGTGATCGTGCCCTTGCGTGAGCCAACCCAGAGTCGTGCCGCGATTCCGTCAAGCGTGAAGACATCAGACGAGCCGACCTTGACACTGTACTCGAGACTGGGTGGCGTGCGGCGCGTTAGGTTGGACGGCGGTGGCGACGTTAGGGAGCTGGTGTTATCAGATGAAGAAGTAGAGTGCAAAGATGGGAGCGAATACGTCGACGAATTGGATAGTGCAGACTGGGGCGGCGAGATAAGCAGCTCGTCAATGCCGTTGTCCACTGCGAAGCTCCACACACTCACGACGCCGCCTTCGTGGCCGAGATACACCAGGCCGGGCATGCTCATGAGCATGCTGCCACAATGCACGGCGCCGACGCCCGGAACGCTATCCATCTTGAGGACAAACGGCAGCGTCGGGCCACCAGAAAGATCGTACACACGCACGATGCCGGCCGACGTCGCGCCGCTGCCCAAACTCAGCGTCGAGCTCGACGCATTAGACGCAAGATCCTCCAGCTTGCCAAGACTGCTCTTCGCGTCTTGTGCTGTGGCGCCGCCGCACCGCTGCTTGCGACCCACAGCCAGCTGCCCCAGAGCCTGACCCAGGTCGGCACGCTGCGCTCTGCGAGCCGCATGAGCCGCGCAGCCTGGCGCAGCATGCTCGCGCTGTTGGTTCCGCGCGTGCATATCCATCGCAGCGCTTTGCCTGCGTCGTCCACCGTCACGAGCTCAGCCCCGCCGCGCACCATGCGCATGACCACGCCGCTATGGATCGCCGCGCGCATGTCGATGACATGGCAGCTTTTCGTTGAGCCACTGGCGGGAAGCGCACCTGGCGAGCGCGGGATGCAGCGGAACGAGGAAGGAAAGCCACAAGCGGAGTTGCTGAGAGTTGTTCTCGTCCACTTCACGCAAAAGCATGGTTGACGTACCTCGACACCAGCTTGGCTCGTATATTCCGGTTGCAAAGCGTGACCTGGTCATCTATCAAGCAGAAACACTTTGCAAATCCTCTGCCGAAATTGCCGTCGACTTAGACCTGCCACTGCGTTCGGTACAATTCATTCGACACCGCTGGCACATTCTCAAGGAGGTTATCTCGGAACCTAGGCGTGAAGGGCCTCCAAAGGTCTTATCTGACATGCATTGTGAGGTACGCAGATGTGCTCTCTGGAGATAGTCACTGATGTCCATTCTATCAGTTTATCATCGGTCTCGTCTCACACAGTCCAGAGCTATTTCTGGAGGAGGTCAAATGCGAGCTCTGGGATAGACACAGAGTGTCTGTGTCATTGTCCACTTTATACCGTACAATGAAGGAGCTGGATCTTACATTCAAAGGTGTAAGTCGCTGTGATCATACCCCTTGACCCCCTTGCATGGACTTACCTCTTAATCCTCAGCTCTCCAAACGTGCAGCAGAGGTATCTGTAGAAAAGCGAATTAAATATATTAACTCCATAAGAAATGAACTACCGGAGCGGCTTGTCTTTGGTGATGAATCGGCCGTGAATGCACTGACCGGTGTCCGCACCCACGGTCGTGCCCTGTCTGGCCAGCGCGCCTACTCAACTCAGCCATTCACTCGAGGAGAACGGTTTGTCTCATAGTTTGAGGATTCTAACTCACTATACTCATGTTCAGCCAGAGTCTCTGTCTTGCCGGCCATCACACAGACGGGCATCATCCACTTGGCGACTGTCCTCGGTGCATTCAATGGGACAACATTCTTGAAGTTTCTTGATGGCTTACTCCCTAAAATGCAGCCATATCCAGCCCCTCGCAGTGTCCTCATCATCGATAATTGTGCAATCCACCACATTGACGAGGTTGAGGCTCGGTGCACCGCCCGGTACAGTTATTCAATCCCTTTATGTCAGATCCTGATTTAAATCCTTTTAGAGGTGTTAGACTTGTTTATCTCCCGCCATACTCGCCTGACTATAACCCTATCGAGGAGATGTTCTCCGCATTCAAAGCACACATCCGGCGGCACAACACCGAGTCCCGTGCTGTTCTTGCCTCCAAAAGCAAATTCTTACTTGTATCATTCCTTTCCGATGCTCTTCACATGGTTGCGACTCCAGATTCTTGCCGTGGGTGGTTCCGGAGATACATTCCTAGGTAGTATTGTACTATGCTTCAAGACCCTGTTTCATGCCTTCTTCACCACAATAATAGACCTAAGACAATCATTCAAGCTCAGTATACATGCATGATGTGTTAAATCTGCAGGAATCGATTAACTGAGTGGGGTATAGGTGGGACAAGTCCATAACAAAGTGAATTTTTAAACATTGATATTTCATAAACACAAGTGGATGGCGCTCTTGCCCCATTTTGCCCCGTCAGAACGAGCATTTCAGCGTCGAAAACGGACGCGATTTCGTGGCTCTATTCGCGGGACAAGTTTCGCGCGTACAGGGGTAGACATCGAGGGGGCCGGCGCAAGCCGGTCTGAAAACAGCTGTAATCAGTTAATCTGTCCCTTCCACAGATGCAACTCGGGACTGACGTAGATATTAGCGCGCTGAATACTACAGAGTAATTTATGAACGCTTATTTTTTCAATCTGTGAGAACTGGGGCAGCTCTAAGCAGTAATGGAGGGGCAAGGAAACCTCAACTCGCCCTTTGCAGTGTGTGACTAAGGCTTGTCTGCGGGTACTTAACAGTGGTAGTCACTCAGCTCGAGATTTATACCCCTTTCATACATCTTGAATGCGATGCAGCTAGATAAGTTTGACTACGACCAAGCACTCATCGGCAGGCGAAGCTATATGTCCTATAAATCAAATACACTAGTACCGTGGTAGTACGGTTCATGCAGGAAATATGTGGGGAAACACGGGATGATAACACGGGTGGTGCAGAGATCGGCCATTGACCACAGTTCCGCGTAGAAGCAACACTCAGCCGGCGAGGCCCGCACCTCGAGCGCTTCCTGGTTCGCTTCCTACTCCGCCGATACCCAGATCGAGGGGCCGCCCTGCCGCAGCAGTCGCCTATTTAGTATCCCCGCCTACGTGCCACTGGCAACTAGAGACGTCTCCGGTAATCCGATGTCTTGCATGCAATTCAGATGCGAATTCGATATTGACTGTGGCTCCTCGTGTGCGACCTTGGTTGTCACTTTCAGCAACACCAGCAGCGCGGATTGCTTTGAGTGACATAGCAAGGTAAGATCAACAGTAGGCGCGTCTGGACAAATGAGTTACGCCCTTGCTTGCACGACGCTGAAGACGTCATTTTCTCCTCGTGACCAAAGCGCTGTTTTGCAGAACCTTCCTGGACGGCCAGAATCAATCACACAAAGCCTTTCCAAGGTAATAGATTGCTTCTACACGGTCAACATCGCAGAAGGGTCTCACTGTGCTTTCAGGTAGTATTACTATGGTTTGCGCCAAGTCAATGTCATCGAGGACAGGTCGGGCCAGCTTGGGTCATGCTACCTGGCTGTGCCCTTCCTTCTGTGTGACACCTTTCTCTCCAGTTCCGCCTATTATGAGCAGATCATGTCGTACCTTATGTACCGCAGCGTGGTGCTTCTCGGCTTCAGTGCGGTAACTTCTGCATGCTTCGTCCCGCCTTCCACCGCCGGTGGGCTTCTCCTCTCGGGTGCCGAACGCAAGCCATGCTCCGAGCTGCCGAGGCGTAACGGCCGCCGAGGAAGGCTCATGTTAAATAGGTATACCAAGAATCAACGTAGTGCATCCCACTCGCTACCCAGCTCGCAGTGCACCCAACGACCATGGGCGGGATAATCGACTCGATCTTCACGTTCATAAATGCATACCCAGGACTAGTTGCGGCTGGGGTTCTTGTGGTCACATGCGCTTATTACGCTGGCCGCACGGGACTAGAACTATGGTCGAACAGCCGGTCGCCATTGCGCCGTCTGCCAGGCCCAAAAACCAATCCAAGCCTCATATTTGGTCACTTACGCGAGATGATGATGGCAGAGAACAACTCTGTGCAACAGTCATGGGTTCAGAACTATGGACGCACGCTCGCGGTGCGCGGTCCATGGGGAGTGCGTCAACACTTTATCCCGAGAAGCCGTCCTCGTTCTCACGTGACTGATGTTGCGCTCATCTGATCAGAAATGGATGTTGTTGTCGACCGATACTCGGGCCGTGCAGCACGTCACCTACGCAACGCACGTCTACCACAAGCCACCTCAAACGGCCAGGGCGGTAGCTGTTTTGCTGGGTCATGGTTCGTGCGCCGTGCACCGTTGCACTATTGCAAAGACTGAAACTGAAATTTTGAAATAGGAGTTCTCACTGCAGAGGGTACAATTGGGATGTTCGTATTTCAGTCGCGGTTCTAATGTCGAAATATTCGTAGGCAAGCCGCATCGGGACCAGCGGCGCGTTATGAATCCTGCGTTCGGGCTCCCACAGCTTCGCGAAATGTTCGACATATTCCTTGACAAGTCCATTGAGGTTCATTTGCGCTTTGCTCGGATGCCTGCGGAGATTGACGTCTCGGCTCTTTAGTTGCGCGATACTTGGAATGCCAAATGCGCCGAGACTGGCGGAACTGCAACTCTCGATTGCTTGAACACGGTCAGTTATGTGCCTGTGCAATCTTTTTTTGCATCAATGCCTAATCATGGCTCCCTCAGTTGTCGCACGCAACGCTAGACATCATCGGAAAAGCCGGTACATGATTGCATCACACGATCCCTACACTGTATGACTGACTAGCGTTTTAGGCTTTGGTTACGACTTCAACGCGCTGGGAGGGGGCTCGGATGAGCTTCTTCAGACTTTTGAGGCACTGTTCAGGAAGGATCCTTCACCCGCAGCGGTCACGAGGAACCTAGTAGGAAACATCATTCCATTCTACACGCCGGTACGCCGTACCTAATTTAGCATCACAGTACACTTACTCATAACGTTTTAGCCAGACATGCGGGCCCGTGCGCAGAGCCGAGAGAAGTTGGATGCAATCACAAATCGCTTGGTGCAGGATAAGAAGCGCGCCATTCTCGCGAGTCTTGGAACAAGCGGCAAAATGTCTAAGGAAGCCGTGGACGGTAAAGATCTACTGTCTCTTCTTCTTCAGGCAAATCTCGCAGAAGACCTTCAGGCGGAGCACAGGCTGTCAGATGAGGAGGTCATGGCCCAGATTCCCACTTTCATTGTAGCCGGTTCGTCTCCGCCATCGTTTGCGGCAGGATTTGACCACTCACCGATGACAAATAGGACACGAGACTACAGCAAATTCAATGACGTGGGCACTCTATGCGTTAGCGACTCAGCCAGGCGTGCAGCAGAAGCTCCGTGACGAGCTTGTGGAGATTGGAACGGATATGCCGTCACTCGATGCGCTTAACGCGCTCCCGTATCTAGATGCCGTGGTCCGCGAGACCCTTCGTCTATACGGCGTAGTGATTTTCATTACGCGCGAGGCCGTAGCGGACGACATCATACCTCTTTCCGAGGCCGTAACACTTGATACGGGTGAGGTAGTCACTCAGATTGAGTGAGTGCGGCTCCTGCTCTCATCCTTGCGGCGTTACTCAAGTCCACGCGCAGGATTCGCAAGGGCGATATGATAAACGTCCCTATCAGCCTCATCAATCATGATAGTGCGACCTGGGGATCTGACGGAGACAAATTCAGGTATGCAATCGTTCAACCGTCGTTCTGGGTCTCAATCTAGGCTCTGCACAGACCAGAGCGGTGGATGAACATCCCCCAGCGGCATCCGCAATTCCAGGAATTACACCAAACCTCATCACCTTCATAGGTGGACCGCGCGCATGCATTGGACACAGGTTCGCCGTTGCTGAGATGAAGGCCTTGCTTTTCCACCTCGTTCGCGCGTTCGACTTTTCGCTTCCGGTAGACCATCGCGAGATCTACAGCAAGTCGGGTGGTCTGATCCGTCCTTTGCTTCGTGGGAGCAACAAGGTTTCTATGCCACTTGTTCTGCGCCAAATGTCGTAATTAGTCTGGGGAGAAAGGGGCATAGTCTGGTGGAGCTGTTCTTGCGGACTAAACAGCATGTTTTCATGTATGTGTCGATTGAATATATCATTGCACGAGATTGAAGAGAACAATATCACATTTAACCGCTCTCCCAATTCATGATGATGATGTGAATACCAATATAACTTCAACCCACATTTCATTTCAACGGGAGGCTCCCTGACGACTCGCCGACGGCGCTAGTTTGTCAACATTGTAACTGCCCTACGATTAATTGCACTTGAAAATTTCGTTGGCCTGGCATTCCTGAAACATCGCAGTATCGGAAGAAGATCGTGAGATGGTTGTGAACGATGAAAAGCGGAATAATTCTCTACAAACCACAAACACTACTCAGCCAGAGCACACAAGACGTTCTCTGCCTTCACGCTCTTCGCACAATCTGCGGCAGTCTCCGCAGTGTCGTCCTCAATGGTCCGATCGGCACCGTAGGCGAGGAGCATACGTACGCCGGGCTCACTGAGCTGCGGTTAGCGGAGAACCGCGTTGTATACAGTCACAACGCACTCGTTATTCAGAGCCGCAAGATGTAATGCCGTTTGACCGGTGCCGCGCTTGATTGCATTGACGTCCACTGGTTCTAAGGTTCACTCGTCAGTAAACCCGTTTAGTTTCAAAAAAGCTGTCGATACTCGCCACCACCGTTCTCGGGATCCGCATTTAGAAATGCTTCGGCCGCGTCGGCGTCCCCTTGCTCCACAAGCGAGAGAAACGTTTCTGCGCGCGCAATGCGTGGATTGGCCGCAAGAAATCGTTGATGGGCGATTTCGGCGCCAAGGTCGAAGTCTGGAGTCTCGCTGTGACCAAATGGGTCAGTTTCGAGCTTTCCTGTCAGAGTCAAGGAAGTGAGGTAATGGAATATGAGGGTGTTGAGGGAAGAGATAAAGTGGCAGGAACTATGACAAACGGCGGTTTGGCTGTGGGCGGCGGGATGATAGGGCCGGATCGCCGCAACGTGACGATCGTCGTGAATCACTCCTCAGATTGGGCAGGAACAGCGCTTGATGAGAGCAGACGATATAAAAAAAGGGACAAGAGCGGAAAACTAAAGCCTATACGCAAAAACGGTGAAATGGGACAATGTTTATCTCGTTTTCGGAGTCGAGTAAACGTCACCCGCCTCGGCTAAAGGGTAATAAAAAGGGTGACACTAGAGTATCGGGGACGAAGAGAAGCGAGCATATCAACGAATCGACGTACCCGCCTTCATTGCGCACTATCACCAAGAACTGACCCTCTTCCCCGTCATTGCCGTGTCCGACCCCTTGGTAGAGTGGAATTGCGCAGACAGCGCAGGCTGCAGCATCGGGTCCATTCTCTTCTGCGTAGTCCAAGACACATTGCCAGTGATAGTGGTGGCCGCACTCGAGCTCGACGTCGTCCAACACGAGCCCAGAGTCAATCTGCATTTCATTTTCGAGTTGCAGGTCCTCTGATTCGCCAGGATCACTGAAGGATAGCAATGGGTCTGTGCACAAGGAGCATCTGAGAGACGATGAGGCCACGGGAGCTGTAGGAGCTGGTGCGGATGCTGAAGCCATTCGTGGGCCCAGCAGGAGGCAAAGATTCGAAGCGAGCGCCCGCCGTTACGGCCGTCGCCGAGTTCGTTTCTTGATCTCTTGACTACGGCTGGACTGGCCGCGTGGAAAGGCTTGCTCTAATCTCAAGTCACAATTCATTTCGCGTGCTGGTTCTGAATCTGGAGTACCCGAATTTGTGCCGGATCATGGTCGAGAGAAGTAACCTCTGTATGTACTCCCTACTGAACTGCATGTATTGCTGCTCTGAATTTCCTGACCGAAAAATCTGCAGGGCTCTTCACCACGTCACCACCATTTATGTTTGAGCTGGAAGAAACTGTTACCCCCCTAAGACGAGCCCTAAATCAAGAACTAGAACTGTGCGTTTGCGCTTTCAACACGCTTACGTATAGCTTTTTTCGCGAAACTTCTAGTCAACGAGCTACTGGCCATCTACCGCCAATGCAATCAAGTCTCAACGCAAGGTGATCTTTATTCCGCACGCCTTGTGATCGCATTCGTGCCTGCGCGCAACATCCCTTGGCCTCAGGCGACCATATTGAGCCCTAGCTCTGCAGAAGTGCCGTCCACATCAGCAAATGCAACTTTACCACTGCCCAAAGCCGTCGTGCAACTTCATAAGTCGGTGGAGCATCTGGATCTAGCAGTCGAGGTGCGTTGGTTGTATCGGAATGGGCCCGGACAGAAACGCGATCACGCGGACGGCCTAATGTGAACAACGGAAGAGACACAAAGCGTGCCAAGATCGACGCTCGAAAGAGCCACGGCCACGGTACGTAGGTATAGGTTTGCATGAACAGCGATGTCATCCTCAAGCCCGCACACCACTACAGAGCGCTGTTCATGCTCCTCGTCGGACATTTCCGTGTATATAGTGAGTACCGTGCCATGCTCCTTGATCTTGAGCTGACGCACTAAAGAATACAAACAGGTGGTTTTCGTCCGTTTCTGTAGCATTGGCAACGACGATCCCCGCTCTGGCGCCTCGGGCCACCCCTGAGAGTAGGGGTTAGTCTCTGACAATTCAGGAATTTTACTTTCTTTTCCCTCCACTCCTCATGTCACGAAACACATATATGTTGAATAAATAATACCACAGAGGTCTCAAGCATCTTTTTGTGATCTGAAAATCCCCAACGTATTGCTCGTTAAGAAGCATGAACAGCAACTCTGACAGCTCTACAGTCTCAGGCGGCTCTCGGTCCTCGGGTCGACCCTCAGAGTAGGGGTTCTGCTCGCCGAGGCTCCAGAGCGGAAATCCTCGTTGCCGATGCTAGGCTCTTCGAGCCTTGATAAGTACAGAAGTATCAAGATCGACAAGATACATTACCCACTTCATTGAGGTCACGCTGAGTAGCCTATTACAACAACTTCGCCGAGAAAGCTGTCTCAAAGTATCCGTCCACGAGATAGCCGAGAATAGTGTTTGCAAGCCAACAAAATACCCAATGGGGCAGCAAGTGTGACATTCATCGCTCTGCATATGTGTGGTTTACAGGTTTGCAAGGGGTTTTCTGCGAGCGGTAGGTAATGGAAGCGAGGAAGGCGAGTAGGGCATGGAAACAAAGATGCTGTGGACATCTCTTGCCTCGCCGCCAGCTCACTCAGGCACTTCGATGACCCTCGGAGCCTCGCCAGGCGCACCGTAGTACTCGCGGAAGCACCGTCCGACTGGAGTGCGGCGCCAGATGAAGTACTCCTGCGTCACGATATTGCCAGTACCGTCGAGCATGAAAGTGCCGTTCGGGTATGCGAGCAGGGTGTTGAGATGGAAGCCCTGAGTTCAATAGTAAGCGTAAGGTTCACCAAGCTTGTTCTGACATACCCATTCAGTATCGCCCTTCCACCTGTGAGACCGTTTTGAGCAAACGAGCCGAATAGGAAATGGTCACTTACTCATTACCATCCGCTGTAATAGGCCCATTATTAGCGAAGCGTAAAATATTGTCTATGGAACGTACTGGCAATCATGCTGTCCTGATCGAGGGCGAAGTCCTACAATGCATTTTCAGCTCAGCGCGCGACGTTAATACATCGAGACGACATACCTGGGTGTATACCGCCGTAGTCTTCGCTGTCTTGTGCACGCGCACGAGCTTCGCTTTCTCACCCGGGTGGACTCTGCAGGAATTTTAACTCCCATAAGCCAATGAGAGGAAGATAACGAACGTGACGGTCCATGGCGTGAACTCCTCTGTCTTCTTAATACCGAATACGGGGAGCTGGTTGAGCGTATTGAAGACGAGCTGGATGTCGGTTCCTGCGACACTATCTATCGTGACGTTACCGTCCACAGTGAAAGCAATGACTAGATGAATGTGAGTACAGCCCGTGTGCAATGGACTGGATGGCGGACCAGCTTGAACCTCAAGCTTAGCATCCGTGACTTTGGTCCAATGCTCTACTCCGGAATCTTGGATGTCGCATGCGCCACTGGTGTTGTCCCACTCTCGAAGAATTGTCTCGCCTCCTTCTGTTTCAACGGGATCAGAGATGTATTTTGTGTTTGGGTCACCGCGCAGTCCATTGCAAGACAGCCAACTGTGAATGAAATGCTAGGTGATCTCAACCGGGAGGAGTGGGGTAAGCAGCAGTGCATACTTGCGAGGGATGGCAATCCCTTCGTTGAGGTACAGGTCGTCGAGCGAGTTCATGGTACAGTCGCGCAGAGCATTCACTTTGTCGTAGATTTGCTGCTTCGAATAGCCGAGGATCATGAGGTCCTTCCATTCCGTCTTGATGCCTCCCACCGCGGGGTAGGACTTTGCCTTGGCATCGCTGCTTTGACTTGGGCGGCAAGCTGCGCCTTCTGGGCGACCTGGACCTAGCGGCGCGGCATAGAGAGGTAAATCCCGCTGTCGCGCCATGAGATGTGCTGTGAACTCACATTGGCCGGCGCGGCTGCAAAAACGTTGGCCATATCGGTTGGTTTAGAGTGGCGAGTTGGCACAGTCCTTGTAGAGGATGGGGACATGAGAACACAACAGCAGCCCGTTCTTTTATAGTTTCAGTTCAATAAAAATGAAATGCATATGTAGTAGCCGTTCGATCCGTGAAGCTTCCGGACATCGTGACCAACAATCAATGTCATGCTTGCTGGTTTTGCATCGTGTCCCTGCAGTGAGCTGCACGCAGAGTTCTAGCATTGAGACCCATATATCCCATCGCAGACTGGCATAGATCAATCTGGCCGAAGAGATGTACACGTAGGGCGCCAGAAGTACTGTTGGAGATTGCCGCCACGCGAGTAACTACGACCCGGGTGAGGTTCAACTACCCACGTGACCGCTTTCCCCCTGCGTGACGGGCAATACTTTTGGGGTTCGTTCAGCTGCTTAGCTCATGGGCGAAAAGAGATAACAGCGGGACCCTGGATAGCTTCGCATCTGGAATCATCTGGAATATACATACACACAGCCAGCATAATTAAAAGTACAACCTGTAACTGTTGCCCACATTAGTTCATAGATGAGGATAATAACTAGTATATTTCTGGGAACTAATCTGAGGCAAGAAACAACCAATAAATGGCCAATCCCTGCCTGTATAGGTTGTGAGTGGCAATTCACTGCCGGCTTAGGCAGTGATCAGCAGAATATTGGCTGTTTTTTGCCTCAGATTAGTTCCCAGAAATATACTAGTTATTATCCTCATCTATGAGCTAATGTGGGCAACAGTTACAGGTTGTACTTTTAATTATGCTGGCTGTGACATACTCCTCGCCGTAGTTGCAATGGTTGAAAGTCGATTAACCTGCCTAGATTACTCACAAAGCAGACTGGATTAACGGGAGGATATAGCCAATCCCTGCTGCAAGGCTTTGAAGTATACAATCAGTGTCAGCATTTCGCTTCCTGCGGAAGTATGTAAATTCGTGACTTCTTGCACCCGCACCCTCGTCTCTCTAGTCCTCCTTACTGTAACAATGTTTCTTGTGCTTGCCCACCCTCTTAATATCTGAGGCACAATCTTCATCGATGGGTCGTGGGTGGCTCAAACAACGCTTGCCTTCCCTAGATGCGCCCGACAAACTGTTAATCAGCCTGCTGTCAGCTGTTCGGGCAAAAGGCATATGCTCATTGTACTCGTCAGACATGTGAGCTTTCCCATTGTGGTGAACCACCTCTCGATGGTATGCGGCATCGAACGCATCGGTGCATCGTCCGGTTAATCGTGTGTCAAAACGGAATCCCAGCATCCAAAAGGAGCACGGGCATGCAATTCTATGAAGGAAATTACTGCCGCGGCCAAACTTTACGATTTCATGGCAAGAGCGTAATGTGAGTCAAGTGAGGCATCGGCTTACCCCACTCCAAATGAATTACTGTCCGGCGATGTTTCAAAGCCGCTAATATTTGCCCTCACAGTCAAACCCTCACCGCGAGGGTTTGTTGTGAGCTCGTAGAAGGATGGATGAAGAGGCCGATGTTAACTTATTGGACCGTGATTGAATCGCTGCCGGTGTATCCGTGAAGTTGGGGCTGTAGCTAACACGTGAGTGCCACAGACCATCGGGGAGTAGGCGACTCTGTTCAAAGATGGTACGGGCAGCATTAATTACTAGACTAGATTTAGATCAAGTGGCAATCAGCGCCGTATCGATGCAGAGTTTGGACCAGACTGCAAGGAGGGTCATGCATTGGGCCGTTCATCGCCAATAACGTGGCTGTTTCGGCTGAGTGGATGAGGCACAGAGAGTGAGTAACAAGCACACGAGCACAGTCAGTGCTCCGTGGAGCTGACGAGCTCTTCTCAGACACGATTCTTTCAGCATGCTGGCGAAGGGGACAACTTCTGTCGAGCAATCCCAATTGCTACCGTGGGACACCCAATTCAAAGGCTCATTCGGCACAGATGTGACTGATGGACCTTTCGTGGGTGAATGGTGGAATGGTCTCGTATACATCTGTCCACTCTACGACGCGGAAGGATTTCTCGACGGCTGCTTCTGAGCCGGGAGGGAGCTTGTGTCATGAACACAAAAAGTTTTTGTCTGAGCAGTGCTTCACGCGGTGTGTTACTTTCGCGTTTCCGCGCGGGGCGCTCGTCCCGTTTCCCTTTACTAGCGCGCGTCGATTTTCTGCCGCGGTGCCCCATCTCCAGTTGATCCCTCTGCTCTGCGAGCGCCTTGAGTACGGTTAGCGATCGCATCTCACCGTGATGAGGGTCCAGGTGAGCGTACAAAAGACCGAACCTCGGACACACTCTACGCTCACCCGATGATGAAATCAGCGGTCTTGCCTTGCGTATCAATTGGCACCGACTGGAAAAAGCCACGTTTGGCCAACGAGGATGCAGCATCGATAGCAGTGAGATTTGGTAGTACTGAGGACAAACTCCATCTCCCGGGTCGCTTTCATTAGGCCGCCTGTATCCTATTGGCTGAATATTTGAGGTCGCACAGTACCTCGGCACGTCCATTCTGCGAGGGCTACATGCCAAAAAGTACTTTCAGACGCTTGGGGACTCTGTTCAACTTTTGGCCACAGCCTTGAGCAATACGCGGAGATGCACCTGTTGTTCCTGTATTCTTCTGCGCACGCTGTTATATATAATGCAGCTGAAAGTAGAAGACTCGGGAGGTGGCTCGGGAGAACTCTGGCACTCGCCAGAGCATGAGAGCACGTAGCGCGACCCCCCCCCCTATTCTGACGTCTCCGGAGCACGGTGTCAAAGCAAGCGAGTCGAAATGCCGGCTCCAGAGCAATTTCAGAGCTTGCTCGGAGATCTGCAGCGTTGACAGCCCAATGTCACGCGTGCCGAGCCATGTCTCCCAGGGTGCTCACACCGTGCTCTCACACACTCTCTGAGAGCTCTCGGAGAGCTATCAGAATTAACAATAAAAAACTCCGGCTCCAATTCGCTTTATTCCCACCCTCGCTCCACAGCTATCGCACAGATGTTGAGATAATAGAGAGACTGTTTAGGATTCCCCAGCCCGTCAGCTTTGCATGTTACAACCGTAGTCAGACTTCCTTGGCACGCGTTAAGCGGAGCGGATCTGTACGTAAAGACAATCAACGTCGATCTTGTTGGGGGTGGCAATACCATCGGAATCAATCATCATTCGGCAGCAGCTGTATATCCAAACAGTTTCTATTGACTTGGACCGAACGAATCTACGAAGTCAGAAGGGAAGAATGTCGGTGTTGGTGTTCAAAAGGCACAGAACCTACGGGCTAGTCTCACGCACCGTATTGTGTTGTTGATTGATATTGCCGCGGTCGAGAAGGGCGTGTTCTTGCTGTCTGAACATTCAGAGAACGTTCGAGTTGGGTTGACCTGTGACCGCCGACGCACGTTAGTTACAAATTGCAGGTGCTGAGACGCTATATTTTCACACTCCCAGACCCGATGATCTGGAGATTATGCAGATTTTAGGTGATGCCGTTGAGGTTCAAGTCCGATCAGTGTTCATCGGCCGACAAATGTAGATGCGCAGGTTGAGCGTGGACAAATCGACGATCAGGATCAGACATATCGATGCACTCACCCTGCACTTCTCGCTAACAACACGTGGGCATCAGGCAGGATTTAGCTATCTGAGCCAGTAAATCAACAAGGCACTCGCCAGCTTGCGCAACGCCCAACAGTTTGTGTGGCTTCCCAATGTGGGCCATTGAATGCTACACAGAGCTGTCCAAGGGTTGACCCGTTTCAATCGGAGTGCAGCTCGTGACTACCGTACCCCAAAACGCCCCTTTCCAAAGGACCAGATTAGAAATATTTTTCAGTTCAACCTCGTGGCTAATGGTATTTCCCGATGGGCCGCAGCAGACTGGCAGGGTTCAGCTAAATCTTAAGATTTACGGTATGTGTCCCGCACGGGGTGCCAGTCTGCGATGGGATATGTGAGCGATGGTACAATGCCCCAACAGCTCCATCGCGTCAGTAGGTTCAATTGCCGGCAATCAGTGTGTTGAGGGACACAAGCTTCGCTGAAGTCACGGGTCGACACGAGCACGAAAATGCCCCTGATATAGTTGGCCTTTTCTGAAGCGCCTGGAGGATACATATTACAAGACAGCTGATCCGATGTATGTGACTCCGCTCACTCAGAACCTTGTTTATTACTCACCGATCTGTACCTGGGTGCTAGTCCGCCACATCGCTCATGTTTGGCGTTTGTCTGCGAATCAAGCCTTGACGGAAGTCGGTCCAGAACCGAGCTGCTCTTACGGAATGGTAGTTTGACGCTAAAAGTCACGCAACTGAGATGCACAATACTACGCTTGACTTGAGGAAAAATACAAGTTTACGACGCTCAATGCATCACACCAAGCTGGAAAGCTCACCATAATTTTGCAGTGCTCACTTTGGAACCTGTCTTTCTTTTTCCCTAAGAAAGCCGGGCACCCGCCGAGCGGAGATGAGTGCGGAATTAGATGTATCTGCCGGTTGCTTTAACTCTGCAACCTTCCCCAATAAACGTGGTGCTACTGGTTTTTCAGAATCAGCTTTTTCACTTTTGCACGCGACCTCGCGCTTAGCGACGAGGCCATGACCTGATGGTGACCACTGGCGGCGAGGGCATATGGAAGCACACAACAACGCAAAGCCTACAAATTCCAGAGATGGAACATAAAACAGCTTTCCAAAAGCATAATTTGATTTAAGACTAGTTGTATTGTGATGAGCACAAGACCGTAGTACCTTGACCGGGACGTCGGAGGGGTAAGCGCCGAGAGTGACCGGTGACGACCGACCACGCCGCTTTCCTTTGTACATTCACCTGGGCCGCCACCGAGCCGCAATGTCGTCGTTCAGCGCTCTCAAGGCGCTCGCACAACAAAATACTCAATCAGCGAATGTGGCACTTCAACAGACACTTGATGCGCGCAAGCGCAAGGAGGAAGAAGAACGGCGCGCGCAGGTCGAACGCGAGAAGCGGGAAGCCGCGCTCGAGGCACGACTCCGACAGAAACGACTCGAGGAGCAGCAGCGCGCCGAGGCGGTTGAACGGAAGCGCGCAGAGTCGGCGCGCGTTAAAACGGAGGAGATTGAGCGCAAGGAGGCACAACGGCGGGCCAAGATCTACGAAGCGGTCAACGGTGCAAGTCGCAGAGGGTCCCCCACATCTGGCAGCGGGTCCAAACGAAAGCGGGAGTCTCGCAGCGAATCGCCCGAGGCGGGTGGTACTTCGACACTCACGCGCGAGGAGAAACGACAGCGAAAGTTCCAAAACGAGATTCGCAAGGCAGAGCTCGAGTCAGCGGCAAACGCACGATCACGTCATATACGGCAGCATCTTAACGCAGCACCGGCAGCATCTTCTTCGTCCAAGAAGTCAGCAAAGAAGGCCGACCTGCTACCAGTCGACTTACAACCACTCAATCTCGTGAAGCGAGACACGCGTACTATGGACGATGTGCAACGCGAACGTGAGGGTGGTCGCGTGTTGCAGGGAGACGATGCTCGCAGCTTCAACGATTGGTTTGGTACTCAGAAGAAGAGCGACGCTGCAGCTGAAAAAGAACGCGCTCGCATCGAGGCTCAGGAACGCCGACGACAAGAGCAGGTCGAAAAGCAAGCTAAGCGCGACTCAGCGTTTGCTAAGCAACGCCAGACAGATGCGGAGCGTGCTGGGCTGCCGGCACCGCCGCCCACGCATTCTGTTGTCCTACCTCCGTCAGCGTTTCAGCCGCAGGCCAGAGCACGTGCAGGCCCCACCGCCTCTTCTTCTCGCCATGGACCGCCTGCTGCTTCCACCTCTAAGCGTCCTGGTGCTTCGAAGGCAGGCTCCTCTTCAACTGGCCAAAGACCGCTGAAGTCTGCCAGACCCGGAGCCTCTTCCTCGTTCAAAGGCAAGGGAGCGGCGCCACCAACCAAGCGGCGCCGTGACCTCGACGAGGACCATCTTGACTCGGAGGATGAGTACTCGGACGACGACCAAGGCGTCAACCGCAACATGATCTGGAAGCTCATGTCGGGCAAAACGCGGGGCGAGTATCGCGATGACTTTGAGGACGATGATGGTAGCGATATGGAGGCTGGGTTGGAAGATATTGAACTTGAAGATATGCGCAGGTATGTTAGGATGTATGCGCTTCGTTTTATAGGGCTGACGGGGTCGATTACAGTACGCGTATCGCCAAGCGCGAGGACCAAATGGCGCTGAAGGAGCAGATGCAGTACGAAGCCGAGAAGAAGCGACGTCTTGGCCGCCTTTGATGTTCCTTCATTTCTATCACTGCTTTTTCCTTGTTGCATTGACCCCGTTTCGATGCTTATCTAATATCCTACGACAGTCCATATTTTCATCTCGCCACTTACACTCACATCGCTTCCTTTCCATTCTGCCACTCTTTTGTCCACAACCCCGCTTCATTGGACCCGTACAGTTGCTTTCGTCCTCTTATCCATCTACAAGATTCATCTATCTTCCTTGCATCCGCACTCGCACCGGATTTGCACCTACGTCGCACTTCTTTACCCTACGGCTCCCCGCTTTGTTGTCTGCCCTTTCCCATCATTGGTTACCCACGTCTCCACATGTCTCCTAACTTGTTGCGAATGTATGCGTTCTGGCCACAGTCGTCGGGCAGCGCCGGCAGCCACTAACCGCCAGGTCACGGGCGATAGAAGAAGGGGCACCGAGCACGTGCCGAAGAGTTCGTGCTCAAGCGTGCACCATTTAGGCCGTGATCTATTTGCGTCAGTCCACGATGGGATGCGCGAGCCTTGATTGTAAACTTCTGGGTGCAACTCATTGATGGGACACCGGCGAACCTGACAGCGGATGTCAATCAGGCTATCGCGGGGCTGAATTGATCTCAGAGCTACTACCGTAACCATAAAGGAACGCGCACCTGTCGCTTTCTCGTGTCCCCGTCCTCCACGAGGACTGTTCCAGCTCGCATGCCTAAATCGACTGACATGGCCGACGCTATTGTCGACTCGCACATCGATGTGAGTTCTGAGAGTGTCTAATGAGGTAACAAGTGACTGACCTTTCGCACCGCGCCGCTAGGACAACGTTGCAAGAGGAGCAGCCTGCGACCGAATTCAGCGATGCAATGTATGCCATTCCGGCGGGAGTCGATCTGACGAGCTCGAAGGTCTTCGTTGTCCTTGGTTATACGGAGCAGGAGATCTTATTCCACTAGATTGCGGACTTGTTGCCTCAACGGCCATTAGTTGTCCTCCACATAAACGTGGTGCAATGTGATATCCTCCAGATTTCCCCAACGCAGCGATGTCTTAGTCATCTGAGTGGTTAGCCGAGATAGGGCAAGTTCAGATCGGCAAAAAATGTGATGTCTATATCGGGGTTCGTATGCGTGCCTGGGGACGGTAACTAGCGAGGGCCGTGAGCGGAGTCTCGGAAGTTAATGGCTCTTCTTACTTACACCGCGACCAGGACTCCTACTGGATACGAACATCAGTATATCATTCTGTGCTGCACACACTCAATACTCTGAACGTGTCTGGATTCTGTTTATAAATTCAACTATGTACCTCGCTTGTAGGGCGGGATCTGCAACCACTGGCAGGTGACAGATTAACAGGTGCTCAAGATCGAAATCAGCGGACAGCTAGCCCTGATGAGCAACTAAGAACGACGTCAGTTCCGCGGAAGACGTCTGTGTGGCGTCATGAACCTGCTTTGAATCGACTTGGGCGCACGCCGTACATGGTCCGGTTGTAGGTCAAGACGATGTTGGCACGTCACGCGCGTCACCCCGGGTGCGCATCACCGCCGTACAAAGCCAGACATATCAGACAAGCTTCACACGAACTTTTGTCAATACTTCCTCAATGTTTGAACGTACGCTGTGGTATAGCGATCTGCGCAACGACTGCTACGCGGCCGGGTTCGAATTCCTCGGTACTTGGTACGTCCTGCCCGTCGCTCGCACTGACGCCACATTGACCTGCTGCACAGCGTGTTTCTGATAATGAGCCTCGGGACGGCGCAGTCGCTTGCCGTAATGAACGCGGCCAAGCCAGAGGCGACGCTGTCGACGAGCAGCGATTACATGTTCGTATCGGCTGGGTTCGGGCTTGCGCTGCTTGTTGCTGCCTGGCTCTTCTTCCGCGTCAGCGGCGCGCTGTTCAACCCGAACGTCAGCACCGCCCTCGCCCTAGTTGGCGCCATTAGCCCACACCGCGCAATACTTTACATCGTTGCGCAGATGGTTGGCGCGATCTGTGCTGCCGCCGTCGTCTCTGGTCTCATGCCTGGCGCGATCGCCTTCAACACAACGCCAAGCATTGGCATCAACAAAGCACAGGCACTCTTCATTGAGATGTGTGTCACCGCATTCGTGCGTCGTATTGCTTCCCCTCAAATGTTCTGCTGACCGGGGTGCAGTTGTGCTTTGCGGTCCTGATGCTCGCCGTGGAGAAGCACTCCACGACGCCGTTCGCGCCTGTTGGCATTGGTATCACCCTCTTCACCTGCGAGCGAGCTCTGGAGCATCCCGCTCACCGGCGGTGCCGTCAACACTGCCCGTGCCTTTGGCCCAGCCGTCGTTAGTGGCCACTTTGGCCCGGCACACTGGGTGTACTGGTGCGCGTTGACCTGCGTGAACTTCCGCCCATGACACTGCCCACTCACTACCCGTCGCGTGCTGTAGGCTTGGCCCGACGCTAGGCTCCGTGCTTGCAAGTGCAGTCTACATCATCGTCAAGCGCAGCCAGTACTGGACCCTCGCGCCGGACCAGGACGCTACCGATCCGCGAAAGAGCCTCTCCGGCGTCCTCCTCACGGGCTCTAGCCCCACCTCACCAAACACCCTCGGCGGCGCGCGCGACAGTTACGTGGACAGCGGTGTTATCATAATGCAGCGCGCCCCCGACCCTGCCATCCGTGCCGAGGACGGACAGAACTTCCATCGCGATGACCTTGTGTGAGAGTGGCACAACTGCCGTTGCAGTTTGAGTGCTGCAACTTGGTTTGCTCTGTTTTTTCTCGTCCATCCACTGGCCCCCAACCCACTACTCCAAACACGATGCTCTCATCGCTCGTCTCTTCGACCTTTCGATTTTTCGACGTAGAACGTCGTACCACGCCGAGCTCAAGCGACACGCCCATCGGTGCCGGTGCCGCCCGCCCTGTGACTGCAGCGTTGTCGCCGTCGCCGTCGCTACCGGCGTTCGTCATACACAATAGCAAAAACGTTCCTCAACATGATCCTCGGTGGAGTTACAATTGCGGCGCTATATCTACGGCTTATTCGCCAACGGAATGCGGACTACAGTTCGAGGTGTTCTCTTTATTATTCACTGTCTCCTTCCATACCTAGTCGTTCTCCCGCCGTTAGTAGCGCAGGCGAATGACACCTACTTCTTCCCCCTTCCGCCCGCCTCTCCTCATCACTCTCTTCCGCGATTCACGCGTCTACCACACGAACCCTTTTCGCGCAGATGCATTCTCTCCTCCTAAGTCCCGCCCCTGCATCGTGTATTCCTGCTGTCTTCTTGTATCACCACCTCTGCCTCGATCACCGCCATCATCACCATTTACTAATCTCTGGCATCCTGTTGTAGTACTGTGTCCGTATATATTCCGTGTGAAGTACTAATTATCTGACTCTGAAGTGAAGCCAGAGTTTATTGAGCGAGGGTAAAGTGTTTGATGTCCGCTTGTGACTTGCGACTCGCTGCATTATGCTAGTCTAGATTGCGCTTGCACCTTAATTATGATTATCACGTAATATTCATAGTAAGAGCTGCTCATTTTGCTATATGAGCGTGGTTACAACATTGAATGTGGAGGTTGAAGGGCTCTAATGAACCACATGAGGTCACGATCGAGTTCGGACTCTGATAACACTCATGTATCACAAATTATGATATTTAGTTTCTGTGCAGCGGCATTAATGGAGAACCACAGCATTTCCAGGTAGTGCATCATTAGGACCGAACGTGGAAGCTGTTGCACTGGCAGAGCTGCATCCCGCCACTAACTTGTTAGCCCATCTCAATTGCGGGTGCGAGTCGCAGTTGCGGGCAAGCCTTAAAAGTTGTATGCGCTCTTTTTACACCTATACTGACTACTCAGGGCCGAGCGAGATCGGATCTCTGTTCGGCTGCAGTCTTCTGTCGAGTGCTTGCAAAACACGAGGCTTGCATGCAACTTGCCCTCCCCCCGTCATGACTATCCCCCCATACCTTGCTCGCTCATGGGATCAATCCGTGTCTCAACGCACGCAAGACTATGTTTACGAAGACTGCACTGTCTGGCTGCAGGTTGAAAGCAAGAAGTTCAAGGTTTGCATTTCTAGTCTTCACAGTGGACACAGCGTGATCTCAAAACCCATTCTAGATCTCTCGACGTAGACTTACGATGGTTTCCCCAGTATTTCAGGATTTATTCAGCATGCCAAATGTATTGATCTTACTATATCACTCGCAACATGTTCTCACAAAATTGGCGACACTGTAGAGCGACGACGAGCCAATCGTACTTCGTCATGCGCTTGAAGAGTTCCAGGCATTCATTTGGTACCTTGAAGCCAAGTGGGTCTGCTCATGTGGCTTCAATCCCGTTGTTCATTCATAATTCGCAGCCACTTCGAGTTCGCGGACTGGATGACACTCTCAACCCGCCCAGAGCGCTTCGCTCGCGTCATAAGTATTGCTTCCATGGCGCACTTCTATCAGTGCTGGGAAATCACGAGCTGGGCTGGCGATCAGCTCAGCGAGCTCTTGCCATGCTGTGGCGTCGTGGATTTCAACACACTGAAGCGGCTGTATAAATTTGCGTCATTCAGTAGTGAACACGCACCGAAGCTCATTGAGCAGGTCCGAACCTACTGGTGTCAAAAAATCGAGGCTTCAAATGATCCCGTTTCTTGGCTCGCCGGAGCCAAGGACCTTCAGGACCAGTACTTGCAGGCTATTGCGTACTTCCATATTCTCAGACTCGGAAATGCGAAAATAAAATCCAACACTGGACTATCCCCACTCGACAGGATTCGACTTCAGACCGGCGCAATGAATCTGCCGAGAGACGACGGCGTGGCAGCCAATGCGGCTCCTCCTCCCACCGTCATACCTTCCTCATTGCCTTCTCGGAGGAATGATCCGCGCAGGCCTTACGACTCTTGGGCGGTATTGGCGCGAAGTATCAAAACTTCGTCGTCGGACCCGCTCGATCCGTTAAACCTTCTGCAGTCAACGGATGACGAAAGCCGTCCTGCAGCCGTTCACGATAGCTGGCCCCAGGTATATCTGCTCACCAAATACAGTGGAGACTCGCTTTGGGCCCTGTTCGATCACTCGCCAATGGGCTTCGAACTATCGAAGCTCACGATTTCAGGCCTATAGATGAACTGGATGTTCTTTGTACTTGCAATTCCTGGTACAAAAATAGAGCTGATAGTCGGAGCTCAGAACCCTGGGAGCAGGCTTTGCGAAGTCATGAAGTATTTCTCATCTACTAGTTAGAGAAGATGTTTGAGCAACATTTTTATATACCCTTTACTCTCTTCCGCGGTGTACACATCGATCACACTGACTTCTTCTGCGCACGTATGTAGTTTCACCCCTCCGCATCAAATTTCTACCTGGTTCTCCATTCTACCAGCACAGCTTTTGTTAGTTCGCGAATGTCATTGTAAAATGTAAAGTGTCTGACACTGAGATGCAGCGTTGCAGCTGGAGAATTCTGAGCGAGCGTGTCGGCTGCAATGTTCACGATGTAATGATCAGTGTCCCCATTTGCGCTTCGCTGCTCTTGAATGCGTGTCGCATGATAATCACAAGGGTCGGCCGAGGCTTCACGCACTCGTCTCACTATCCTTCCGTCTCCCGTCTGCATTGTGTGATTACGTACCATGCTCCGCCTCAACAGACACCGTGCCCATGGCATCTCTCTAATATTGTTTTTCTGTCATAATAGTATTAAGTACTTGCGTAAATTTGTGGGCTGTGGAAGAATGCCGCTGTGAAATAGCTCCCTCAGCACCTACGTTGCGTGGGAGGGAAAATCACTGTACTGTTTTGCAAATCGCGTTTCGGAGGAAATGGATTCATCGCAGACAGACGGGTTACCTCTCAAATACGATTGATTGTTGCGAGCGCGCTAGTTTGGAACGCCAGGAATATAGCCACAAACGGTCGAGTGCAAGATATGCAATCATCACAAATACAAGAGGGATGCGAAAGCTGCGTCGACGACCTTTAGCGAATGGTGATATGGTGATACACTACCATCACCACGGCGGACGGCCTGCCAATAGGCAATCACGACTCGTACATGACCTTCTTGATGGTCGGCGCACGCGAGTCAAATTTTCGCACTACGCTCGGACGGTTTGTGGCACACGATAAGGTACGTGTCGGGCGGCACGTCCGAGTCCGTGAAGTGGTACTTCCGTTGGCGAGGTTGCGGATGTACAGCCGCCACTTACGCACCGAGGGAGTGGCGTCCATGAGCTTATAGTGTGTGATCCTGCTGTGGATGTCACCCTCGGTCTCGACCCAGTTGTCACCTGTCACCGGCCAGTCAACGTCGTACGACTCGTCGCCAACAGTTGCGGCCTCGCTGGGCGCGGCATTGCGGACACTGACTTCGTAGGCGACGCCGTTGGCACTGGTCTTGGCCGTCCAGCTGATGGAGCCATCTTCAGCCGCCGGCTTGGGGACCTACGCGTGTTGAATGATGGGTTATCAGCTTACTGCAGTTCAGAGGTTCACAGGTTACCGTGGACTCACGGGAGTGTGGGAGATGGCGGTTTCGGTTGACATCAATGAGTGCGATAAGCTGTACTGGGCAGTTGGTGAGCTTTGCGGCTAAATGCACTCATCCTCCGCCTTTTATATAGCTTTAAGTGTTATTGGAGCTGTTGTATGGGCTACGAGGCCGATGTACACTTGCGTCAATCACCACTGCCAAGTCATTTGGCACAAGTATTTGAGAGACTCGGACACAATTTCTCCGATATGGCGGAGGCACTAAAATGGTGCGGGTCTTGCGCGGCGGCTAGTACAAGGTACAACACATGGCAGTCACAGGAACTGTTTGCAGATCAGCAGGTACCTCCACCATCATACAAGGGTTGCCTAGCTTGCTGTAGATCGCCATTAGATAAAGTACATTAGCTGTCTTGATAATTGACGCTGACCTTAAAAATCTGCCGCTAGAGTACGGCGTCGGTACTTTGTCGTTAAATCTAGGGATTCGCGATGCAGAGTGAGCAACCATCGTACGGAAAACGACAGTCGGTCACATATCGCAATTCTCGAATGTGGCCACAAGACGAATCTAGTGACCGGTGCATGTACACACCGACGATCAGACATTTGTCAGAACGCTGTAAATGTGCAGGTAGCACAGTCTTGTACTGCTCTGGGCACGTCAGCGCAACTTGAGCTATTGCTGAGTCCAATCTGAGATTTTACCTCTCACAGAGTTTGAATCCGGCTTGGCATGTTCAATGTGCCATGGATGAATAGGGCGTGTTGGTCAGACCCTGGACGGGTTGAGGCTGGGCTCTATGCAGCCGTCACGGGAGACGGGCACCACCGTTAACGTCGTGACACATGACCTCGCTGTAGCTTGACCTGAGCTCGGCGGAGTACACACCCGGTTCGAGCATTTGCCAAGTCCATTTGCAATGGGTAATGCCCTGGGAATTTAATTGGCACATAGCTCCTCCGACAGCCTGCAGTTGGAACGGAGCTTCGAAAAAGAGCCACTCTACAACCATGCAACTAGTCGCCAAGTTATCCGCTTGAAATAGCTTCGCCGAACACTGGTTCCAGGTGGCGAGAGAGCGGTTGTATCACTGGAGACAAGCGCTCCGACTGTCCCCAAGACTTTCCACCGGTCTGACCTGGCTGACACGCAATATATGTCATGCTGCGGTGAAGTCTCTCGCGGAAGGATTTGCGTATAAATTGCGTGCTCACGCTCTCATTAGTCAAGCCACAAAGCGCCAACGTCTTATTGAAGCTCCCCATACCCATCGATGTCCACCTCGACTCAGGCTCCTAGTGCCGTGAGTCATCTTGCCGTTAGCACCAGAGATAACGAATACGTGCATAGGCTTATAACAATAGCATTGACGTGCGCAAGAGCGTAATTATCAGGGACACCACCGGGACTCCGGTGACCGAGTTTTACCAAACGGACTGGTAGGCTGATGGACAGGGTCATATTCCAATTAGAGAGCTAGCGGAGAAGATTAGCTTCTACCAACTCACTAATAACTCGTCGTTAAAGGATAACTGCGAGATTTGCATCACCGTCGTCGAGGTTGGCCTCTTTGACTTCGTCGACTCTCTTGGCGTCCGTTACTGCATGCCTGCATATGAGACCAGTGATTGTCGCATGAGATTTACCACCGATGCCCCAACCATCAAGATGGTGTGCTGGGTCCCTCTCCTCGATTGAGGAATGTTCTCCGAGTGAGCTCACTCGCACGAGTGCCACTACCACGAGACTGATGTGCTGCGTGCTGGCATATAGTTGCTATCCACACACCGGCAGCACCTATACTCTTCTGCGGCCCGTGTGAATACCACATTTTGCTTACTTCCTGATCTGCTCCCAAGGGCAATGAACCAGTAGCAAGTTTGCTCCAAATAAGATCTGGGGAGAAGTCAAGGCTGTCTGAACACTTCATCTTTGGGTATGCCAAGAGCTTGAATACTCGCGAACAGTAGGCATATGCACAATGATTAGTTGTTCATAAATTCATAAACAGCGCACATGAGAAAAGAGATGTATTTGAGCGTCATAAAGGGACTGTAGTGCTTACTATCGCACGAGGTGGCGAACACAGCGCAGCGCAAGAGCGGACACGCCGTCGTTTCACAACTTCTAACCAAACGCGGCGGGCTCGTGTCGTGCCGTTCAGCATGGTGCCCAACGTTTGTGTCATGTACAGCGCACAGAAATGCTCCAATCGAAGCTTCAGACGATCAGCATCTTGCGATAATTGTACCCGAGCGGTCGAGTATTTGGCGCCGGAATTGATCGTAGACTCCAGGACTTGTATTCTACCTCCACGGCCAATAGCTGTACTCCGCATGAACGTGGTGCAAATTTGATAGTCGTTGTCACGAGCGTCGGCAGTGTATCAATGGCCGGAGGTAATGAACGGAGCGTGATTGGGCGCGGATGTGATGGTGTGGGGTAGAATCACATGGTAGGCACACATCCGGCATGGACCGTGTGATAAATCCAACACGTCGACTTCCGGGTCGTCACTCTTCCTCCTACCCTCCTGTCTTCCGCACCTACCCCAGAGTTTTACCTACGATGAGCGCGCAGAAGCAGCTGAAGGAATTTACCACCGACGAGATCGCAAAGGTACTTTAAACTTGTAGAACGCAACAAGACCTCGTACTGACGCGCCTTGAATAGCACAATAAGTCTGGTGATCTCGTACGTCGCCTTGAAAGTAACTATAGTGCTTAATCTGACTGTGCGCTGCAGTGGGTGATCATCGACGGCAAGGTCTACGACCTTTCCAAGTTCCAGAACCTCCACCCTGGTGGCCTCGCTGCTCTGCTTGACCCTGAAGTCGGTTCGTTCACGCAGACTTTTCCAATCCAGAACGCTCCTCTGACAACTGTTTAGCTGGCCAAGATGCCACGGACTTGTTCTACGGACTTCACAGGAGCGAAGTACTAGAGAAGCCCGCCTACGCACGCCTCCAAATCGGTACCGTCAAGGGCGAGCTCTCGCTCATCGAGTCGAGGAGAGGAGGCGAACTTTCGGACGTCCCATATGCAGAGCCGACATGGCTTCAAAAGGGCTTCTTCTCTCCTTACTACAACGACGGTCACCGCGAGTTCCAGAAGGCCATGCGCAAGTTCATCGATGAGGAGGTGTACGAGGACGCGCAACTTCGCGAAGAGGACGGCAAACGTGTTTCGCAAGAGGTCTTCGACAAGATGGCAGGCATTGAGATGCACGCCATGCGCATGGGTCCAGGCAAGCACCTGAAGGGCCGCACACTTGCGAACGACCTTGTCAAGCCTGAAAACTTCGACTACTTCCACGAGCTGATCATCACGCAAGAGATGACTCGCGTTGGTGCCCGCGGGTACGGCGACGGTCTTCTCGGTGGCATGGTCATCGGTCTTCCACCCGTCCTCAACTTCGGCTCGCCTGAGCTGCAGCAGCGCATCGTGCCGGACATACTGAAAGGCAAGAAGTTCATTTCGCTCGCAATCAGCGAGGCATACGCCGGCTCGGACGTCGCCGGGCTCAAGACGACGGCAGTCAAGAGCGAGGACGGCAAGTTCTGGATCGTGAACGGCCACAAGAAGTGGATCACCAACGGCACATTCTCGGACTACTTCACCACGGGCGTCCGCACTGATGGTGGCTTGACCGTATTGCTCATTGAGCGTGTCGAGGGTGTCGAGACTAAGCAGATCAAGACATCATATAGCACGGCCGCTGGCACCGCGTACATCACCTTCGATAACGTCAAGGTACCCGTCGAGAACACTTTGGGCGAGGTCAACGATGGTCTTCGTGTGATTCTCAGCAACTTCAACCACGAGCGGTGGGTCATGTGTTGCGCATCTGCGCGCTCCCAGCGCTCGATCGTAGAAGAGTGCATCACGTGGGCAAACCAGCGACAGGTCAGTGCATTCCCTCTTTTTCGCGTTTTCCTTTGCTTACGCGTGCATTTGTGCAGGTCTTCGGCAAGCCGCTGATGGCTCAAGCTGTTATTCGCAACAAGCTGGCGGGGATGATTGCCCGCGCCGAGGCTGGTCAGAACTGGCTCGAGAGCGTCACACATCAGATGAACAACATGTCGTACAAGGAGATGAGCTCCAAGCTCGCCGGCCAAATCGCCTTCCTCAAGATGTACCTTACCCAGAACGCCCAGGAGACCGCGCGCGACGCTGTCCAGGTGCGTCCCCACGTCTACCCATTGTCTCTCCTGTTGACATGAGCTCGCACAGATCTTCGGTGGTCGTGGTATCACGAGGACGGGCATGGGCCGCTTCATCGAGCACTACCACCGCACGATCACGTTCGACTCGCTGCTCGGTGGCGCCGAGGACGTGCTTGGTGACCTCGGCGTGCGGCAAGCCGTACGCCAGATCCCCGCGAACGCCCGTCTGTAAGCGTGCAAGTGCCTTGTATGTGGAACATTTCAGCGCTTTTGTCGCTGTTGCGATCGTGTATTTGACTTCTCTCGTAGTCTGTGTGTCTGCATGTCATGCTTTGTGATGAATATGAATGAACGAATAATCTGCATGCTCATTTGCCGCATGATGCCTCGAACCGCTTCCCCGCTGAATGGATTGATACGTTACGAGAACGCTGTGCCTCCGTTCAACACAGCATATGCGTTTGTACGTTACATGCTACACGGTCGCTTTCACGTGAAAGGCACTCAGAATCTGGACCTCTTCCTTCACGTAGACTCGGTCTTGTTGAGATCCTCTCCTAGCTTTTTAATAAGCGCAGACTCGTCTGCAAGTTCAAGTCCCATAGCAGAGCGCGTGAACATGTCCCAAAGGGACCACGAGCCGTAGAAATCCTTCAACGCGACACTGGTTGCTGCCGTCCATTCATCAGGATCCACAGTGCGACCGCACGTGTGGCCATTATTGAGGACGTTGGTGCAGCTGCAAGACTGTCCCTGAAACCGGAGCAGATTGACCGCCCCGCACTGCAGACGCAGCTTGTCGATTGTGGACAGGCGAGGATCTGAGCGAAGAGCAAGATTCTTGAGCTTGAGGATGTAGTAGTAGGCGTACGCTTGAAGGTACTGGTCTTGGGCGCTCCGGGCTGCGCGAAGCCAGAGGACGGGGTCGGTTGACGTGGTGACCTGCTGACACCAATATTCTTGAACTTTGCGTAAGAGCTGGGGCTCGATATCCAGAGCACGAGTCGAGAAGCTGTGAATCCCCGTCAATATGTCATGTTCTTTGATATTGCTTGACGGGAGGAGCGCGAGCAGCTCTGCGATGGCCCAGCGGGCAATGTCCGTGGCCTGATAGAAGTGTGCAATCGATGCGATGCTCAGTGCATGCCGGAATCGCTCCTCTTTCGGACACTGGGCTTTGTAGTTTTCGAATTCCAGGTGGCTGTGGGGGTGGAGGACGTCAGTGGATGGTGGCACAATCGCTCGGCGCCAACGTACTCAGTGTGTAGGTACCAAAGAAAGTTCTCAAAGTCGCTCACACTATGATGCAGGACAATGGGCTGTTCCTCTTCATCCTCCTGCTAAGTCAAGTTATGAGCCTTTACGGTTTGACTTGGGTACACTGTTGTTCGGCTTATTACCTTGGGCAAATCGAAGATGGTTTCGAATAGAGGAGAAACGCTTGTGAGTTTGCGACGCGAGACCTATGCGACGCCTTTACAGTGAGCGCGGAAGTTGCATGAGTAGCAGAAACACCGACCCTGAACTTGGTTTTATCAACCTCCAGCCAGACCGTGCTGTCCTCGTACACGTAGTTCTGTGTCCGCTCTCGCACAGATCGATTCCACTGGCTCATGACGGTGTGAATGATTGGTGGCTCTGGTAGTAAAAGGGAGAGAGCGGTAATCCAGGAGGCATTTATGACAGCAGCGTTATTAGAGCGGTGCCATCTCCGGTCGCGGCTCAGTTGGGAGATTAGACGTGATGGATATACATGCATTGATCTAGTGTCCCTGAGGCAACTTGCTTTTCAAGTTGCCTTTTGCATTGAGTGGTATCGCCTCGCGAAGTCGGAAGTGTGCAGCTGTTGCCAACCCACACGAGAATGCCACAACTAACCATTTCCTAGTCCTAACATTACACGGGTATTCATTGTTTCTCGATGATTATCAGGCTTTCTGTGCGGTTATGTCTGGATGGCTGCGTCTCAGTTGATTGTTCAGTGACAAACACGGCGGATCTGCGTTGTCAATCTTGCAAGACTGGAAAGAGAGCTATATGTCTGACCTGATACGGCACCTAGCACGTGCGTTATGAAGTCACGGGCGTTGCTCTGTGCTGGGCATGTGCGGAAGATGAAATGAATATTGTACACTTTACGTAAGTGTGTCGGATCATGAAAATGTATTTAACCCGAACTCCTCAATCTCAATCCGAGTGTACTATCTGTATACCGAATCTTTGGTATGATCTTGCGCCATTGGCTTCCGGTCGACTATCGCAATCTCGCTACATAGGTGTCTAATCCGGAAGCGTTAGCAATGTGACCGCACCTACTCTTCCACTTGCCGGGCACGCGGAATTAGTTAAAGCCTTACCAAATATGCTGGGCCTGGAACATGTGGATACTGTAATTACGTTCGAAACCGCGCTTTGGTGCAAACTCAGAACTGTTGCCCGAGAACGGCGGTCGCCGTGGTAACTGCGCGGAGATCTAATGCTAATTCAACCCCTTGCCCTCTGACGCGCTCCTTCATCACCGTGTTACCAGCTCCCATCCTCGTTGGCCATCTACAGTTGAATCCTAGTTGATATTCCTTGCGTACGATGGCTGCCATTCGCGCAAGATCGATCGAACGTGATCCTGGTCGATGATCGACGTTGACCGAGCTGAGATCTGTGCAACCGTCCGCCACCGCTTTATCCGGCTTGAACACAGGTACTCGTATGATGCTCTGGATATCAATAAACTCGCCAGCATTTGCATAGGAGAACCTGGCACCTGCCGATAGTGCGCGCTCAACGGTGTCCTCGTCGCTGCACCAGTCTTCTGAACATCGGCTTCTATCATGATGGTGTTGTTTGAGATCCTTGGCTAACTAAACTTCATCTCAGTTTTACTCATTGCAATTGTGGGTTACCCCCTTCTTCACTTCCGACCTACTCCGACGTCCTCGACTTTTCAACCTTATTTACTCACTCTTCTCACGCATGCCTACAGAGATCTGTGGCATTTTACACGCCGCTCTTTGCCTACTGTACTAGTGTGGGTCTGGAGTGTGCTGTAGTATTGGTCCAGCCGGTCGCCGTCACCGCACACGAGCATTGGCCACATCCACTGCGCTCTCGCGCGCGCGTGTTCCTTTTACTCCGGTCTCGTACATCGCGCGTCGTTCTTCTCGTATTTCCACCCGTTTCCATTGATAGCTCCGGTATCCGCTCTCGCATACACCCGCGGCAAGCACGAAGCTTGCATACAATCAACCTTGCCCACCATCACGCTATTTTAACGTGAGCCTCTGACCGGGTGAACGGATGCTTGACACGCTGCAAATGCAAATGCAAATGCAAATGCGGAGATTGCTAGCTGTAGACCTTTGCCGCTCCGCCCTCTCCCCATTTGAGCTATGACAGTGACATCGATTATATTCTATTGGGTCGCCACTTGCACTTCTTGGAAGGTGTGCTTGCAACCTGCTCATGCTTGCGTCACCGTCAACCGCCGTACTGGAATTCCAGAAGGCAAACGTCCCCCCTGTTATGTCCGCTTCGGCTAGCGGAACATGACTCCAACGATGCCCAGCGGCAGGTCTCTTAACTGTTATCTTGCGGCCCGGCAAGCCGAATCCACTTCTCCACTTCGAACGATGTGACTGTCCGATCAGATCATAGTGGCGGTTGGAGCTATGAGCGGTACCTTGGTTCCGAAAACCGATTGCAAATGCAACCAAAATGAGTGTCATGAACGTTCGCCAGCATCGACGCCAGCTCCGCCCAAGACGTCTGTCAGGCGTCATGATCATGAATTGGCGAGTGGGGGACAGTTTCCAGCCTGACAAGGCTTAGCCGCAGGGCTGGGGACGTCACTCGCCCCACCCGGAGTCCGCTCTACCAGCCCTCACCCCGACATAAGGCGGACGCACACACCAAAACGCCCTTGACATCTCGCATTTCTTCTCTCGCGATCCTCTATGGCGTGGCACAGTGACTGGCGCAACGACTTTGGTGCCGCCGGGTTCGAGTTCATCGGTACCTGGTGAGCGTCGCGTTGCGCGCGCCTAACTATTTCGTTAGTGGTGGTGGTGGCTGAATGAATTCTTGTTCGACAGCGTGTTTCTTATTCTTAGTCTCGGCACCGTGCAGTCGCTAGCTGTCATGAACAACGTGCGCACCCTATCGCACGCTGTGGGAACTGCTTGAATCACTCAAAGATCGAACAGGCGAACCCAGGGGCGACGCTGTCGACGAGCAGCGATTACATGTTCGTCTCGGCTGGGTTCGGGCTTGCGCTACTTGTTGCTGCCTGGCTCTTCTTCCGCGTCAGCGGCGCGCTGTTCAATCCCAACGTCAGCATCGCGCTCGCGCTCGTTGGCGCCATCACGCCGCTCCGCGCAGTACTCTACATCCTTGCCCAGATGGTTGGCGCGATCTGCTCCGCTGCCGTCGTGGCGGGTCTCATGCCTAGCGCTGTCGCATTTAATACGGTCCCGAACGCTGGTATCAACAAGGCCCAGGCGCTCTTCATCGAGATGTTTGTCACAGCATTCGTACGTCGTCGTCTCACTCGTGCTCATTACTCTACTCTACTGAGATGAGTGCAGTTGTGCTTTGCTGTCCTGATGCTCGCCGTGGAGAAACATCGCACAACGCCGTTCGCGCCCGTCGGGGTCGGTATCACCCTCTTCGCATGCGAGCTCTGGAGCATCCCGTTAACCGGCGGCGCCGTCAACACCGCCCGCGCCTTCGGGCCTGCCGTCGTCACCGGCAAGTTCGACCCCGCGCACTGGGTGTACTGGTCCGTCTCTTTGCTATACCTTTTCTCTCTATCTACTAATTTCGTGCGTGACTCTCTTACAGGCTCGGCCCAACCCTCGGCGCCGTACTCGCCAGCGCAGTCTACATAATCGCCAAACGCAGCCACTATTGGACTTTGGCGCCAGACCAGGACGTCATTGACCCACGCATGAGTCCAGACGACGTCCCGCTGACCGGCTCGGCCCCGAGCGCGCCGCGCCACAGTTATCCGGACAGCTCGATGGTGATGTTGCAGCGTGTGCCGGATCCGGATTCTGAAGAAATACGTGCCGAGGCTGGTCAGAATTTTTCTAGCCGCGATCATGTTGTGTGAGGAGGGATTGCATCAGGATTTGGTGGTTTGGTCGGAAAGCATTGGTTATTGATAGCTTGTACCGCTCCAATTCGCTCTTGCTCTTGCTCTTGCTCTTGCTCGTGCTCTTGTCTCGTGCCTCGTGCTCTCCTAGTGCTATGTGCTTTACTTCCATCCATTTGTATTATACCAAGCAATATGAACGCTTCCTGCTGCTCATCCGCGTCTTCTTCCCTTATATGAAACCCGTTTGTAGCTCGTATTATGAAATGTCAGCCCATCAGACAGTGCACTTCGCAACTTCGGCTTCGGTATCACACGTTAGCCCGCGGCACCTATGGTGCCGTTTCCTCACACTACCTGCTGTCGTGCGCACTGCACGCGTGGCTGTCTTGCCAGAATCTGGCGCGCAATGTCAACGCGCTCAGACCGACTCTGCAACCCATCCACTCTCTCCGTAATCTCTCCATTCTTGTAGCAATTTGAGGTCACCAGATGGATGTCTTTATTAGAATCAATTACCTTGGTGTCTGAAGTTCTGCTGTTGTTGGGTGATGGTCAAGACATACTCAACACCCGTGCCTAAAACCTGTGAACATGATTCTCAAAATGACCGTGATAGCTTAGGGACGACTTTACTCTAACACTGTAGCAATCGAGCCGGACTACGAGCTGAAATTGAGAAAACTGATTGGCTCAAAGAGACGCTCGATTCCGACCTCGGCGCCAGACCCAGCACTACTTCATCACGAAAACGTGTCTTGCTCCTGAGGATCTTACCTCAACTGTCACGGCTTCCTGGCGGCCAATCGAGATCCTGACGTTGGCTTGAGCTCAAGACGGTCCGGAGCCGCAATTGACCGCTCTTGAAGCGCGACATTCACTCTTCACTGCGTTTGGCGCTCTGTGGAGCGATCTCTTCCCGCATATGACCGTCATCCCCGCGCTTTGCACGCTTTTGACAGCACAACGCGCTGCTCATGTGCGCTTCTGACACTGTGAGGCCACAAGCAGTCCCTCATCCGCGCTTCGTGCACTTTGTCCTCTCTGGAGGGTGACGAGCCGAGCCTCACTTGAAATCTTGTCTGTACCTATATCCATTGCACTACAGCAACTGCCTTTGTCTTATTTACCTCCAGAATGCAGGATAATGCGCTACAAATGATTACAAGATCGTGAATGTGACGAAGCCGGAGCTGCCTCGTCCTCATCGTCATCATCCTCTCCGACATCCCAATAAGTATTGCGATATGCGTCCTTGTCGACACGGTTGTTGAGATAAAAATCTGTGTATTTGTTGAGTACTGTTAGTGAGGTGAGTTTGCGATCCACCCGCTGAGCTCCAAACTTAGGGAAGAGATGTGCAGCCCGTCGAAGGCTGTTGACCTCAACAACGACAGCAATTGAGTGAGGGGGCTTCTGGACGTTATACATGCCATTGACTGTGTCCTCTCTACGCCCAAGCGGGAGGTATAGCTCGACAAGAGCAAGGTGATCAGGCTGTGTGACACCGAATAAGTCGTCCGAGAACAGCTCGGGAATTTTGAAGATGGCGCGCAGTCGGCCAACACGAAGATCTAAAAGGATCAGTAAGAAAAATGTAGTGGTAGTAAATGAAGACGTGCCATTAATCCCTCCACAGCCAGCAACATCCTCACCGAGTAGTCGCACGAGAACAGGATCATATTGACCGCGCACAGGTGATGCATACGCTGTGCTCCTCGAGTTCTTCGATGCTAGTGTTTCTGTATTTGGTGTAACGAACTTGACGTGGTACCAAAGTGAAACATAGCTTAGGCGAGCCAGTGCGGAGGAAACGAGAGGTGGTAGCACGGTGGTGTAACCGCGCCATGTAGGTGACTTGTGCCAACGACGCAGAAAATCCTCGAGTGGCTCAGATATCTTGACCTCTCCTAGGTCCTTTTTCAGATCTGCTAGCTTGTAGTGCTGTCTGTGCGGCTTCTTTCTGAGCAAAATCGGGTGCGCTGGCGGTGCAGCATGTCTTGGAGGGCGCACGAGCTTGTCGGCCTTCCAGTCTAGGAAAGTGCGAAAACGAAGTACGGCTTCTCGACGCTGAAGCCAGCGACACATCTGTATCTCATAATCGCGTTTGTTTGTTGCAGCATAGGCGTGTTTTGCAAGGTCGATGTGCAAGCGCTCCGTGCACTCGGTGTTGTAATTATCGACTGTCCCAAGGCGGCGAATGCACTGTACATAGTGCTGGCAGGCATGCAGCTTTGGCAGGTTGAAATCTGAGATGTCATGAGCAAGCAGTGGATGAGAGAGGGCCAAGAACTGAATGGCAGAACTCACCACTACGAATATTATGCTCTTTGAAGACTTTTTTATACTCGTGGAAGTCAGAAAGCGCAGTAGACAGAGATGTAAGAGTGTCGTCCGAATGGCATTCGTACTGGGCTACGTAAATGAAGTCGAGCAGAGCGCAAGCTGCGCGAACGGCGTCGTCCGGCACGATACCATGAATGCATCCGAGGAGCTGAGCGTAAATCGCCTTGTGCTCCGTTCCCGATACATTCGACAGAGTGCTGATGCCATCTCGGAACCGACGCAGACCGGTCGCATATGGGATGCGCTGAAACCGTGCGTCAAGTTCGTCTTCATCATCAACAAGCTCAATGAGCCAGCTGACGAGATGCTTGCCCATCCCTTGCACAAGTTGGTGTAGGACATCGGACGACATCGCTGCATGAATATTTGCATGTGGCCACATTTTCCAAAACGGTTCTGGGACGTTGGTGAGTCCGGCAGCCTTCAATGTCGCATTGGATTCCTGTGCACTCTGCTGGCGCGCGAAATCGATGGTTGCTATCGTGTCCTCCTGGCTGCGCAAGTCGCCCGGCTCATCCTTGTCAAAATCCGCCAGCAGAGTATCACAAATGGGGCATGCTTGACCATACCGCACACAGGCAATGAGACATTGTTCTGGGTAGTCAGCAGCATAGGCCACGAGGATCGTGTAACAGGTGCGTGCAACCCCGTGCGAGTCAATAAAGACCTCACCCTTATTCGCAGGTTCAAATAGCGGCTTGCAAACCAATGTCATGCACCTATGAAATAGTTGAGCACGTAACTTCCGAGCTGTGTTGGCCGAGAAGATGGTGCCGTCGACTTTGCCTGTCGGGAGGTATGCCAGTAGCCGCCATGACCGCATCGAAGGTTGACGGCGTAAATGCTTAGGAATGTTCCCAATTGTCATATAGACTGGGTAGCAAGTTTGCTTCCCTGTAAAGGAGGTGAGCTCTGTTTTGTCGGTAGCCAAGATTATGGGTATGGTGGTTGCGCCGCAAGGCAGCTTTGCCTGTGGCATCTATCAGCTCACAGCTCTCACAGATTACACACCACGTACCTGGATTTCCCATGCCCATTCCCCCGTGTTCCATTCAGAATACTTGCGAGACTTCTTTGACCTACTTGTGTACCGGCGGACGGGCTGAAACAGCAGCTGGTCCTCGTACGTTGGGTCTCCCAAAAGATCCCGTACAAGATCAAGTGCATTTCGGTAGAAGCAATCGAATGGTGTGTTCTGCCCCTCAATATGGAGTTCCTTGTGCTGAAACTCTGCACTGTTTGGTAGTTTGTCGATGTACGAGTGGAGATCTCGAGTTGACTTTGCTTTCAAGTTGTCCGAGCGTGCACTCTGAATGGTGAGCAGCCTAGACACTGCAGCATCAGATACAGATTCGATAGTTGACCACTCTGCAATCTCCCAGTCTGCAACAGTTGGGAATGGCCCACGTGGACGATCTTTGGTCACCATATTCTCGTAGTCGGACGAGAATGGCACCCTCTGCCGCTTCTTCGATTCCGCAGCAGCCGTGAAATCAATATCAACGAAATCTTCAGTACCATCATCCTCCAGCTCATCAGCTACCGTTGGGCGACGAGCACTACTTGTAGGTGGTGGCTTCGGTTGGGAGCTATTTACTGAAGCGACCATAGCCAGCTGAGTGCGGTCCGGCGAGGGGCTCGGATTGTATGTAATATCGAAATAAGACTCATCTCGTGGTGACCTCAGATGCTGAAAGCCATCGTTCGAGTGCTGAGACTCATCTGAGTCGCTATCATTTGCTCTATGGTGTTCCTCTGCAACACGGTCCGCCACCAGGCGCCGACATTTTTGCAACCGCTTGCGACAGACTGCGTCCTGAGCAAGGTGCGTGGAGACACCTTGACTATTCTTGAAGGGCCTTCTACAGAAATGACACTTGATCATTAAGGTAGTCGGTGGGGCACGGAGAGGTTGGTATTGCCAGAGTGAGGGGTCAAGGTACCATCATCGAGATGTGAATTACCATCACGGTGGAGCGCAAAGTTCTTCACATTGAACGGTATGAATCTTGCGTAAAATGAGCTGTGGATTTACATATGATGTCCGTCTTGTGTCACGCAAAGATGAATTGTGAGCACAGGGTCGGTGTCGGCCGCAGGTTTTGACACGTTGGCCTCTTTCACATTGCATGTTGACTCAAAAACGCTGCACCATGCCAAGTCGACACTCCTCTTCTCCCCACTTCTCACACCACTATGCCCAAGGCCAAGGCTACCAAGCCCAGCACAGACACTGCACATGTAAATGCTGCCAATAAACGGCCAGTCGGAGCGACACGGACAACCACCACCAATGGCTCGTCTCGGGCTGCCAAAGCCAAGGGTAATACAACCGCAACAACTCAGGCTGTCGCAAATGGACCTGAGAAGTCGGCCAAGGGAAACAAGAAGAAGACTGTGCAGCCAACTACGGTTGCTGCTGCTGTGCCATCTCCGGCCATTCTGGCTCCCGCTCCTCCTCTCACTGCTCCTCCCACGAAGGCCCGTGCAACCGTCATCAAAGCAGCATCCATCTTACCATTGGAACCAGATGGTAAGCATGATTCAAATTTGTGTGACTACAATATTGACCAATTGTTAGACTCGCAGGACGAAGCATTGTGCAGTGACGAGGATAAGGAAGACGGTGAGGCTTTTTACTCTCAATACTCTTCTACGATGCTGAGAACTTAATCGTAGAGTTGGAAATTAATGTTGACGAGTTTGAGAATGCGTATGGCAGCGGCTCCGATGAGCATGTTGAGCAGGATGACCCAGACGATGAACCAGACACTAGAAAGACTCCCAAACGTACCCGTGCCCGCCGTGCAACACCTCAGGTATGTTTTTCAAGATATAATAGCTGCTCCATCGCTCACATCTTCTATTTTGGAGATTGCTACTCCGGCTCAGCCTGCCAGAGCGGTGGACTCGTCTCCAGTCACCGTGATCCTTGATACCGCGCCGCGCCGTGCCTCTGGCCATGTGCATTTCCTCGAATTCACACCATACAACCGCCAGTTGAACCCCCGCGACGCAAGCAAGCCACTTCAGAGTGGACTTTCACCACTTTCGCGCACCATCTCGCAGCGGTCAACACGCACCCATCGCGCTAATGTGATTTCCGCCCACGGGTTCTTTTCACCCCAGTCTCGTCTTCTTGCAGGATCGCAGTCTGTCCGTGATGCGGCTCGTGCGCTGGATGCCGATAGCCGCCTTCGCCGCTTGGACAACGACTTGAATTACCAAGATGACATGGTCAAACTGGTGCGCACTCGAAGTTCCCCACTGTTCTTAACTCACTCTCACTTTAGACCCTTCGCACTGAGTCAACTGTGCGGCATGAGGTCCTAGCATCTGCACGGGCACACGTCCCAGCAGCCTACTGTCTGGGTCTCGCACAGGGCACTCCAGACCGGAACAAGGCCGTCGTTGCAGCTCTTCTCACTGTGAAAAACTTCACGTTCCGCACCTTCAAGTACGCTATCTCGGGCATAGCAGAGGTACATGTCACAAGTGTATGCATGGTTTGTCGTGATGTAGTTTGTGCTGAAACAAGTTCTCGCAGCGCTCGGGGCCGTACCGCCATCCAATCTTTCAAACAATCATCCAAGAGCAGCTTTTCCATCAGCACGAGCGAATGGCAATTGACGAGCTCACCCGTGGACATTTTAATCCGATGCCCATCGGTGTTCTCGCTATTGTTGCAACTGCGGTACGTCACTGCCTGCCAGTCTGAGTACTTGCTCATGTCAGACCACTGGCGACAGGTTGAATGCGCTCTCCACGACTGGTCCACGGGCATTCTCGAGCGCAAGGGCAACACATTCACAACAGACGAGTGGTCGGGTGTATACAAGAAACACGTCAAGGCACTCAACACGATGAAAAAGATCAAGCCAGACATGTTCGCAGCCTGGACTCGTAAACTTTATATGGACTGCTTGTACGTCTACTCACCTTCGCATCCAGTTCTCCTGCTCACCCTCCATCAGGGAAACTACTAAGGCATATGCTGCATTGGAAGAGAGTGACGATGATGAGATACAGGATGAGGAAATGGCTGACTATGATGATCTCGACCTTCGCGGGTTCCTTCCCGACCCTGCTGTCCATGCCAGCAACACCTAGTTAATTTCCTCGTGCTGTATTCCATTCGAAGCCTACAATCAATCATGTTCTTGCTGTAATACTGTCGGATGTGTCGCAAATATTGGGAAACAGGGGAAGGTGTCAGTGATTTGGCACACAGTTTATGAGAGCTCCTGGCGCTCTCGACGCTCCTGACACTCCTCAGACTCTAAAGCGATGACAGCATGAGCTCAGGCTTTGGATTGGGGTGGGAGAGATGCGGAGATCATAAGCGGTCCAAAGCAACGGTCCAGGATCCTCAGGGCTGTTGAGCGCTTTGAAAGCGGTCAACCACGCTCATATCGGGGGTACCTTGCGATTGCTTCTTTCACCGCTTTCGCCGCTTTGGACGCTGGCAAGCGCTCATGGCGGCCGCCACGTTTTCCTGATGTTGTTGCCTTCAGTGTGCATCGCTTGCCCTGATTTTCAGAAGTTTGGAATTTCACTCGCCAGGGGGTCAGTCCAAGCATTGCTTGTTGCCCGCAACGCCACGTCTCTTGCCTGAGCCATAGAAGTTCTGTCGGTTCATCGTTGAGGCTTAGCGTTTCATTTAGAGACACAGCGGGGGCAAGCGAGGTCGGAGCTCAGTTCGGCTACAGTGTCCCTATAGCAGCAGCAACAACGACGGCATTTCGCAACATTTCGCAACTTGCCATTCTACCATCATGACTGCAGACGCCACTGATTCATGGCTTCGGTCTGTACGAGACCGCACTCATGAATACAACTATTGCGACAGCACTGTTCACCTGCGGGTCAAGCACAGGAACTATAGGGTAGGTCGAAGACATTTCGGACGCCATTCCACTAACAAGGCTCGTGCAATAAGATATCAATAGCAAGGCTCACCTCGATTTCCCCCGTTTTCGAGGATCTGTTTAGCATGCCGAAGGTTCGAAGCTATATGATGATCATCTGTTCGTGGCAATTCTGATGATTGGAGTGGACCAATAGGCAGATCAGGAGCCCATCGAACTTAATCACGACGTGGACGAGTTTGAATGGTTTCTCTGGTATCTTCACGCCAGGTGAGCTCTCTGTGCTAGGCGTAGTGATACAGATGCCTCACCTAGTGTTACATAGCCACATCGAATTTGCAGACTTCATGGCAAACTCAGATCATCACATGCGCCTCGCTTGCATCACTGATATTGGATCCATGGCCCACTTCTATCAATGCTCGGCCGCGACATACTGGGCCATCTCTGAAATTCTTAAACTGCTCCCAGTGTCAGGGATTGGCCGCAACTTGACGCAGATGAAGCGACTGCTCTCATTTGCACACCGTTGCAGTGATCACGCGCCACAGCTTCTAGATATGGCACGGGACAGCTGGTGCTCAAAATCTTGGATTTCATTGGTTCCTTCGATTGCTTTGAGGGAGGCCAAAATGTTGGATGATACCTACCTCCAGGCGCGGTGCTACTTCATCATCCTACAATACACGAGCGCCAAGATCCGAGAGGATAAAGTGCTCACGGACCTGGACCGACTGCGTCTCAACATCGGCGCCACCAACTTGCGCAAATACGAGAACATTCATTGCTGCGGCTATGCACGTGGTCATGTGGCCAGTTGCTTCAAAATGCTCGCCGCGGGACAGGACAATGACGATTGGTCGCCAAATCCACGTGCCCCACTGCAGGACATGTACGGTGACGTGTCGCTTTGGGACATGTTCAATCGGTCCTCCATGGGACTTGATTTGTCCGAGCTCACGATAAGGGACGCTGATCAAGCCGCGAGTGAGGCAGAGGTTTCAGCTGTCGAGGCGACAAGCGATAGTTAGAAAACGACGGCGTCTCCGCAGAATAAGTCCCTGACACGCTCAAGTTACGAATATCATGTATCATTCATGCTACTCTTACGTTACTTCGCTGCAACCTCAAATACAGTGCAAACGTTTAATCTTGGCTAATGTGTTATATATTCTTTCCTCATGATGCTTTATATTCTTCCTCATGATACGGGGAGCATGGGAGAGTGAGTATTCGTGTCTTGTCACGTAGACAAAGAGGAAACGACGCGGTGGTCGAACTGTATATGGATCATTGGAACGGGCTGATAGATATAATTTGGTTTCATACAAAGCGATCAAAAGCAATCGTTCACACTACGGCTGACGATGGAAATTCTGACCCGCCTCAGCACGAACGGCAGGATCCGGCTCTCGCTGCATCATCACGGTCCCACTATCAGGATAACTACCGCGATATCCAGGCCCGCCGGCACTGGCACCAGTAGGCGAAGATGGACCGTCGCCTGTGAGCGGGACGTCGCAGGGACTTTTGCGTGGGTCCGTGTGGTCTTGGTCGGGTGCAAGGTTCCAGTAGTGGCTGCGTTTGGCGAGGATGTAGACTGCGCTGGAGAGGATGGCGCCAAGAGTTGGACCGAGCCTGTTTAAGGAGTAAGGAGTGAAAGAGCGCGTGAGTAGGTGGAGAGAGGGAGGTAGTGGGATAGTTTGGACGGGATGGGACTGGACGTACCAGTAGACCCAGTGCGCGGGGCCAAAGTGGCCTGAGGCGACGGCGGGTCCGAAGGCTCTGGCGGTGTTGACGGCGCCGCCGGTGAGTGGGATGCTCCAGAGTTCGCAGGCGAAGAGGGTGATGCCGACGCCGACTGGGGCGAATGGGGTCGAGCGATGTTTTTCGACGGCGAGCATCAGGACTGCGAAACACAACTACACTCATTTTCAGCAGAAGAAAAATGTGAGGCGAGAGAAGAGGACGACGTACGAAGGAGGTGACGAACATCTCGATGAAGAGTGCTTGAGCTTTGTTGATGCCGGCGCTGGGTGTGGTGTTGACGGCGAGTGTGCCGGGCATGAGACCTTGGACGACTGCAGCAGCACATATGGCGCCGACCATTTGAGCGAGGATGTAGAACATGGCGCGGAGAGGCGTGATGGCGCCGACGAGGGCGAGCGCGGTGCTGACGTTGGGGTTGAACAGTGCGCCGCTGACGCGAAAGAAGAGCCAGGCGGCGACGAGGAGGGAGAGTCCGAATCCGGCCGAGACGAAATGTAGTCGCTGCTTGTTGAGAGGGTTGCTCCTGGTTTGGCCTATCGTGTCGTACGGAATGAGTGAAGGAATGAGAGCGCGCGCGCGAGGATGGACGAACGTTGTTCATGACGGAGAGCGACTGCGCGGTGCCGAGACTCAGAATGAGAAACACGCTGCGATAGAGGGATGTGTCGGTTCAGAATAGCAGTCAGTGACCCGCGCGCGCGACGCACCAGGTACCGAGGAACTCGAACCCAGCGGCGGCCAAGTCGTTGCGCCAGTCGCTGTACCAGCGTGTCCGCGTACGCTCAGTCATGGTGGATATGTGAGAGAGAGAGGTATCGATCATTTTGCACTAGCACCCTCCTGTTTTAATAGCGAGAACGACAGGGGGGCTGGTAGAGCGGGTCCTGGGTGGCACCCAGTGACGTGCTCGACGACTCGCCGCGACCTATCGAGCTATCGAGCCCTGCGACTAGACCATGTTCGGCGGTCCGAACGCGTGTTCATGACGCCGCACAGACGTCGTCACTGCGTCTGACGTCGATGCTATCCGCGCGTTATGTGCGCTACCGCTTCGACCTTGTCACTCAACGACTCGAATAATTGCAGTCTCTGCTCGCCGGGGAAGGGACATGGCGTGCCGGCGTTGGGCCTGTCGATCTGTGGCGAGATGAACAGTGGCGGCTGTCATTCGACAAGTCTGACGAATTCGCTCCTGCCAAGCTCGGCCCGTAACATGCCGGTTCGGCCGTGAAGTGGCACGGGATTTAAAAAGGCCGACCACGTTCTGCATCGTAGATTACTTGGAGGTCAACTTTTCCGTCGGGAACCTACAAACGTCCGATTCAACATCGCAGTTAAATGCAACATTTTCTATGGAAAAGGTCTTAAATAAATACGCGCAATCGTCGACAGGTAGAGTGCTGAACAGCTCGGAACACGTACAAACTGCCCGGTCGTTTCGCTTGATGCTGCAGGATCAGCATTCATTTGCTACATGCAGTGACCTCTGGATATAGATCAATGTCTAATCTACAAATTCAACTTGGGAATACTTTACAATTCGCAATATAGGCCATACGCTTGGAATGGCTAGAAGAGGTGTATTTTCGGGTAAGACCGTGTCCGGGCCCTAGCTGGCTAGCACAGACGATGGGTCTACTAAAATCCGCTTCATCAAGTCAAAAACCAGAAAGAACCTGACTGGAGTATCTCGGCGTGTTGGGCGCAGATGAGGGCGAACGCGGTGCTGATGTAGGTTTTGGGGAGCGCACCTTTGGCAACGGAATTGTACGCAACAAACGCGTGATCCTTCGAAGTGGACCCGCACAAAACCGCGTGACGGTGTTGAAACGGCCATCGCGCAGTGGAAAATGGGCTTCACAATCGTTATACGCACGTGTCGGTCTACATACATCTGCAAAAGCACGGTCAGGTTTTGGAGTCTAGTTCGCAGTGTTGGGCTGGTTCCTGAGCAGTTCATCCAGTAATGCGTGCAAAAGCCTTCATGCGGAAGCAGATATCGATAGCAGTGAAAGGATGAGTTTCGGCAAATGAGACCCGAGTGCTACAGACACGGAATCGCCGGACGTCACGCGCCATGGTGACATCCTAATAAGCAATCCCAACTCCGAGAGTTTCGAGCGCTGGCATGGAAGTGCCGACCTTCTCCACTTCTCTCGGAATTACTGGGGCTAAACATGAACTCGCGATCAGTCCCGCCGCGCAGCTCGCGGTTGCACCGCGAATTGCGAAGCAACAATCCTTGGACTCGTACCACAATGTCTGCTGCACACCCCTTGCAGTTGGTAGTACAATCAGCAGCACAATCGGCTATGAAACAGCCTCTACCTGATCCTGTTGTACATCTACACCGGTCGATGGAGAGCCTTCAGGCAGCAATCACGGTACGCCGCAGCGATTTCGTAAAAGGCATGTACGCTAATCTACGCTTTACGTAGAAATTGTGTGGGCGCAGAGGCGTGGGTTCGAAGACGAAGGAGAATGCGATGCTGCTCGTCACAAGTGGCAATCGTGCCACCGCAGCAATCGCTTGCGCATGCATGCGTCGACCTGGAGACCTGCACGTTTTGGCCAATTCCCACATAACAGTGATGCGAGAGTTTGTCTGGATGAAATCAGTCTCGGGTTACTGTTGAAACCGGTTTCACAGGAGTGTGCACGAATGGATCGAAGTTATAGAGAGGCGCAGCGGTCAATCCACTTATGACGCCCTCCGACAACAATCGGACGCTTCTTCACGGCTTGAATCATTTGTTCGCGCGCTACAGCTTTTGGAGGAGATGCTCGAGGTATGTCTCTGCTATGAAGAGCATGGTACGCACCGAACCAGTCCTTAGATTGACGACAATGGCGTCTCCCAACTCATAATGGATCCGGCTCGACGTTTAGGACTTTCTGATGCGGCACCAACATTTGTGAGATGTTTTTAAGCCACAGCACGTCTCTTCGCTAACATACTTCTTAGGACCTGTGCGCACGTCCCGATCCGGGCGGGGATCGCATCTAAAGCTGACGTTTGCAGGCCTAAGCTTACGAAGTCACTTGCTGTTTACGAGGGCTGCAAGATTGTCGCACAGGGGTTAGCAAATATGACCGACGACGCACCGTGGCCGTGGAAAGCAATCCCGTTGACTGTGCTCCAACTCATGACCATGGTTGAGGTTTGTTGCATCTCGAGTGTCAAATGAAATTACAACTTAAACTTTGGTGCAGCGGGCTCTAGCACAGCCGAAGAAGATTCAAGATCTCCTCGATATAATCGCGCGTCGCATCGCACTTCTCCTTAGTGTTAGTCAAAAGACGGGCGGCGGTAACAGGGAGCTGGACAGTTATGTCGAAATGTTTCTCGCGTCTGTAGCCTTTCAGCTGGCGGAACTCAACTCACGTGAACCACTCGCAGCGATGTACAACGCATCATCATACGTTTACGTATGATCCAGAGGGTTCATCCTGCCAAGTCACTTCCCCTTACCTACTATATCGAGGGCCTCATTTTCGACGAGGCAAGCAAAATGCAGCACACCGCTGAGGAACTGCAGGTATGTGATTGCTGTCGTGCTGGTGACTTAATTGTTGAACCGTAACCAAGGCGCGCTTCACCGTGCGTACAGCGTACACGGTCGAGTCTATTGCGGCTGCTGTGGCGAAACTTGAGGACATGTTCATCGAATCGCGCGAACAAGGAACCGATAACAGCGGTAATCCGACCGCCCACATGTGCGTTCATCTCTGCTCCAAAACAGCTGGTCTGACTCGATCGCTCAGTTCAAACGAATCGAGACTACCCGCGGGTCCAGCGCACTTCAATGGACGTGAAGATCGCGTGAACGAAATTGTGTCGCTCGTTATCTCCATCATTGGTGCTCGCATCGCCATAATGGGTCCAGGTGGCATTGGAAAAACCTCGCTCGCCAAGGCCATACTGCACAATGCAGTGGTTGTACAGTTCATACCAGATAACCGCTACTTCATCTCAGTGGAAGACCTGATTGATGCTGGATCCGCAGCGCAACGTCTTGCCGACCAGCTTGCTTTGCCTAATACTAATGATCCGTTGTCCGCTGCCATTACGTCTTTGCAGAAACTTCCGCGTTCGCTCCTGGTCGTTGATAACCTGGAAACGCTGTGGTTCTCCAATAACGCCGCCGCACAGAAAGCCACAAAGCATATGCTCCAGCGACTGGCGGGTATTCCAAGTCTGACCTTGATCGTGACCTCTCGTGGATCAGTTCCGCCCAGCGGCATCCACTGGACAAATGCTCGGTCAGCCGGGCTGGAGCCAATTTCACTCGATGCCGCCCGAGTCACGTTTAACCATATCGCGAGGTATTCTCATCTTGCACTCGCACCGGAATGTGAAACGTTGGATATATTACTCAACGGTGTGGACTGCCTGCCGCTTGCGGTGACTCTGCTTGCTCAGCTTGCCCAGTTAGGCAACTCGCCATCAGAACTTCTGACACGGTGGAGGAGCGCCAAGACCTCGTTTATTCGCATGCCAGGCGACGACCGCGAGTCTAACCTAGACGTCTCGATTCAGATCTCTCTGGACCTACTGCTTGCAATGTGGGTGGACGCGAGGCGGCGCAACTGCTTTCTATTTGTGCCCATCTTCCCGACGGGCTACGACCCCCTGTCTTTGCGGAACTCGTCAAGCACTTCAGGGACATCAACCACGCAAGAGACCTTCTAATCTCATTCGCTCTAGTCTCCATCGGGTCCGACGATCGGCTCATGATGCTGAGTCCAGTGCGTCAGCATGTGCTGCAGCATCGCCCGATGAAGACTGGCCATCTTGCGGCGTTGCGGCGAATTTATTTTGATATTGCGGCATCCGGTCCCAAGGATATGGATCAGAACTTCTTACGACTGGCCGAGAACTTTGCGCCAGAGCACATAAATCTCAAAGCCTTCTTACTGCACCTCATTTATACCGAATGGCCCACGGCGGAGCTTTTCAAAGCAGTGAATGCTGCGTCGGAGTACTATTACCTAACCGTCCCGTCGACGACTTTGTTGGAAGCGTTCCAATCGCGTCTTTATATGCGCTCTACACGACCTGTGCCTGATATCTCACTTTCGCTCAACGATCCCGACATCCGGGAGCTTCTGATCGTGCTTTCCGCAATTTCGGTAGCTTACACCGTATGCGTTCTGCAGGCATATGGCAATACAGCAGCAGTCTCAGCTGCGTCAATATCTTTGCCTATGGGAATGCTGCTCTATTTTTCCGCTGTGTGGCTCATGCACACGGGGATGTTAGCGAAATGCTTGATGAGCATCGGACGGATGCGAATGGCACAAAACGAGTACTCCGTCGCCGCAGAGCATTTTCAAGCCGCTGAAAAACTATTTGCCAAAATCGGTAAAAGATTCCCAAGTGCGTTGCAAGCTTATGTTCGCGCCGGATCCTTACGACTAGACGTTTTTCGGGTTGCTCGACAACTCCATGCCGTGTGCACCAACGGAAATGAAGGCGCACGTTGCGGGTACATGCTTGGAATCTGTTTGTTTCTGCAAGGACAACTCGAATCTGCCGAACGGGAGCTATCCGCCGCGCGAGATAATTTCCTCCGTCTGCAATGGGAGTACAATGCCGCACAATGCACCCAGTGGCTGGGCTACATTTACCAGGAACGCGGCGAGATTGATCCGGCCATCGCTCATTTGATGTCGGCGCGAGACATCTTCAAGCGAGGCGGAGAAGTGCTCGATGTTGCACAATGCACCCGAAGTCTGGGGGAACTTCGACTAGGCTACGACGATTCGGCCGCTGCCTCCGAGCTACAATACGCACTGTCCGAGTTCGAAACACTGGGTTTTCAATTGGGCGTAGCAAATTGCAACCGAGGTCTTGCGGATATTCGGAGACGTCACGGTGACTACGATGAGGCGGAGAGGCTGCTGGTCTCTGCTCAGGAGATGTTTTCCCAAATAGTCGATCGAGTGGGCCTTGCCCGCTGTCATTACAATTTCGGTGAGCTATATCGTGACAAAGGGAACATGCAAAAATCACTGGAACGCTTCTGGGTCGCTCGGGATATTTACGAGACCTTGGAACTCCAGGATACGGTGAAGAAATGCAACACAGCGATCACAGCGCTCCTGTTCGAGATTTGAGTACAGACACGCGTCTCATAAATGTCAGTTTTATTGTTCGTATTCAATTCCACATTTTAGCTCCGACCGGTTCATATTAGCCTACCACGGCCTCAAGATATTTAGCCGCGGCATTTCTCTCTATTTCGCCGGCGTGAAAGAGTAATGGAAGAGCACAGGCTGTACCTGTGGCAGTCAACATTGGTAAAAGTAAACTCAATCGTAGCAGATAAAAGAAGATAGACAGGAGCGTGACCTGCAAATACCTGCACCAGTGTGGAATCCTGGTGAGCAAATATCGGCTCCAGGATTCATGAGGCAAGCTCTGGAATGGAACCGACATGGCCTATGGTGTCATACGTGTGAGCGCACGGGATGATGGACGAACGTTGTTCATGACGGAAAGTGACTGCGCGGTGCCGAGACTCATAATGAGAAACATGCTGCGATAGAGATGATTTTGTCAGTTCAACGTTGCGGCGTGTGATGATCGACGCACCAGGTACCGAAAAACTCGAACCCGGCGGCGGCCAAGTCGTTGCGCCAATCGCTATACCAGCGTGTCCGTGTACGCTCAGTCATGGTTGGGTGAGAGAGAGAAAGATGTGTTGCGCTATTTCCCTCCTGCCCCCCCCCCCCTGTTTTTGTAGCGACAACGACAGGGGGAGGTAGTGCGTGTGCTGGGTGGCGTTGAGTGACGTGCACCACTGACGAGTCCTGCGACTAGACCATGTTCGGCGACTCAACGCGTGTTTATGATGCCGCACAGACGTCGTCGCCGCGTCTGACGTCGTTCGTGAACATTCTTCACGCGATTTTGATTCAGAGGGACGTAATTGTAGTTCGAGGCGCTAGGATAGAAGCAGATGAAACAATTTTTTGGCCGGTCTGCTCGGCACCGTTACTGCCGGTGTTGCGGCTGCCGATCCGTGGCGAAATGACAGTGGCGGTTGTCATGATCAATGTCAAGTTCGGGGCCGTTCGCGCCAGACTATTCCAGGCCAACATGCAAACGACCAAGCATCGGTCCGACGCCGGGTGTGGATAAGTTGTCGGGATTGATTCATGACATTTAAAGCCAACCCATACGGCTTCTCAGTGCAAAAACCTAGATTTCGTATCACAGACTCACCACAGTCGCACCTGTGCTCGCAGGCAAATTCACACACTCTCAGATGCAGACTTTAAAGACAAACCAATGAGTTGTGATGATTGCACACTGCTTGCGGTCCAGAGATGAGACAGGCTACCGTGCGGTACTGTAATACGACTGGAGATCATGCGCTTGTTCTCTCTCTCCCATCCAGCACTCTATTTTGCGTGCTTTGGTAAGTTCTTAACATTTTTAGTCGAAGAAGACCATTTGCTACCAAGGTCCGTCAGGTGGTGTACATTCTCCGCCTTCAGTATTTTGGCAGCGGCACATGTCGTAGCCCGTGCACAAAAGAGCATGCAGGCCGATCTCGCTGATCCAGCGGCTGTTAACCGCGACAAATGTGTTAGCGAAGCCGATTGGAGAGAGCCGCAAAAGCACGTCGACGTTGCTTTTTTAAGGTGTGGTGCATCGACTGGATAGAGAGCTTGAGCCTGAGAGACCACGATGAATTCTCAGATTGGTGTCAATGTGTAAGGCGAGCGATGTTCAAGCCAGTGTAGAATCCTCAGCTTAGGGCTGCCGTACAGCACACGCATTTGTTTCAATACTCGTGCAATCATGAAAACCAAACGGTGTACAGCTTTGATTCAAGGCTTTAGCGCTACCACAACAGCACATCGGTCTACGAAGAGGGAATAGCAATTTTTGACAGTTCAAACCCCATCGGTGAGCGATTGAATATTTCCCAAAGAGACTTCACACCGTATCTCGCCAGCAGATTGGCTCGCTGTGTACGGGTGATGGAGTACCTAGCAGGGTCGGTGGCGTACACCTCTGACAGCACCTCGATCCGAAATGATGTCCTGTGCGATAAAATTCCCTGTGGGTCGGAAACCCCGCCACTTGATCTTGCATGGCGATAATTTGATTCAGTGCCGGTGCCGTCATGAATAATGAGGTTGAATGCGCCAGTATGCAGTCGCATCCGGTCGAGAACGGATAGTCTCTTGTCGGATTGGATGGTTGCATGTTGTAGCTTCAGGATCTGGAGATATGCAAACGATTGCAAGTGCTGATCGTGCAGATCCTGGGAAGCGACGAGCCAGTGTATGGGGTCAGTCGACGACCGTATCGTATTACACCAGTAGCTTTGAACCTGGTCGAAAAATGTTGGTTCTTGGTCACTGGCGCGTGATGAAAACGCGTGTCGCCGCTTCAGTGTGCCAATGTCGATCAAACCACAGGAAGGTAAGAGCTCTTTCAGCTGTACAGTGGCCCAGGCGCTGATCTCGGAACATAGATAGAAATGAGCCATAGAGGCGATGCTCAAGACACGGGCAAAGCGCTCTGGTACTGTTGAACATTTCATCCAGTCCGCAAACTCAAAGTGGCTGTGAATGAAAATATCAACAGCGATGTGCGGCACAGAGCCACCTACTTGGATTCAAGGTACCAGAGGAACGCTTTGAAGTCTTCAACGGTATGATTGAGCTTGATCGGCTCTTCATCAGTCTACAGTTCCCCGTGATCACCAATTGTATCTCGGCGCTGATTAAGCCCAATACGCACCTTGGGCAGGCAGAACAGATTGCTAAAGACTGCAGACACTGTCGTAAGCTTCCGTCGTGAGACCTGTTGTAGAGATCGTAGATGCGCATTCCCAACTACCAAGAGCTAGAAGACGAACCTTGAACATCTGACCTTCGACTTTACAGCTATTTGCAGATCCCGTTGCGCGGCTTCTCAGGGCACACACACACAGACCAAACTTGCCCGGTGAACTCCTCCTTCATTTCGCGTCCGTTTAAAATAAAAATTATTGCGTTGAAACGGGGCAAATTGGGGCTATTGCGTGGGCTAGTTTATAATGCAAAAATATGAATTTTTAATTTTTACCTTTCCTGGGTGTATCCCGGCTTCTCCTCCAGGAGGACATACCAAGAACGCTTGAAAAGTGCATGGAACCTTTCGAAATACTTTTTAAATTTGCTTAGGGGCAAAGCAAGTGGCAATTATAGTGAAATATTGGTGCATCTGTGGCCGAATTTGAAATCTGCCGCTTTGGAAATTTATCCGTGTATCTACTCCGGCCATGAGACACAGGAAGTCAAGCAAGAGACATAGTATTATTATTACTCATATAAAGAAGTGCGAGGGTAGTTTTATGGGGCATGATATTATCTGTAACATGGGTGAGTTCAACCACCAACTCAAAACTTGCCCGGGCTACTCCTCCGGCAGAGCTTGTGGCAAACTTGCAATAAACATATATTTCAGTTCAGGACTCTATATTAAAACGTTTAGAGAGCAGTAAATGACTTTAGACTCCATAAATCAGTGTACTGGCTGCTGCTTCTAAAGGCTCAATGTATTGAACCTTGCACCATGCAGGTATAACTCATTAAAACACTTCCTGAACCACATCTTGCACAATATAGGTTTATTAAATCACATTTTAAGGCAAAATTATGATTACATCTTTATTCTTGCCGGAGGAGTAGCCCGGGCAAGTTTTGAGTTGGTGGTTGAACTCACCCATGTTACAGATAATATCATGCCCCATAAAACTACCCTCGCACTTCTTTATATGAGTAATAATAATACTATGTCTCTTGCTTGACTTCCTGTGTCTCATGGCCGGAGTAGATACACGGATAAATTTCCAAAGCGGCATATTTCAAATTCGGCCACAGATGCACCAATATTTCACTATAATTGCCACTTGCTTTGCCCCTAAGCAAATTTAAAAAGTATTTCGAAAGGTTCCATGCACTTTTCAAGCGTTCTTGGTATGTCCTCCTGGAGGAGAAGCCGGGATACACCCAGGAAAGGTAAAAATTAAAAATTCATATTTTTGCATTATAAACTAGCCCACGCAATAGCCCCAATTTGCCCCGTTTCAACGCAATAATTTTTATTTTAAACGGACGCGAAATGAAGGAGGAGTTCACCGGGCAAGTTTGGTCTGTGTGTGTGTGCCCTGAGAAGCCGCGCAACGGGATCTGCAAATAGCTGTAAGCCACACGGTAGAGTCGTCATAGATATATTCATGAGTTCGTTTGGCCACAGAGACATCCCATGGGCGAGCAAGGTATGCGGGGACCTGGGACATGATGGCGTGAATGCAAGTTGCCTGACCTCGTGATTTGGCAAATTCCGCCTTCAATGATCCCGATGTGTCTAGCTTCATGGCACAATGCATAGTTAACTTCAGTGAGCCGTCTCCCGTTACACCGCAGGATTATTTCCCTTGATAGATGCACACAGCGTGCATTACGTGATGAGAGGCTCGAACTGAGATCCGACCTCATTAGGCCCACTTGGATTGAGAGTGAGCGCTCCATCGAGTCCTTGGTCCCAGATCTCATACACCCAATCTATTGCTTACACGAAATCCGCGAACGAAGCACCATTACGCCGTGACAACGGAATGGTAGTACACTGACGGAAAGATGTCGGCCAATGGGCGAGCAAGCTGGAGCAGAATAAGCAGCTTTTATAGCAACTACCACAAGAGGCACGCATGCTGAGACAATAATAATGGGTTCCAGACCGACGGGTACGACGATACGTCTGTTACGAGTGTGGTTCAGGCTTTCCGAGGCCTTCCGAGCTACGGACCCACAGGCGCAAGCATACCGGTTCACAACCTTTCCGCTGCCCAAATGTAACCGATATTTCGGGGCGGCGCGCAACCTTGGGCAACATCTGCGAACCGTTTATTTTTCTGGCGAGAGAAACGTTGCTCCAAACAGATAAACTTTATATAGCGCCGAAAGGCCGTGGCCCAAAGCGCTTGGCCGTATAGTGGGCCGGTCGCATATGTTCTATCTACGAGTTTGTGTGGTACATTAATGTAGTTTAGCGTCTGATTGTCGTGGGTGTCTGCGCATGTTGGTTGTGAGTATCGGTCTGCAGGTGCAACATAGCTGTTATGGTATAAATATCCACTCCTAGTCCTCCTCGTCTTCCGATCAGCGATCCAGCTCCTCTGTGGGATCCTCTTTGGGAGGGGCTGTCGTGTGTTGAGCCTGTGGCTTCCCTGTTTCGTGAAGGCTCCACTTGCTCGCAGGGTCTTGGTGAGTGCTTGTATCCCTTCCGTTGTGCCGATGATAGTGCCTAGGTCAAGGGTGGTAGACGCATCGCGAAGCATGTGTCGGGATTCCTCGTATCGTTCGCGCGTCTGTAATGGTTTAGCACAGGGGCAGTCAACTGCCTCGTCATGGCTAAGCTTTTTTGTAGAACGCGCCTTGAAAGCAGTGTCAGGTACGACACTGTGTGAGTCGGCCAACGCCCTCTCGCTCTCCGGCAAGGGCAGTGAAATGCTTTGTGAGTTAGACAGAGGGTGGAAGGCGGCATAGTTACTGTCTCGTGGGGAGAGGCTCCAGTCGTCCGTCCATGCCTTGAGCATGGCCTGTTTGGATGTGCACCGTGCATTCGATTGTGATTGGGGAGTGAGGACATCTGGGTGCATGAGTGCTCCCTCCCTGGCGAGACGATCCGCGCACTTGTTGCCATCGATATTGCTGTGTCCAGGGCACCATTCAATCTCAACTGAGTGTGTAGGATCTTGATCAAGGAACTCGAGCGCGAGACGGGAGATTAATATTGCATACTTCTGGCCCGCGCGGGGTTTGGGGTTGTGGATGGTGTTGACTGCTGCGGAGCAGTCCGAGAAAAGCACGATGCGAGTGACTTCGGGGTATGCTTGTGCGTGTTCAGTCGCTGCTCGGAGTGCCATGGTGAGAGCGGCAAGTTCGGCGCCATAGACCCCGACTTGGTTGCCCATTGAGACTGCCAGTGCGTGGACTTGGGTGCCGTTGCAATAGAGAACAAAGCCCGCCCCGCAATGTCTGTTGTCAAACATTGATCCATCGGTGTACGCGATGAGCGTCGAGGGGTTCTGCAACTCAGGGAGTCGGCTGATGTGTCCCTTGGCTGCTTCCGCCTTGTTCTGACTGGGTAGTTTTGCCCGGATGACAAAGCGGCCGGGAAAGTCAGCAGCAGTTCGTTGCCAGGGTGCCACCTCACATGGGGTTATCTGCTCTGAGTGGCTTAACGACTGTGCGGCTGCATGTAGGAGTGGGCTCGTCTTGGCTGGTTTGGTCCTTGCACGGGATGCCGTATAGGGTGGTTCGAGTGGGGGAGGGACTGCGGGGGCTGCTCCGGCTCTCCATGAGTCATCGAAGCGGTCGAGGATTGGGCTCGTTGAGCTTAGCGTGATGAACCGGATCCCTGCCTGTCGTACATGGTAGGTCGTGGAGCGGAAGAACTTCATGGATATCATGACGGGGTCAGGACAGGTGCTTGCCGCAATACAACACGCTGCCACCTCGGTTTATGTAATCTTATGCAACTGAGATGGCACCTCAGAAGTTGCCACAGGAAACAAGGGGCAGATGCATGTATGCCGTTCAACTCAGGTCCTAGCGCTGTTCGGCAGCTGTAGCACCGCATAATCGAACCTTCAAAGTAATCTGCTTCACAAAAATAACATTGCTGACGGACCGTCTTGCCCAAGCGACCAAGAAATCGGACGGTGGGCCAGTTAACTTAGCATCACCACCACGGCAAGGTGCTCTAGTACTTTGGGCACAGCAAAAAGTTGCCGCAGTTTGAGGTGTCGTCGGTCGGGGGCTAAAGGCATCGTACGAGTCGGTCGGTGTGAACGAGTTCGCCGAGTCGGTGGTGGACGCGACGGCGGCGCAGGGCCGTCCTCGATCGTGATTTGTACGTTTCAAGTGAAAGGCACGCAATAACGCGCGGTGATAATGCCGTGATAGACGATTTCAAGGTCGAAATTTTGACGTCACGCGTTGCGTTGTGTGAAGTGGACAGGATGGTACAAAGGGATGTGCCAAGAAATGCGATGCGAGTTGGCGTCGGCGTCGGCAGGGCGGAGCTTCACTATCACAGCACGATTCGCAAAGTGCGTCGCCATCCCAAAAAATCGGACGAGATCACAGAAAACAAGAGATAAAACATCGTCAGGACGATTGCGGGTAAGGGTACAGTGAAATCGGGACGCATGGGGTCGGACCAGATTCAATATTCCCGAGGCGATGATTCCGTGCACCGGAATGGCCTTCTGCGGCGTTCACAGGCCCGACCGCGGAAATGTCAAGTCTGGACTGTCAATCGACCAATCAGCTAGACGTAGTGTTTCGGACTGTGTCGAAGACATCTACCGAGAGAGCCAGCCTCTCTCGAGCGAGTCTAGCGGGATTACAAGGGTTGACCCCTGATGTTTGGACTCGCGATGCGCGTGGCTGCACCTGCTGGTCCGCGCCTCGCGCCTCGAGGCTAGACCCCGAATTGCAAAGAAACGCTCCTTGGACTCTTTCCACGATGTCTACTGCGCACCCCTTGCAGTTGGTACCACATTCGGCGGCACAATTAACTACGAACCAGCCTCTACCTGATCCTGTCTTACATCTACATCGGTCGATTGAAAGCCTTCAGGCTGCAGTCACGGTACGCTGCATGACTTCAGGTGATCTGTACGCTAATATGCGCCGTGCACAGACACTCTGTGCGCGCAGGGGCGTGGGCTTGAAGACAAAGGAAAATGCGATGCGGCTCGTCACAAGTGGCAATCGTGCCACTGCAGCGATCGCTTGCGCATGCGTGCGTCGACCTGGGGACCTGCACGTTTTGGCCAAGTCTCACGTCACAGTTATGCAAGAGTTTGTCCAAACGATTCCAGTTCCGGATCCCAATTGACACCAGTTTTCAAAGGAGTGTACACGAATGGATCGAAGTTATGGAAAAGCGAAGCGGCCAATCTAAGTTGAAAGCCCTCCGACCACAATTGGACGCTTCCTCGCAGCTTGAATCATTCGTCCTCTCGATGCAGGTACTGGAGGAGATGCTCGAGGTATGTCCTTGCGATGAACAACAGGACGCGCGTTCAAACAGGCCGCAGATCGACGACAACGGTGTCTCCGAGCTCATCATGGATCCGGCTCGGCGCTTAGGGCTGTCTGATGCGGCCCCAACCTCTGTGAGTTGTTTCTGCGCATAGCACGTCTCTCTACTAATATATTTCGCAGGACTTGTACGCCCTCCCGCCTCGGACGACGATCGCATCTAAACTGACGTTTGTAGACCCATGCTAACAAAATCACTTGCGGTCTACGAGGGTTTCAAGGTCGTCGTAAAGGGGCTGGCCAACATGACTGAAGGAGCCCCATGGCCGTGGAAGGCGATACCACAGACGGTGCTCCAGTTCACAGCCATAGTCGAGGTTGGTCGAATCTCGAGTTGCAAGTGAAACTTCATCTGACAGTCTGGTGCAGTGCACTCTGAAACAATCTCAAAAAATTGAAGATCTTGTCGACAAGATTGCATGTCGCATAGCACTTCTCCTTAGCATCAGTCAAAAGACGGGCGGCGGCAACAGGGAGGTGGACGCACACGTTGAAATGTTCCTCGCGTCTGTACCTTCTTAGAAGTTGGCTGTTGGAATTTGACTCACGCGAACCACTCCCAGCGATGTACAGCGCATCATAATACGCTTACGTATTGTCCAGAGGGTTCATCCTGCCAAGTCACTGCCCCTTACCGACTATATCGAGTGCCTCCTTTCCGACGAGACGAGAAAAATGCAGCACGCAGCAGAAGAACTTCAGGTTTGTGTTTGCTGTCGAGCCGGTGGCTTACCCGTTGAACCGTGACTAAGGCACGCTTCACCGTGCGCACGGCGTACACGGTGGAGTCAATTGCGGCTGCTGTGACTAAACTTCAGGACATGGTCACCGAAATGCGGGAACAAGCGACCAATGGTAATGGTAATCCGACTGCCCACATGTGCGTTCTTCTCTGCTGCGAGACGGACGATCTGACTCGATAGCTCAGTTCGAAGGAATCGAGACTACCCGCGGGTCCAGCATACCTCAATGGACGCGAAGACCGCCTGAACGAAATTGTGGGGCTTCTTTGCACCATCATTGGTGCCCGCATCGCCATAATGGGTCCAGGTGGCATCGGAAAGACCTCGCTCGCCAAGGCCATCCTGCACAATGCAGCGGTTGTACAGCTCATACCAGAGAATCGCTTTTTCATCTCAGTGGAGGACTTGATTGACACTCAATCCGCAGCACAGCGTCTCGCCGTACAGCTTGCACTGCCTCAGACTAACGATCCGTTGTCCGCTGCCATAACAGCTCTACAACAGCTTTCGCGTTCACTCCTGGTCATTGATAATCTGGAAACGTTATGGCTCTCTAATAACGCCGCTGCGCAGAAAACTACAAGACATATGCTCCAGCGACTGGCGGGTATTCCAAGTCTGGCCTTGATCATAACTTCACGCGGATTGGTTCCGCCCAGCGGTGTCCAGTGGACGAACGCTCGGTCAGCCGCGCTAGAGTCAATTTCCCTCGATGCCGCACGAGACACGTTTGACCAAATCACCGGGAACCCGCATCTTGCACTCGCAGTGGAACGTGAGATGTTGGACATATTACTCATCAGTGTAGATTGCATGCCGCTTGCAGTGACTCTACTCGCCCAGCTTGCCCAGCTAGGCAACTCGCCATCAGGACTTCTGACACGGTGGAGGAGCGCAACGACGTCCTTTATTCGCATGCCAGGCGAAGACCGCGAATCCGACCTAGATGTCTCGATCCAGCTCTCTCTGGACCTACTGATTGCCATGCGGGGCGGAAGCGAGGCAACGGAACTGCTTTCTATTTGTGCTCACCTCCCCGACGGGTTACGACCTCCTGTCTTTGCGGAACTCGTCAAGCACTTCAGGGACATCAACCACGCAAGAGACCTTCTAGTCTCATTCGCTCTCGTCTCCGTCGGATCTGACAATCGGCTCATGATGCTGAGTCCAGTGCGTCAGCATGTGCTGCAGCATCGCCCGATGAAGACTGGCCATCTTGCGGCGTTGCGGCGAATTTATTTTGATATTGCGGCATCCGGTCCCAAGGATATGGATCAAAACTTTTTTCGACTAGCCAAGAACGTGGCGCCAGAGCACGTAAACCTCAACGCCTTTTTGCTGCACCTCATTCACACCGAACAGCTCTCAAAGAAGCTGTTTTTAGCAGTAGATTCTGCGTCGACGTACTCGTACTGGACCGTCCCATCGACCACTCTGTTGGAGGCATTCTACTCGCGTCTTTCTATGCGCTCTACATGGTTTGTGCCTCCTATCTCGCTTTCGCGCTATGAACACGATGTTCTGAACATTTCGATTGTGCTTTCTGCATTGTTGGTGGTTCTCACCGCATGCATTCTGTGGGCTTTTAGCACCGTTGCGGCATCTTCAGCTATGCCGATAATTCTGGCTGGGGGGACGGTGTTATGTTTCCACGCTGTCTGGCTCATGCACACCGGAATGTTAGCAAGATGCTTGATGAGGATCGGATGGATGCGAATGGCACAAAATGAGTACTCCGTCGCCGCAGAGCATTTTCAGGCCGCTGAAAAACTCTTTGCCAAAATCAGTAACAGATCCCTGGGTGTACTACCTGCGTACGTCCTCGCCGGCTACCTAAGACGACACGATTTTTGGGTTGCTCGACTACTCTATGCCTTTTGCAGTTCTAGATATTTCAGCGCACGATGCTGGTTCATGCTTGGAGGCTGTTTGATGATGCAAGGACACCTCGGACATGCCGAGCGGCAATTCTCCGCCGCGCGAGATACTTTCCTAGATCTGCAAGACGAGTACAATGCCGCAACGTGCACCAAGAAGCTGGGCGACATCTGCAGTCTTCGCGGCGAGATTGATCTTGCCACCGTGCATTTGATGTCGGCCCGGGACATCTTCAAGCGACGCGGAGAAGTGCTCGTGGCTGCACAATGCACCCAAAGCCTAGGTGACTCTCTGTTGAGCCACGACGATTCGACTGCTGCCTCCGAGCTGCTATCCGCACTTTCCGAGTTTGAAACACTCGGCTTTCAGTTGGGCGTAGCACGATGCAACCGAGGTCTCGCAGATATTCGGAGACGTCAGAAAGACTACAATGCGGCGGAGAGGCTGCTGATCTCTGCTCAAGAGCTGTTTTCCCGAGCAGGTGATGGCAGGGGCTTGGCCGACTGTCATTACAACTTCGGTGAGCTATACCGCGACCAAGGCAGGGTGCAAAAGGCACAGAAAAGCTTTGAGGCCGCGCGCAATATGTGGGAAGCCTCGGAACGCCAGGATAAGGTGCAGAAATGCAACGCAGAGATCGTAGCGCTACGACGTGAGACATGAATGCAGACACATGTTTCATAAATGGTACTTGTGAACTGTGTGCATCCACTTCCACATTCTAGCTACGCTTGCTCAAGGACCTGGACTGCCCTTGCAAGTAATGCATTGTTGTAACTGGTTTTCAGACCACAGATGGTCAGGGACCCTCGTCACGGCCGTGCGACACGCATTTCATATGAGCATTACGCGTTTCAGCTGCCGTTGGCATCACCACGTCCACCTCTCAGAAAACTCACGCGTTCACACGACATCCGCGAACTAACGACCATTGCGCTGTTACAACAGAAAGACAGGTAGTAGAAAAAAAAAGACGATGATGAGTGCCACGGCGTCCGTCGAGGCGGCGCACGCGAGCGTAAAGGGGGGGGGTGATACGAAGAACACAAGAGACGGACACACGATGCACGGGGGCCAGGAAAACCGACAGACAGGAGGGAATGTATGTGCGCGAAAGGAGTGGATGCGGTCGACGCATGCACCGCGAAGGAGAGTGAGGGGCGGAGGCGCGTGCGAGCACGGCGCGAGGGGAGGTATAGGAGTCGGGCGTCGGTCGCTGCTAGCAGGTCAAAAGCGGTGGGGCGGGGGAGAAACAACAAAGACATGGAAGGAGACAGTTGGATCGTGAAGGGAACAGACCGGAACCAGGGTCTGCGGCTCCCATCGGGGGGGTTAAGATAAATCCTTAATAAGCCGCGAGCGTAGCGCGACGGTTGAGTGACTCCTCCGGGGGTCGTGTTTGAGAGTGTTGTTGTCTTTGCCGGATGCTTAGAAGAGCGAGGCGGCGACGGCGACGGCGCCGACGAGGACAGCGCTAAACGCTGCCATGGGGCGGGCTGAGGCGGCGCCAGTGGGCGAGTTGCTCTCGGGCGTGGTTCCGACGTTCTGCGCGCCGCCGTTGCCGGTGCTGCCGGTGCTGTCGGTCGGGGGCGTGACGTTGCTCGAGGCATCGGACGAGTCGGTCGGTGCGAACGAGCTCGCCGAGTCGGTCGATGAGGCCGATGCGGAGTTGGTGGTGGACGCGACGGCGGCGCAGTCCTCGGGGCCATCTTCGATCGTGATCTGCACGTTCAAAAGTAGCAAGTGTGCAATAGCGCGCGTTGGGGTGTCAATGTCAAAGTCAATGGCCAGACCAAACGACATTAGGGTTGAAATTGCGACGTCGGGCGTTTGTGTAGAGTTGTCATGGACAGGATGGGACAAAGGGAGGTGCCAAGCAATGCGATGCGATGCCGGTTGATGTTGGTGTCGGCGTCGGCAGGGTGGAGCATCACCGTCACAGCACGATTCGCAAAGTACGTCGCCATCCCAAAAAATCCCACAAAACCATACAGATAGAACATTGTCAGCATGTTGCGCATGGAAATCAAGCAGAAGAAAAAGGACGCACGGGGTCGGACCAGATTTCAGCATCTCCATCGCGCTCCTCGACGAGGAAGACGACCTGCTGGCCGACCTTGTAGTCGGCGGTCCAGTGCACGGTGTCGCTCTCGATGTTGAGCCACTCCTTTTCGGCAGTGCCGCACTCGTCCTTGGCGGAGAGCACGGCGACGTTGAGCTTGCCCTTGCCCTTGGCGACGATGTTGATCTTGTCGCACTGAATAACAATTAAGATCGGATTTTTTCAAAAGAAAAAGCTGGCCAACGCACGCGAGAGATCTTCTCGGGGACGTTGAGGGAGACTGCGAGAGCGAGGGTCGCGAAGAGGGTCGACGAAACGAGGGATGTGAACATCATCTTTGAGAGTTGAGCGAGTGGGTCGACGTGAGAACGAAAGTGTGCGTAAGAGCGCAAGTGGTGCGAGAGAGTGTCAGACGCGAGTTAAGGCGCTGAGTGCGGGGATGCGACGGGGCGCGGGGGGGACGGAGTGCGGAGTGGGAGGAGAAGAAGAGATGGCCGCGGCTGCGTGCGGTGCGTTAGATCAACATTACCTGTTGCCATCAACGATCCAGAACCCCAACCAGCCGACGTACCTTCTTGTCCAGTCTAAGCGATCCGTCTGGTAACACGAAAAAGAGAACACAAAAAAAACCCCGTGTATATATCGCTGACGGGCGTCGTGCGTGACGACAGTTCATGCGCGTGGGCTGTCGTTGCTAGGCACCGGCTCCTCGCCATTTCCCCATCCAGGATACCCTCGACCGAACCCCGGACCCTCGCTCCCGGCCAATTTCAATTTATTTGGCGCCTTTGTTATTTCTTCTCAGCCGTTTCATCTCCTCGGCCAGACTCTATTGTCGCCGGTAAGGCGGTGCGCTTCGCAGCTTCGGCTTCGGTAGCCCACATCGTCATCACCCCGCAGCACCTGCCGTGCCGTTGCCTCGCGCGACCGCCGGGAGTGCAACTCGCTCCAAACGCGGCTTGGCACGCCTGTTTCCCTCTAGATCCGGCTCGCAATGTCAAATTACTCGTGCCCTCGTAACCATCTACGCGCTCAGACCAGTCGGCAACAACCAACTCTATCCAAACCTGCGTTTCTCTGATCCTGTAACTTGTCCATTTTTATGAACATATCAGGTCAGATGGATGGATGTATCAGAATCAAATGCCTTGATGCCTGACGTTCTGCATTTGGTGATGGGTAGAGACATCGTTGTCTACCACCGGTACCAGACCTGTGAGCAAGCTTTTCAAAATGACAGTAATTGCTGCTCCTGGACCACGTATTGACATCTCCCACGTACTTATAGAGCGCTAGTACCTGGAAGCAGTAACAGCGGGCCTATGGGGATGAGCTTGATCGGCCTCTTCTGCTGTAACAAAGAGGTGAAACTGAGTTCGTGAGTACCTATTGAGTGGCCTCATCGGTGCACGCGTGATCTAGAGAGACGCTCGACGTCAGGGGTACATTGTTTGCCCTGATTTTCAGAAGTTATGTAAAGTTGCTCGCTGGGGGGTCAGTTCGAGCACTGCTTGTTGCCTTCAACGTAACTTGACTAGCCTGACCCACAGAAGTTCTGCCTTGTTCCACGTTGGGCTCAGCTCGGGCAATGGTGTCATCCAGGGACACAGCAGGGGAAAGCGAACCTCAGTTCGGCTGCAGTAGCCCAGCGGCATTTTCGCAACTTGCCATTCTACCGTCATGACTGCAAACAACACCGCTGCTGCATGCCTTCGGTCTGTACGAGAGCGCACTCACGGATACAACTATCGCGACGGCACTGTTAGCCTGCGGGTCAAGCACGCGAAGTATACGGTATGTAGAAGACTCGCCGGATGCCAATCAGCTTACAAGGTTCACGCATTAAGGTATCTATGACGAAGCTCACCTCGTTTTCCCCCGTTTTCGAGGATCTTTTCAGTATGCCAAAGGTTCGACGAATAATGAGTATCTGTGCGGAATAATGCTGATGATGGGGGGGGGTCGACCAATAGGCAGATCAGGAGCCCATCGAGCTGGATCACGATGTGGACGAGTTCGAAAGTCTCCTCTGGTATCTTCACGCCAGGTAAGCTCTCTGTGCTAAGCGTAGTGACACAGCTGCCAAGTGTTAAACAGCCACCTCGAATTTGCGAACTTCATGGCAAATCCAGATCCTGACATGCACCTCGACTGCATCGCTAATATCGGCTCCATGGCACACTTCTATCAATGCTTAGCGGTAACAGACTGGGCCATCTCTGAGATTCTTAAACTGCTCTCAGCGTTCGAGACTGGCGAAATGCTGGCGCAGATGCAGCGACTATTATTATTTGCACATCGTTGCAAGGATCACGCGCCACAACTGCTGCAGGAGGTGCGGAACCTCTGGTGCTCGAGTGGTTGGATGGTAATAGCTCCCTCGTTCTGCCTGCAAAACGTGAAAATGCTGGATGACAACTATCTCCAAGCGCGTTGCTACTTCAACATCTTAGAACAGACGAGCGCCGAGATCCGAAACGATAATCTGCTCACAGCCCTGGACCGACTGCGTCTCAATATCGGAGCCATCAATTTGCGCAAATACGAAAACATCCATTGCTGCAACTCAACGCGGGGTCGCGCGGTCGGTTGCTCAAAAGTGCTTGCTCTGGCACAAAACTATGTTGCAGGACATGTACGGTGACATGTCGCTTTGGGACATGTTCAATCGGTCTTCCATGGGACTTGACTTGTCCAAGCTGACAATAGGGGACGCTGTTCAAGCTGCGAGCGAGGCAGAGGTATCGGCTGTCAAGGCGACGAGCGATAGTTAGTGAACACAAGGACTACTTCGCAGAATAAGCCTCCCACGTGTTCCAAGTTACAATCACGATCAAATCTCATGTACCAGTCATGTTGCTCTCACATGAATGTTATTTCGCTGGAATAATGCCCATTGGCACTCTGGTGTCTCCTGACTACTGTGTGTACATATTCTTTCCCTCTTATGCATTTCTTTATGTCGCATTGGCGTGAAAGAGGCAAAGTGTTTAGTATACTTTTTCATATTGTTCGTATTGCATGAAACATTCGACAAAGATCCTAGATGTATGGTCACCAAGAAAACTGCGAAAATTTGAGTCGGACGTGAGCTACTTTTAGGTGGGGCTATTACTTCCATACGCGCCAGTGCCCATGGGTGACGTGAAGCCGTCTAAGAGAAACTGCAACACGGTTATCGGTACCGATCAGAATTGTTTAGTACAATTGTGTGCGCGGCCAACTCCGCGTTTCTGCCTTTCACTATTACCATCATCATGAACGAATGGGATCGATCCGTGCAGGAGCGGACACAGAACTTCGTATACCAAGACAGCACGGTCTGGCTGGAGATAGAAAAGACAAAGTTCAGGGTGTGTACCTGCGTTGCTTGTCCAACTTTGACGCTCATTCTACTGTGTTTGCAGGTGTCAAGACACAGACTCACCAGCGTGTCACCCCTCTTCGAGACCATCTTTGGCCTTCCGAAGGTCCTTTTTTGAGCCTCAGCGGGCTCGGCGAACTCGACTGACCCACACATCCGCAGGACGAAGATCCGGAAGCGCCAATCGTACTTCACCACAGATTGGACGAATTCGAGAACTTTTTATGGTATCTACATGTCGAGTATGTTCGCTTTCACAAATCATTGTGCGCAAGACTGGACTCTTCGCGTCCGCAGCCATCTTGAATACGAAAACTACAAGACAAAATGCCCAGACGACGAGCAGTTCCGGCGCGCGCTTGGCATCGCCTCGATGGCGCACTTTTATCAGGCTATGGATATTGCTCGCTGGGCCATTGGACAACTGCTGCTGCTTCTCCCGTCAAGCAATATCACCGCCGCAGACACGTTGAAGCGTATCCACAGCTTCTCGCTCCGCGCACGGGACCTGGAGCCGCAATTGTCGCAAAAGGTGCGGGAGTACTGGTGCAACCAGGTTCGGTCGTCACAGGATCCCGTCGTGTGGCTTCGTGCCAGTCAGGACGCCGCAGACGAGTATCTTCAGGCCTATGCATACTATCACATCCTGAAGCTAAAGAACGTCACAATCCGGACAGACGCCAGACTCTCCGCGCTGGACAAGCTGCGACTTCATGTAGGGGTATTCAATCTGCTGCGCTATCAGGGTGTGGGCTGTACCTGCGCCAGCGCACAGGTACTCCAGACTGGACACCTATGCGGGCGTACTGTCGACCCGGACGAATGGTCGCCTACATCTTCGGTTCCATTGAAGGAGTCGTACGGCGCATGGTCCTTATGGGACATGTTTACGCGCTCGCCGATGGGACTCGTACTCACAGACCAGTCCGAGCTGGCTGCTGAGCTAGTTGAAGGATGTAACAAGGCGAACCCTGCTGAAAAGGCTGAGCCCTCAGTGTAGAAGGGTTTCAAGCGCCATATATCGCCATTGGCCCACAATACCAAGACGGATCTGCTTGTAACGGGAGAATTCCACATCACGAGCTATCATACCCACGATGTGACATCACAGACCTGTGTGAAGTACATTCTAAGATAGCCATTGCTGAATATTTGCGATGTTCGGAGGAAGAAGTCCTTGGAACCGGAACATGCGGTGAGGAAGCTGTTGTGCAGCATGACAGTTTTAAACCAGAGCTCACTAATGCTCGCCTGGACACAGCTTAAAAGCTCGCTATTTACCACTAAATCAATCGCGGGAAAGTGGAATTCTGCGGCGTGAGGGCGGCCAGACTGCACAGGTACAACACATTTCGGTCAGATGACGGGCCATGATCGACAAAACACGTTTTCTGAAGATACTTAACAAGTGAGATATGCGAAATAGCTGGTGAGAGACGCTTTACGCCGAGCTATCGCCCGAGCCCATGACGGGGGAGAATGCAGGACTTGTGCACGACCCAGTGCCGTATACCTAAAATGAAGGAGGGAGAGCGGATATAATATATATGGCGCATTTCGAGTGGGATGATTCCGCCCGATGGTTGTGTATGACTGATGGGGACGTATCCGGGAAATGCGAGGCACTGCGAACGGAAGGTTTAGTGCCTCAGTGGCTGCGCGCAGCGCTTGATTCCGTTCGTTTCTGCCTCCGCGCCACGCGGCCGGCGCTCAGCTCGGGAGCTTTTTTTTCTGTTTTAAAAGCTGCCTGCACTCCTCCTTAACTCATATACAGGTTGTCCTCTGACCCTCCATGTCCGGTGCAACCTCGCCGTCGCCGTTTCCGTGGTATCAGTCCGTGCGGAATCGCACGCACAACTTCGATTGTGACAAGAGCACAGTTTGCCTCCAGGTGGAGGGTAGACAGTACACGGTTCGTGGCGGCTGGTGTTTGCCCAAATAATAGGAAGCTGATGCAAAGCGGCACGTCTAGATCACCAAGCACAGATTGACCTCTATCTCACCTGTGTTCAGCGGTCTTTTCAGTTTGCCGCAGGTGCGCCGACTCTCGCGTCGAGCCTACAGACCCTCGATTCATGGTCTCATTAGAATACCGATGACACATTTGTGGTCTTGAATCACAGTATTGAAGAGTTTGAGGCATTCCTTGGCTATCTCTACGCCACGTTTGTTTGTTTTATGCGACATGATTTTTGCCTGCTAACCAGAATTGGAATAGTCACGGCGAGTTTGCAAAGTTCACCGGCGCGCCATGGTCTCAAGAGATCTTAATTCAAGTCCTAAATATCGCATCCATCGCCCACTTTTACCAGTGTGCTGATGCAGTCAAATGGACTATCGGCGAACTTCGCCAGTACTTCCAGTCCATCACGTTGGATTCCATCCCCATAACACTTATGCCGCGGCTCTATTGCTTCGCTCGACGTGCCACCGATATATCGCCTGAACTTGTAGACGAAGTGCGCACTCAGTGGTGTCATCTGACGCGAGAAGCCACGGACCCAGTCGGCTGGTTGGTTCGAGCGAACGAGGTGCAGGACGAGTACCTCCAGGCATACGCATACTTTCATATCCTGAGGCTCCGGAACGATACCATCTGCGCCGAGACGAGACTGTCTACGCTCGACAAGCAGCGGCTGACGCTTGGGAGCAGCAACCTAAAACAATACGAGGTCGATCATGACTGTCCGCCTGGCCGGCCCGGTCATAGTTATATCTCCAAATGTCGACAGGCGGAGAAGGTGTCGTTGGATCAGGACGCTTGGTCGCTGAACACGACGGCGCCTCTGCAGGATACGTATGGCAAAATGTCGTTGTGGGATATCTTCACTCGGTCGCCTCTGGGATATACGCTCGTCGAGACCACTGGCGAGCATAACCCAGTGGGCTTCGAGTCGATGAGGGAGTAGTGGGTAGTCCAAATGCATACATTTTATCATTCCTGCTCGCATATAGTCTTCAGTCACAGCATGAATTTTATTGAGTTTACAGAGTGCACAAGGAGTAGCAATCCTAGATTTTATGAGTTCCCGAGACGTACTCACAGACCAATTCGAGCTGGATGCTGAGCTAGTTGAAGGGTGTAACAAAGCCAACCCTGCTGAAAAGGCTGAGTCCTCAGTGTAGAAGGGTTTCAATCGCCATGCTATCGCCATGCTATCGCCATTGGCTCACAATACCAAGACGGATCTGCTTGTAACGGGAGAATTCTACATCGCGAACTATCATACCCACGATGTGACATCACAAACCTGTGTGAATTACATACTAAGATAGCCATTGCTGAATATCTGCGATGTTCGGAGGAAGAGTCCTTGGAACCGGAACATGCGGTGAGTAAGCTGTTGTGCATGACAGTTTTAAACCAGAGCTCACTAATGCTCGCCTGGACACAGCTTAAAAGCTCGCTATTTGCCACTCGATCAATCGCGGGAAAGCGGGATTCTGCGGCGTGAGGGCGGCTAGAATGCGTAGGTACAACGGATTTCGGTCGGGTGCGGGCCATAGTCGGCATGACGATCGACAAAACACGTTTTTTGTGACTAGAATTACGATAGGGGAAACGGGGGGGGAACCTTCGATGCGGAGCTTTTGCCCGAGCCCGTGCCGGGGAGAATGCACGATATGCGCACGACCCAGTGCCTAATACCTAAGTGAAGGAGGGACAGTAGGTATATGGCGCATCATTCGAGTGGGATGATTCCGCAAGATGGTCGTGTATGCCCTGACGGGAGTCTATCCGGGAAATGCGAGGCAATTGCGGACGTAAGGCATAGTGCTGGACTGGCTGTGCGCTGCGCTTGATTCCGTTCGTTTTTGCCTCCGCGCCGCGTGTGCCGGGGAGCGTTTTTCAAATATAAATAAAAGCGGCCTGCGCTCCTCCTTCATTACATACACATTCTCCCCTGACCCTCATGTCCGCTGAAGCCTCGCCGTCGACATTTCTGTGGTATCAGTCCGTGCGGGATCGCACTCACAACTTCAACTGTGACGGGAGCACGGTGTGCCTCCAGGTGGAGGGTAGACAGTACACGGTTCGTGGCGGCTGGTGTTTGCCCCAATAATAGGCAGCTGAATGTAGCGCGGCACGTACAGGTCGCGAAGCACAGATTGACCTCTATCTCACCTGTGTTCAGCGATCTTTTCAGTTTGCCGCAGGTGCGCCAACTCGTGTTGGGCCCACAAACCATTGACTCATGACCTCACCAAGACCAATGACGCACCTGTGGTCTTGAATCACAGTGTTGAAGAGTTTGAATCGTTCCTTGGCTATATCTACGCCACGTTCGTTCGTTTTCTGAGACATGATTTTTGCCTGCTAACCCGAATTCGAACAGCCACTGCGAGTTTGCAAAGCTCAAAAGCGCGCCATGGTCTCAAGAGATCTTGATCCAAATGCTAAATATCGCATCCATCGCCCACTTTTACCAGTGTTCTGATATAGTCAAGTGGGCTATTGTCGAACTTCGCGAGTACAGCCAGTCCACTACGTCAGACTCCATCCCCTTGTCGCTTCTGCCGCGGCTCTATTCCTTCGCTCGACGTGCCAGCGATATATCGTCTGAGCTTCTGGACCAAGTGCGCACCCATTGGTGTCATCTGACGCGATCTGCCACGGACCCAGTCGACTGGTTGGTTCGCGCGAACGAGGTGCAAGACGAGTACCTCCAGGCATACGCATACTTTCACATCCTGCGGCTCCGGTACGATACCATCTGCGCCGAGACGAGACTGTCTAGGCTCGACAAGCAGCGGGTGACGCTCGGGAGCCTCAATTTGAGAGAATACGTGTCCGACCATAATAACTGTCCCCCTGCCGGCCGCACCGGCCACAGTCGTATCGCCAAATGCCCCCCTTGCCGCCCCGGCCACAGTCGTGTCGCCAATTGTCCCCCTGTCCGCCCCAGCTTCAGTCGTATCACCAAATGTCGGCAGGCAGAGAAGGCACCGTTGGATCATGACGCTCGGTCGCCAGACCCGAAGGCGCCTCTGCAAGACACGTATGGGAAAATGTCGTTGTGGGATATCTTCAACTACTCGCCTGTGGGATATAGGCTAGACGACGAGATGACGAGGGGGTAGTGAACGCAACGTGTGTCCCCTAGTCGTCCGGTTGAACTGGACTAGGGGATACTGGTATGGCTCCGGATTTGCAACGTTTCTGAAGACACTTGCGAGACAAAGGTCGAGAGGTTTGTTTCTTTGTATTCTATTGCAACCCTTCGCATGCGAAGTGTGTAGTACAAGTAAAAAGCGGCCGAGGCGCTCCTAGTAACTAGTAGGAGGGAGAGTGTGTGTGTAACGTGTAACGTGTACGTAGGGAGAAGAATTACAAGTGATGGACGACGCTCGACGTCCCCCACCGAGTCCACCCCCTAGCCCGCGTGTGGGAGGGGGGAGGGAGAAATGTGTGTGCACGACCCAGTGCTGCTCGAACCAAGGGATGGAGGGTATGTCACGTTCGAATTGGGGTGATATTTTTTTTCGTCAAGATCGTTGTGTGTGCGCTGCGTTGAAGCCTGCCTGATGGGGCAGAGGTATCCGGATGTGCGTGCGAGACGCGGGGAGGGAAGAAGACGTAACCGCTCAGTGGTTGCGGGCGAGACGGCGGTACCGGTGTTGACGGCGGGCACGGCTGGCGAGAGGAACCATCTTGCCGTCGGCGCACTTTGTGCCCGGAGCGACGGCGCCCATGGAGAGGTACTGCCCGTTCGCGCACATCGACCAGCTCAGCCCGTCCGCGCTGCACTTGAATGCGCCCGCCACGCAGCCGTCGGAGCCGGTGGTGGGAGCGTCGGTGGCGGTGGCGGTAGGCGCAGGTGCGGCCGTGTCGGAGGGTGCGTCGGTCGAGGTGGGTGCGTCGGTCGAGGTGGGTGCGTCGGTGCTGGCGGGCGCGTCAGTCGAAGTGGAGTCGTCTTCGCCTGGGCAAGGGTCGTCGGTCTCGGTGGGCTCCGGCGCGTCTGTCTCGGTGTCGGTGGGGGAGTCGTCGCCTTCACCTTCACCCTCGCCCGGGCATGGGTCATCCGTTTCGGTAGGCGCGGGTGCGTCTGACGTAGTTGAAGAGGGCGCATCGGTCGACGTCGAAGGTACAGCTGTCGAGGATGGGGCATCGGTGGATGAAGAATCGCCGCCGCTGCTGGGTGCGCCGCTGCCGGTCAGAGTGACCTTCTGGCTGGTCGTGATGGGGTTATCGCAGCCCGTGACCATAGCCTTGGGGTTTGCGAAATCGACCTCGGTGCCTTCAACGGTGGTGCAGCCGTTACCGATGTTGGCCTCGAACATCTTGGGCAGCTCGATGCTCCCGCCGTCTTTCCGGCAATATCGACGGCGATGCAGTTCTGGTACATCTCGCGGTTGCCGACCTTGTTGAACCAGGTCCAGCTGAGGAGCGCGTTCGAGCCGGACGGGACGTCGGCGGGGATGTCGACGGTGTAGTTGGCGGAGAGAGGGCAGCCGCCGACGATCGACTTGATCACGCCGAACGTCTTGCCGTTGTCGTAGGAGAGCGAGAACTGGCACGAGCCGCCGCCGTGCGTGGCGGAGCCTTCCATTTGGACGGTCAGAGGCTCTCCGGCTTTGAGGGTGGTGACGGCGCCGGAGACGGATGGCACATCGGTCTGATAGCCTTTGCACGGGAAGTTGCTGGAGAAAGGCGGATTAGTGTTGTGCACCACCCCACGAGCTCGTGTGTGCTTACCTGCCGTCAGAAGCTAACGGGCTGAGCATGTTATAGTCGACGTTGCCGTCCGTGTACAAGGTATTGAACTGCAAGGAACATGGTTAGTGGTTGCGAAGGAGAATCATAATCTCGGCTGCACGTACCTTTGAGCGAAGTGGAGCAGGCGACTGGACATCCATGTGGGCACTGACGCTGGCAACAGCAGCGAGGAGAGAGACGACAGTGATTGAGAACATCGTGGATCGAAGTGACAGAGTGACGAAAGTTGAGGGTAACGACAAAAGAACGCGTGCGACGCGAAGGTAGGAAGTGAGTAGAGGTAGAGTCGTCGAGACTGTGAGATCAATAAACGCGCGATGTGCGAGACGGAGACACGGGAAAGAGGAGAACCGAGGGAGGCCGAGACGTGGGGTCGTGAGGGGAAAGAGCTGGCTAAGATCGGGACACGCACGCCCCCTCTTTATTGTGCATGAAGCGCCGGGGCCACGGCCACGCGGCAATTACCGCGCAGGCACAATACCGAACGGGCGACGGCCGTACAGCCGAGAAGCCAGAAAAGTACAACCCCACCCCTTTCCGTGGTTGTACTAGTCGCCTCGTGCCCAAATATGCGTGTCGCCAGGAAGTCAAAGAATATTGCGTTTTCTCGTCTGACGATGCTGACTGTTACCCTGCGCACGGACCACCGTGGTGTGCACGCGTTTCGGCTGCGAAGGTGGCCCCACCGGTAATGAAGTGCCGTTGCTGCGCTGGGCAAGGGCCCACCTCGCAACCCCGACTATGAATACCGATTCCCGTGTGAAAAGGACTAATAGGTCTTTTATAAATTTAGCTGGATCGCGATCTAATCGAGGCCTGTCGCATGGCCAGGTGCCAGAGTGGTGTTGTGCTTGACTCAGCGACGGAGGGCACGTGGCAGAGGCAAACTTGGAAGATTCTGTGACGGAGCGCTCGAGCCCTTCGTCGTCACGAGCATGCCGGAAGCCACGGTTTTTGAGCTTTGCGCGGTTGTTGCTTCCGGGTGTATCTTGGTGAAGCATCGTTCGCGGGCGTCGTGCGGTATCCACTTTGCGATTAGTCCACACCTGCTGCGCACACATATACACACCTCAACCCTCAATCTCCGCCGTCCTATCTTCGTCTTCATACATAACGTGACGACGTGACATGCAAGTCTCGTCACCGAAGAACCGCTCGTTCGAGCAGCACGCTCAGGCTCAACCACAACGTGTCTACATCTGAAAGCCCGCTGGTCTCGTTCTCACACGCATTCCGTCCCCAGCTGCAGCTTGTGTCGCGCGCTTTAGCCGCCCTCAATCTCCGCGACAGCATGGCGCTGCGGCCGTAGTCGAACGTCACGAAACAGCTGGTGGAGTGGTTTAAGACTTTTAGCTAAAGTTGGGAGCCCTGATGCGCAAGTTTCGATTAGGAGAAAACGCGGCATAATTTCAATCCCTACAACAGACTCGATGCAGCAACACGATATACATTTGGCCATGCAAGAGGCAGTTTATGAAAGTGTTACAACCGTTAATTGGTCATTGAGTGGCAGGATCCGTCCTGACTAGGCCTATTCATCAGAGAAGTATTCATCGATGCCTATGGATACGTGTCCTGAGCTGGAGACTGTGGGTTCTAAACCTGCTGGAATGTCCGCTGGTTCCTCACTCGCGGGACCTGACAATGCTGAACTCGACATTGGGCACAGGATTGTGAGTGTCGACAATGAAAACCCCATGGGTGAGCGATCAAACATGTCCCAAAGCGAGTCCTCTCCGTAGTGAGTTTGTAGCGGTGCCCGCGGATCTGGCGACCAAGTGTCTGGATTCTGCCTGACTGCGGGCGATCGATCGCAATCCGATTTGTGACTTCTGCTGAAACGAAAGCAGCCTGAGAGGCAGGCGACGGGCTCAAATCTTCGTAGGTTGAGGGCGCCCGTATGTAGCCTGATCCTGTCGAGCGTGGACAGTCTCGCGTCATCTCGTATGTCCGCGTTCCTGAGCTTGAGAATATGGAAGTATGCATAGGCCTGTAAATACGGGTCATCCACTTCCTTGGCGGCACAGAGCCAAGATACAGGGTCGGTGGAGTCCTGGATTTCTTGATAGCAGTAGCTCTGCGCGAGCTCAAAGAGATCCGGCGCTTGATCACCGCAACGAGTAGCGAGTGTATACAGCCGCTGCAATGTCTGGAGATCGCTCACACCACATGCCGGAAAAAGATCAAGTATCTCCAAGACAGCCCAATCGATTATTTCGAAGCACTGGTAAAAGTGAGCGATTGAGGCGATGCTCAGGATGCGGTCAAAGCGCTGTGGTTTTGTTGAATTATTCATAAAGTCCGCAAACTCGAAATAGCTGCACGTTCGTTACATCGCAAAAGAAGACCGCGATGCGAAGAGCTTACTTGGCGTGAATGTACCAGAGAAAGGATTCAAACTCGTACGCCTTGTTAGTCAGCCGGATTGGCTCATTGCAGTTCTACAGCTCTCTCGTGAGAACGTCTGGCAAGATAACACGGGGGGGCGTCATCACCGTTGGTAGTTTCAGAGTATCCGCAAATACAGGGGATATTTTTACCAGTTTTCGCTTTGAGACCTGCGCATGTGTTGATCAGCGAGTGTTCACAAATTCGCCGCCACCAGGCAAAAACGACCGGAACCTTGAACGTTTTACCCTCCACCTGCAGGCATACCGAGTAGTCGTCATACACAAAGCCTTGAGTGCACTCTCGTACAGACTGGTCCCATGCGCGAGCAGTCTCTGAAGAGCTTGAGGACATTGCAGCGGGAAGGCAAGTTGCTCTGATGTGCCTCGTGTTCTGTCAGACGATCCCTAATTCAGGCGACTGCAACCGAACTGAGACCCGCCCGCGTCGATCCTCACCTATTGTAACAATCTCCGTGCGCGCAACTCCTACACTGCCAAAGGTCAATTACGCCTAGGAAATTTCCACAACGCCAGCAAGAGTTTACGTGATTGCTGGATTCCCAAATCACAGAGATCACGATTCCTCTAGGAACAGAAATAGTAACATTATGTTTCATGAATTTACAACTAATTCGACGACATGCGAGAGCTGTCACGACGGCAAGCCACAGTTGTGATAGGTAAGAATACGATTGCAAGCTCCCTCTGCCGTCAGTTGGCGGCTACGGGCATCAATGTTCTCAGCTTCTTCATATCTCGGCGCCCGCCCGAGGAGAACATGCTAGGCCCGGTGATATCAACTTTGGCCCACCAGCTCGGACAATGCATTCCAACAGCTCGCCAAGCGATCTCTGCCGCCCTTCAAATGCAGCCGCCAATGTCATTCCGTCCAATAGCAGACCAGACCGCTGCGCTTCTTGTTAATCCTCTTGTCGCCACGCGGGCTGCATCCGAGACTGGATGTGAAAGGGTAGTCATTGTAATCGACGCTATGGACGAGTGTAACGATTTCGCCGACTCGGACGGTCGCAATCTCCTGGCGACGCTCGTTTCAGGCCTACGAGAGCAAGGCCAGGGCATAAAGATATTCCTGACCAGTCGCTACGAGCAGGATCTCCGCATTATGCTCAATCGTGTCTTTGTCAACTTAAACGGCGAACGCGAAACATTTCTTCTTCACGAGGTTGACCAAAGCTACGTATCCGCCGACATCCGAGCGTTCGTTTTGAGCGGCATCAACGACATTCGAGAGCGATTTCCCGATATACTAGCATCATGGGCGCCACAGTGTCAGAACAACGAACTAGTGGAACTTTCGGGTATGCTCTTCGTGTTTGCATCCACAATCTTACTTTGGATCGGGGATAAACGCGCATCGCGCATCACTCGCCTCACCGGCATCTTGGCAAAGTTGTGGATGTCACATCCAGTCGCTCCTCACGAGGAGTCTCCATTCGCATATTTGGACGCTCTATACCTCGCAGTTCTGCAGAAATCAACTTCTGACCGTGACCGTGCGTCGGAGACGAATTCATGCTCTTGTTTCTGGTTACCTTGTGGCGGCTACTACGAGGTCTGCCCCCAGATCCCTGTTGGGTACATTGTAACCTGGAAGACCATGATCGGAGTCCTTACTCAACTTACTATCAGCAGTTCTCCAGCTACCCACCCACCCCGACCGCTTGGTAAATACCACAGTATGAAAAGAGGACAGGGAGGGACAGGGACAAATTAGGGCGCATCCGTATCCCTCCACATATGCAGGTTCAGGTTTTCCACAAGTCTTTTGCGTACCGATGATTGATTCATGGTGTCACGTGACCGTGAGGAGCATTTGGCTGCCCTGTCCATGCTGCGGGCGGCGGAAAACTTCATTGAACGGTGCGAAAAATGGCGTCCAGGCAGCTTCAATCTCGGAATACGTGACGCCGACCAGGCTCCCATCTTCATTCACCATTACCGTTTGCACGGAACATTTCATCTTCAGAACGCTCTGAACAACCCGCTGCTCGACTCTGCAAAAGTACTTCAGCTGCTTCGGATCCCACAGGTCACGCAGGCGATTGCAAAATTTGCCATCTTTCCCGTGATCAGCCCATTGCGCAAATCCTGTTTACTACACTCGTCGACAAACTGCCCCAGGGCATACAAAACGAATTCTGAAACAACATGCGCCCCTACCAAAAAAAAAAAAAAAGGGCAGATAAATTCTTCTTATTTCCCTGGGATGACTTGACAAGGTTTTATTGGGCATACTCGGTAGCGGCGTTTATCATCTACTCTCGTCTTTGTCAAGGTTCGGCAGAAGCTAGTCGGCTCGGCACGCTGAAAAGCGGTTTCACATGCGAGCACGTTCTGTCGTACGTGAGTTACTGGTCTGATGCAACATAGTATTATCGTAGAATGCGGGGGATCGGATAAGGATTTGCTTAGGACTTTCCGTGTCCAGCAACAAATAGGAGAAACCCTCCAGAGCTGTTCCCCTGCGGTGCGCATGGTAACATTTGATCTGAGAAAATATCCACACTCACTTGCGACTGCAGCTCCCGGCTGGAAACGAACTCATCCCGAAGTTCTTTGAGATATACATGATAGTACGCCTTCGCTGGATGGTAGACCCTGTTGTACCTTGGTTACCGGCCGCGCCTGCCCACTTAGGGTAATTAATCACACTTTATGAATCATGCATCACTCTCATGTCAGCAAATTTCAAACTGAGTGAAGTAAGATGAGAACTTTACGGCAGGTCCACAAGTCATTTCAATAGGTCAGTATTAGGTTGGCTGGGTAGATCGTATTTGTCCAGAATTAGTGTCTCTATTTACGTATCATCTCATTCAACGGCAAAACTCGGAGCCTGGAAGATCAATCAGCATTGTTTCTGGGAATCAGCTGCGGAATAGCCGTCGACTAGCAACAGGTTCAGCTGGCAATGAACAGATCAGTGCTCCCTTGCCGAAAATATGGCCTGATTCATGTTGACCTGCAGAAGAAGGGACTGTGAAGGGCAACTACCGTGGGACAGTCGACGGCGCTTCAGTTAATTAATCGCAGATCACGACTCGCCAGCGGGAGTGTTTCTTCGGTCGTCAAACGCTGCTTCTAGAATGTAAGAATGCATTCTTTGATGAGGGCAAGGGATGAAGCTGATGGGCAAGTTCGGTTTGAGGGAAACGCGGCATAATATCTTTCAATTCCGGTCCCTAACAACAGATTCAATACAGCAACACGACATAAACTAGGTCAGGCCAACCGCCGTTTGTAAAGGTAGTGGCAACCGTCCAGGTTGTTGCGTGGCCTGAATTTGTCCTGACCCAGGCCCATTCACGCGGGATCTGTGACTGCTGAACTCGACATTGGGCACAGAATCGTGAGTGTCGACAATGAAAACCCCATGGGTGAGCGGTCAAACATGTCCCAAAGCGACTCCTCTCCGTATTGAGTCTGTAGCGGTGCCCGCGGGTCTGGCGACCAAGTGTCTGGATTCTGTCTGACTTCAGGCGATCGATCGCAATCCGACTTGTGACTTCTGCTGAAACGAAAGCAGCCTGAGAGGCAGGCGACGGGCTCAAATCTTCGTAGGTTGAGGGCGCCCGTATGGAGTCGGATTTTGTCGAGCGTGGAGAGCCTCATGTCGGGCCGAATGACTGCATTCTTCAGCTTCAGGATATGGAAGTACGCATAGGCCTGCAAGTACTGATCTTCCAAGTGCTTCGCAATCACAAGCCAGAGTATAGGATCTTCCGATTTTTGAATCTCCTGACAGCAGTAGTTCTGCGCGCGGGTAGAGAGGTCCGGTGCTATGTCACTGCATCGGGCTGCGAAATCATACAGTCGCCGCAACGTTGTGCAGCTGGTTACACCGCAATTGGGCAAGAGAAGCATTATCTGTGCGGCAGCCCAGACGGATATGTCCAAGCACTTGTAGAAATGACCGATAGAGGCAATGCCCAGGATGCGATCGAAGCGTTCTAGCGTCGTCGAACGATCCATAAATTCCGCAAACTCGAAGTGACTGCGTACTGGTTACCGAGGGATGGTGTCATACTATAAAAGACCCACTTGGCGTGAATGTACCAGAGGAAGGATTTGAACTCATCCGCTTTGTTGTTCAGTTGGATAGGATCATTGCAGTTCTACAGCGGTAGCCCCTCTGGTGAGCATGGCTGACGAGCTATGCGGGTTTGTCATTACCTGTGACGACTTCAGAATATCCTCGAAGATAGGAGATATTGTTGTCAGTTTCTGCTTCGAGACCTGCGCATGGCGTCAGTGTTCGTATACCGCCATCAAGCTCCAGTCCCTCGCACCTTGAACGTTGTACCTTCGACCTGTAGGCACACGGTGTGGTCTTCGTATACAAAGTCCTGCGTGCGCACTCGAACAGACTGATCCCACGCCCTAAAGGAGCTTGAGGTCATTGCAGTGAGAGGCAAAGCTACATCGATGCCTCGTGTTCTGTCAGACGATCCCTGATTCAGGCGACTGCAACCGAACTGAGACCCGCCCGCGTCAATCCCGCCTATCGTAGCAATCTCCGTGCGCGCCACTCCTACAATACCAAAGATCATTCACGCCTAGGTATTATCTAGACACGCTGGGCGATATTGTTACGTGATTGCTGGATTCTCATTCAGGACATGCCGAGTACACGATCCTCTTGAAAGCAAATGGTAACATTGTGGTCCACTCCAATAGTTTGTCACAATTATCAATATAAAATGTGTCTTTGATATTGTAAGGGTAGCTTCACGTAGAGCAGGTAGAGGTAGAGCATGCATGCGAGGAAAATACAGCTCGCCTGAGACGAAGGCAACATGTCTTGGAAGTGTACAGCGCCAACCTGGAGTGAGACCGTCGACTCCCGCGCGCGAACTTGCCTTGGGACCGATTCAACTTGACTACGGCGATATCAGCATTCAATGGTGTCTGTTGTGGCAAAGATTACTTTCCACCCTGTGGCTAGCTCCGAGTTTGCTGCGCGGGAAGCCGTACAGGCCCTGGCAGATTCGACCGTAGCGTCCACAACGATGTCGCGACACTCCTTCGAGTAGATAACAACTAAAGCTTCATAACTGAAATAAAAGTCCTTAATTTTAAATTCATGTTTATTTCTCAAGTCGAGGAGGTACAACCGTTGGAGTTCGGGGCCATAGCGTGCCGTCCATCGAATGCAACTGCTCGAAAAAAACCGAAAAACTCATGTTTCGCCTCCAAATCACACCTCGCACAGCTTGGGCGAGAGCGAAATCTCTTTAAATCTCTCGTCCTCTTCCGCCGCGAGAATACCGCAGCGTGAGATGCAGGAGATGTCCCACGACCTGGCCTTCTATCTTCAGCCTAATGGCATCCAACTCCCATCAAGCATTGACCGCTAGAAAATGAGGAAGCGAGGGTTTAATTAAAAGCGGGATGATTGTGATGTACCAAGTTTCAGCCGCTGCTCAGGATAATCTAAGTCGGGCAAAGAGATGGGCTGGTTGAGCGGCGGTCGCGGGCTCACACAAACCGGTCTGATAAAGCAGTTGCAGATTGAAGTGCCGGAACAAAACACCCGCCACCGCTCAGATTTAGTTCACTAGGTACTCGCCGGATGTACTGCTGGCTGTTGTCCAAAACGTCACGGGAAGAACCTGTCTGTCCGTCACGCTTTAGCCACTGTGGGATCAAGTTTAAGCTTTGGTGCCTGCCTCAACTATGGCGAATCAGCTTTTAGATGAAGCCAATCGCCTGGGTATGACCGACTCACCCATATCATTAGTCTGATTATGATTTGAATGCCTGCAGAAGTAGATACCGATTCTTTGTACCGGTCAGATAATAAAGTCGCACTCGGGGACTGTTTAGCGAGTGGAAACCATGAACCAAGCGACCTCGCGCGAAAAGCAGTTTCTCGGCTTCGACGTGTCCCGACCAGGCGGATAATTCGGGGGCTGATGCCGGACGGGCGCTTCGTGATCGGCTGCCGGCGAGCCGGTTTGCCACATTTGCCGTCGATGCAAATCCTTGGACACCAACCGCGAGGGCTCATGTTTAGAATGAAGGAGAACCTGCTGCGGAAAACTGGAGGTTTTAAGCCGAGTTGGAGGATGAAAGGGCTCGTCAGGCACTGTCATTGACTTGCCGAGCACTGTGACTCCTTTCATGCACCAAGCAGCATTCAAATAAAGGGGAAGCATATCGAGAGTGATCAGTAATTCGATCGCTCCCGTACCAGATGTCCAACGCTTGTGACTCTTGGAGCCACGTTGCAGAATTCATTGTTTGGGGCATTGTTTTGAAGTGTTTCCCCTCGTTGACCGATTTTTCACCGCGTGGCTGACCCCACTGACACTCCCAAATCTCTTCCGTCTTCCGAAATTTGCCCCAACTTGAGATCACACGCCCACGCACCATCACAACCCCTCCAGTCACGATGGCCGCTCGTGCATGCACGTTTGTCACTATGACCGCCATTTCTGCCCTCAGCACCCTGTTTGTCGGCCTGCACAATTTATCCCGCCAACACAACATCGGATTGGGCTCCACGCCTGTATGGGCACCCGGACACTTCGGAGATCCTCCCGACAACGACCTACACGCGTGGTTTATGCCCACTATGACATTGAACGACACACCCTCCCCCACTCGCCTAGCCGACACCACCTCGCCTTCATCGGTCCCATTGGCCACTATTCTCGCCCCTTTTGTCATCGTCTTTGGCAGCATCCTCATGGGATGCCTCATGGCTTGGAAGAAACATCGACGGGCCGGCCACCAGCATGGTTACATGGCCGAGCATACGATTTGTCTCATTGGTGCTCGCTACGACGGTGTCGCTGATTCGCCTACCTCCTACGGCATCCCATCTATACCTGTTACATCGCTCTGCCCGTCTCCTCAGACCATGGCCAATGGCTTCACCGACATTTGTTCCACATTTTCCACACCAGTGTCGCATGTCATGGACACCTCACTCGATGGCAAGATGTCTCCTGGCCAACAGTTTCTACCTAGCACCGGGATCAGCACGTCCAGCAGCAGCGAACTGTCGCAATACACACAGGACTTGATGCGCGAGATTCGGCGGGCAAAGACACCTCTTGGCAGACAGCCATCCCAGCGCTGAACAAATGGAACCACGAGGAATTTCTCTAGCGATCCAGCGGTACCGTCATGCGTGAGTTCAGCTTGTGGTTTTGACTTATGTATGGGTCCTGACTGTCGTTGCAGTTGGCCTCAGGTCATTCATTTCCATCAACCTCCCGGCTCAATTTCTACTTCTATTTTCTTTCTCACACCCTGCGGACCACCAGCAGACCGTCCAGCGGCAGAGCACGACTACGTCGAGCCTGATGACTATGAGGACGACGACGACGACGCTCACGGCAACCCCATCGATAATGGCACCGGGAATGGAACCAGCGGGGAAAGCAAAGTCGCCGTTGTAACCGATAGCGATGCCCAATGGGGCTCAGATGCTCCTGCTGGCAGCCCAAATCCTGGTGCCCGATCGGGGATTGGAGTGCATCACGCACTTTCTCTCTTGCCAGTGAGTCCGCCGCCTCATCCTCTAATGTCCCTCGGACGCCACCTCAACCTCTGCCGCCCCCGACCCTGCCGCCGCCGCCTCGACTTCTACGTCGACTGCCACCGCCACCGCCGCCGCACCGCCCCCAGCCAACCCAACGATAAACCATGCTTGCTCCCACCGGGGATGCGCAAAGAGAGTCGTTATTGGCTTTGTGTGCCAGGTGCACGCCATTCTATATACCCATGCTCCATACCGTTCTCGTTCCTCAAATCCATGCTCCATGTACCCATGCTCCATGCCATCCGTGCTCCATGCCTTCTCATTCCTCGAATCCATGCTCCAAGTACTATATCCATGCCTGTCTCCTGCTCCGTGATGATTGTGAGGTGTGTACGTCGCGTTCGTTTGCAATATATTATGTTCTATGCAACACTTTAACAATTAAAGTCTGGTGTGAAGACCCAAGTTTGGCACAGAGACAACGATGGCATCGGAAGCTCTGCTCGAGGTACGTCGAGAATTTAGAATCTCCTGAGCGACCCTCCTCCGACGCGCATGCAAGCGCGTCCCACCCTGCGGCGGTAAGCTTGAATGACCATTGACCTGGGTGAAGTATATACTCGCAAACATTATTTGTGCGATCTTCTGCAAGGAGAATTCTTTCCCACAATATATCAGCATGTTGTTTGAGGGACCGATTCCGGAGGAGAATCGGCACTTGCAGACCAAACGGCTTTCGATAGATCATACAAGCGCTACCGGGACATTAATAACTGCCAGCATCGCCCAAAGCGCATATCTATCGTAGCGTGTGAGTTAAACCCGTTTTATTGAGCTATCAAGGGTTCTGACCGTCGTTTCAGTTGGCCTAGGTTATCAGCGACATCAATTCCAAGCCCGAATGAGCTTAGTGTGATTAAGGCGACCGCTTTCCCGACAGCCAGTCGGTTGCATCAGCCCTTCTTTGCCACTCGTTCGATGCGGTACTCATGCCCAATGACCTCTCGGTTCAACTTCCGCTTTTATCTTATTTCTCGCTCCCTGCGGACCACCATCAGATCACCAGCGGTATTTCCGCCATGCGATCCCTACACTAACCGGCGTCCCGTATTCCTTCATCACTTCGCGACCGAAAGAAGGGGCGGCACAGCCGGTCATGGTAGAAGAACTTGATACTCTCAAGTTATTCATTCATCGTTATGCTATCGAAAGAAGGGGCGGCACAGACGGTCATGACATAGAATCCTACGCGACCTAGAAAACCTTTATCCTCATCGTTACGCTAGATTACTTGAACGCCTCGATCTGCGGCTGTATGACGAAGTTTTCGCCAACCCTTGATTCTTCAGCGTGCCCGGCAGCCATCCATTTATTCGCCTAACGCATGCGACGTTGGAAGACATTAAATTAAAAACACTGGACGTTTTGCCACTCATGCCCTCAATTACGTATCTCAGCATCAGAACCTACGACGAAGATCTACAGTTCGATCCCATCATCCTTCGTCAGATGCTCGATGCTACGCCGGAAATAATCTCTCTTCAGTTGGGTCATCCGATGTCACTTACGACTAGACAAATTCTTGCCGACATAGACTCTGGATGGCAGCGCCCTCCCCATTTGAAGTCGGTAGCGTTCGTGGGCGGCGTCGAAGAAGGGGTAATCGGCCTTTGGTATATGGTTAGGTAACAGCCAGTCCACTTTCTCAACTACGAATTCTTCATAATGGAAGCACCGAAAAATACTCGGCAACCCCGATTCCTGGGCTCCTCAATGAGCTCGAGGAGGAAATTGCTCTGAGGGCAGCAAAAGATACTAATTATTGCGCTTTCCGCCAATCTTACGACGAGAACGTTCGGGTTTCTCAGGCATGCGGTTCAGACTCCAGCGGTCGGCTTATCCACCTTCGCGACGTTTACCATGAAACTTTCACACTCCCGGGAGCAGATGCGTTAGTACATCTGACCACATATTGGCCGCTCTGGACCTTCACAGCTCGTATGCCAGTGGCCCTGTCCGCGCTCGAGGACCTTATCTTTGTCGAGCGTCTTCCTACGCATTGCCTTTTCCAACCGCGGAACGTTTGACTACATGTTCAGGGCCGGCGTAGACACACCCTCAGTCCCCAGTGAACCTCAGTTGCGGTGGTTGGAGGTACATCAAGCCGACCTAGTCCTCGTAACACCGCATCTGTTCCACAGTTTATCGATCACGCTCTGCAGGACTGCTGCTTGAAAATCGTTGGCGTTATTTGGACCCCAATACCGCCGGAGCAGCTACGAGGTATCGCACTGGAAGTGAAGCACAACAAGGCATATTTGTACGTGGATTAACTGCATCTTGATTATGAGCGGAAATTGAAGCCTGTATATTTTCATGGCTCTGCGACGTGAATGCACATCTCTCGTCCTCAATTTGGCACGTTGGCAGCTCCGCCTACACTATCACTATGTCATTCGAGTTGAGTGCCGTGACCGTGTTCTCGGTGAGGAGGTGCTCGCCTAGTCCGACAACAGAGCCGAACAATCCACGGCGCTGTGTATTTGTTAGCTCAATCAAAGTCAACACATTAAACCAGAAGAGCCTACAGTTGAGTCATGAAGAAGCGAGCCGATGTTACTATTGATGATAAGCACGTGAAGCGTGCGGTTCTCCGCCATGAACGCGGTGGTACGATTAGGCAGATTCTGTGCGAGCGAACCTGAAGGTCAAAGCATGGACCGCACTAGAAATACGCACTACTGATATTATCATGGTCAAGGGACGCACCTCGGAAGACTCGGAAGACTCCGGTAATCGATGCCACTTGGCTTCTTGCTTCGCGTACATCGAGCCTCAAAATACGGGACTGCCCTTTCTTCGCTCACAACAGTTTCCCCGGCCATTAAGATAGCTGTTAATTTGTCCAGCATTGGAACACTCACTGCGGCATATTCAAAAGGCGAGCTGAAGCCTGCGCGAGTCGAACCATTCTATGCACACAACAGTCAGTCGCGAATCATTTAGACGCAATTTAGCCTTTGAGCTGAATCCCGGATAAGATGCCATAAATGAGCGTGTATCCCTCTATCGTGGTGATATGACCAAGCTGGCTGTTGGCGCCATTGTGAACGCAGCCAACCGCTCGCTACTGGGCGGTGGCGGTGTAGATGGTGCAATTCACCGCGCAGCCGGCTCTGACCTTCTGCGCGAGTGTCGGACTCTCAATAGCTGTGCTACAGGCCGCGCGAAGATCACAAAAGGGTACAATCTGCCCGCGGCACATGTCATTCACGCCGTTGGCCCGATCTATGACGATGACGAAGCGGATGCCTGCGAGGAGAAGTTGCAGAGCTGTTATCAAGTGCGCAGTAGCTCAAGGGCTGCAACGCTGACTGATCTCCGTTCAGACGAGTTTGCAGCTCTGCGTTGAAAACAAAATCGAGTCCGTCGCGTTCGGTGGCATCAGTACCGGGATATATGGTAAGAAGCTTATCAAGTTTCTGCGCATCTGTTTTTTTCAACGCTCTTATCAGGTTACCCATTGGACGATGCAACGCATGTCGCCCTCCGGACAACGCATAACTTTTCAACTCGGACGCGGGCCAGTCGGTCAGTCAATCCCGGATTTGGCTCTGAGGATTCTTATCACATTTCAGATCCAACGAGTTATTTTCACTGTGTTCCTTCAGATCGAGTGAGTGCTTCATGCGTAAGTGGTCAATGAAAACTGATCATCGCCTGCAACATAGCGTTGATTCCTACAAGAAGATCCTACCTCTTTACTTTCCGCCGGCCGAGGAGGCTACAAGAGCAACATCCCCGCCAGCTCCGGTGGAAACTGACAAGCCAGCTGCCGCAGCGATGACCGTTCCAGACAATAGTGTACCAAACCAAACCGTTGTTCTGGATGAAGCGCAACCCATGAGTCAGGTAGAAGAAACAGAAGTAGCAACACTTCGTCCTGCAGACGATGACGATGAGCTGCACCCCATGAGTCAAGTTGAAGATATAGGTCCTGTTTCAAGTCATACCTGAGCTCCTTGCTATACGCTGAGTCATTGATCTTGATGTACTTGTGCTGATATCTCAATCTGTACTGTAGCGCATGCTTTCGAAACCCAGTGTACTGTCTTTAACCCAACTCATAATGTCGTGGTGCGATGCGTTGCTGTTGGAAAATGCGCCCCCGCATGTATAAGATTGAAACCTGCATTTAGTTTCAACTTTCGGCCTGTGAGACCCGACAACTTCGCTTGAGCACACGATATATGTCTTTCAACGAGCTGGTCGAAAGGACAGTACAAGAAGTTTTCCGCCTCCATCCAGGTGCGGCGTCAACCCCAATGAATCTCGTGCAGGCTTATACAAAGGTCTAGAGCACTGCATATTTGCTGTATACCACAATTATCAATATAAAATGTGTCTCTTGACATCGTAACGGTAGCTTCAGGTAGAGCAGGTAGAGGTAGAGCATGCACGCGAGGAAACTACAGCTCGCCTGAGACGAAGGCAACACGTCTTGGAAGCGTTACTGTGCCCGAGAGGGACTTTGGAGTGGTGATGGCGCTCGAGCAGAGAGAGCAGTCAAAGCGAGCTAGACCACGCAACGAGCGGTGACAGCAGCCAGCGTCAGTTACTGCGCATCTGGATCCTCCTGTTGCAGGCTGAGCGCATCTCAACCGCACCATTATGTGCTTCTAACCCGCTCTAAGCGGTGATAATGTGCTTGAAGCTGCGTGTAGATTGATTTGGTCTGCTCGCGGCCATCGACAGCGTGTGTCAGCGGCCACAGCGAGCGGCGCCGCTCGAAAGCCCCATGATCTTGAGAGCAGCGCTTTCACGCAGATCGCGTTTTCTGATGTCCCTGGGGTCGGAAATCGGCATCGGCATCGTCAACAATCCCCACTTGAGTGCATGGGCGAGTCGAACTCTCATCTCCGGGTCGACCCTGCTCCTCGAGGAACAAGAGCAGCTGGGGACTCACTGTAGAAGGTGTCGTTCATGCTTCTCAACGAGCAACATCTTAGGGAATTCGTATTTGTTATCCGTGTTTTGTGACGGTCGGTAAAGTACAAAAGAAGAAGGAAAGATCTGAGGCCCAATTACGTCAGGGCGGGGATCCTTTGCCGATGACTCGCACGGTTCTCGCACGGTTCTAGACCTTATGCTTAACCCGTCAACAGCGCGGAATGTTCAGAAAACACTTGTCACTGGTTAGGCTATGAAATCTCGTGGCGCTAACTTAGGTCCTTCGCATGATGTGCGGTAGGGAACGTCCTAGCTACACGCCACTGCTTCGCTTCTAGAACTACACAAAAGCGGCAAAGCGGTCTTCTAGTCGGCTCCTCCCTGAACTATTTAACCTAGAAGAGTCGCTGGTATACTTCTCTAGTGGCACAAGGTGAATTTAATTCAAATCTAGTACTTGATGTCTCGCGAAAGCGCGGTGATGACGTAATAGCACGCGAATGCTTCCCTGATACCCAGGTTATAAAGAGTGCTCCTCAACATCCGAGAAAAGCAACTGATCAGCCGCAACCACTGCATCAATCGATGAAAAAAGATTCTTCCAACTCATGCAGCGTGGTGAGTTCGTTGCATACACCGTTCGTCTTGCGATATAGTGCTGACCGCGAAAGAAGCCGACCCCTCGTAAGGAGGGGACCCGTGCGCCGGTCGAACGTCCGTTCAACGAAGACGACTACGTCTGGACCCAGTATACGAGCGCGAGAGGCGTTCCGTTCGAGGTCGGCGCACGCAAGCGCAGCCTTTCCAAGGTCGCGAGCAAGACGCCGGACTGCCGCAACGATGATATGAAGGTCCAGGACGTTTCCTACACAATTAATTGGCCTGTCACAGGCGATACCTGGTCCAATATACCCGTTCGTAGTATGGAGTACCACCTTGCGCGCCGTTATAAGATCACGGACAACGGCTGGTCTGTCTGGAAATGGAGGCTCGAGGTCACCTGCAAGGAGCTCGGCTTCTACCACTTCACGGACGGCACGGGCGACGAGTACACCTTCCGTTGCGAGGAGCCTGGCACTGATTACGTGAAGAGATACAACTCGGACAAGCCCAATATGGTGCATCTCTGGTGGGAGTGGCCCCATGATGCCCGATGATCTCCTGTATAGTGCCTGCGTTGCCAACACGTACACAATGTTCCACAATCCTCTGGACAAGAGATTGCACGCATCCTATTTTTTTGTCTGAACAAGTTTCGCAAGACGTCGCGGTTAAGCATGTGAAGGTGTTAATTCGATGGAACGCGAGAAGCGGGGCAATCAGATATCGCTTGAACATCAATCCTCAACTAGTGCATTCAGGCAGAAGCGCTGATGTTGAAGAATGCTCGTAATTGCGCCTTAGGTCAGGGTAATAGGGTCAACACCCACCTGCGACGCCATTCACACGTCAAAGCTGTTCTCCCGCATCAGCAGCCTGCGCGACGTGCTACTGATCAGCTCGCTTATGTGTCGATAACTTTGCGCATTGCTTCTGCCGCCCGGTTAGCATGCGACGGTCTTCAAAGGGCCCTGCGTATGTAAACTGTGTGCACGAGCGCCAACGTAGCTTGAAGTGACAGTGGTGTATGCCACGAAGCTGTCAGTGAAGCGGCGTCGTGGCACGTTCGGGTGCAGCGATGTGTTGAAAGACATGTAAATATCACACTCTTTTTGTTCGCGTATTACGTCGCGAGTGCTTGCTATTGTTACGTCGTATTTACATTATCAATTTGTACATTTGCCAGGATCTCAAAATTGCATACAATCATTCAGTATCATTCAATGTAATCGTATAGGCTCGGAGGCTTTGAAGGCGGGCTCATGGTCTCCCATGGTGGGCTGATCCCCCGATGGCTCGACACCTCGGAAATAGATGCCACACTAGCAGGCCATGGGCGAGGACTGTCGGGGTAGAGCGCTGAAATTGGCGGTCGTGATGAGTGAGTGCTGCAGTCAGATGCTGGACTGGCCGCCCGCGAGATTGGTGACCCGCGTTCTAACGCTGGACTGGTACGCCGCGCACTTGGCACGCCGTGTCCAAAATCCGCACTGGGCGAGCGCAACTTTGAAGAGGCCTCTCCAGATTCAGGAATGGTACGGCGCGGTCTCGGAACCGTGGTGACCAACATTGCTGGACTGCACGATTCAGGGCACCAACCTGCTAGCTCAGATACTGTAAAGCCCATAGGCGACCGATCGAACATGTTCCAGAGGGAGTCTTCACCGTGGTGTGAAAGCAGCGGCACGTGTGGGTTCGGCAACCAGGTGTTATGATCCCGCATCTGGCTCGGCGATATCTCACTTTGGTCACCTTGAGAGCGACTCGGAGACTTCCATTTGCTGCCCTGAAGGCAGCCGCAGCCACACTCCACGGTCTGGTTTCTCTGAAAATTGAGGGCGCCATTCGTAAGACGAATTTTATCGAGCGTCGACAATCTTTTGTCTGGCCCGATGTCGGCATGTTTCAGTTTCAGGATGTGGAAGTATGCGACGGCCTGCAAGTCTTTGTCCTGCAGATGCTTCGCGATGTCAAGCCAAGACGTCGGATCTGTTGATGACTGGATTTGCTGTTTGCAATAGTTTGAAACCTTTGGCAGGAGTTCCGGTGCTTGGTCCATGCAACGAGATGCAAAAGCGTAAAGTCGCTGCAACGTCTCGGCATTGGTGACGCCGCAGGACGGCAGAAAGTCGATTAGTTGTGTAATCGCCCATTCCAGAATCTTGGAGCACTGATAGAAGTGTGCCATGGAAGCGATCCCTAAGGCGCGGGTGAAGCGCTCAGTCACTGTAGCCTTTGTTATGAAGTCCGCGAACTCAAGGTGGCTGCAAACGGCGTTCAGCCGATAATACCGGCAGGCACTGTATTGGTACTGACTTGACGTGAAGATACCAAAGGAACTCTTGGAATTCAACAGCGCTGTGATCAAGGATGATTGGGTCATTGTCAGCCTGCATCCAGGGTTAGTACATCGCACATGCGACAGGAAGCTACTTGCTCGCGGTGGAGCCAAGAGATCTTTCAGAAGGGGTGATATCGTGGCCAGTCTCCATCGAGAAACCTGTATATGGGCTGAGTGACCTTCCATTCATCGAAGTGGCACCAGAACGCGGACCTTGAATCTCTGCTCTTCCACCTGTAGCAACACAGTGCAGTCTTCATACACAAATTTGTGCGTGCGCGCAAGCACACGAACATCCCACGAGCGAGCACGCTCGCAAGGCATCGAGTTCATGATGGTGAAAGGGCAAGTTGCTTAGCCGCCTCGTAATGTGCCGGCCGAACCACATCTAGGGTAACTGCACGCGAACTGAGGTCGGACCTCGATGAATGCACGCGAACTGAGGTCGGACCTCGATTTATCACCTAGACCCCACAGCATACGGGTGGACAATGCACGCGGACTGAGATCGGAACTCTCTTGACCCTGACGCAGTCTGAGTGTTAACCATGGAGCCTTTGGGAATTTCAGCTTCCAACATTTTGGGCAACGCACTCTCATCAGCTATTGGTGACACGCACACATTAGTTTGACTGAGAGAGCTTTCCGTAGATAAATAAGGTCAACCCTGTGGTATTTAGTCTGTCGCCTGCGGGTAGCGGCCGGTACATGAGGCACCTCAGGCACATGATATGCGAGTTGCTCGCTTCTGAATCACAGAGTGAGCGAACCGTCGGGTTAAAGACAGGTTACATGTAAAAGTACATCTCGATATGTGAAGACACCGCCTACTTTAACTTGCGGAACTGACTGATCAGCTGGTTCTGGTGACGGGCGCGGCAGAAGACGCGGCCGTTCACAGTTACAGATACAGGTGATGTTGGATGGGCACCTGGTGATGCGCGCGTTGAAGTGCTCGTCTTTGGCGTTCCTCCCGCGGTAGTGTCTGGGTCGTTATTAGATGGTGTCGTCGGTACGTCTGACGGAGCAGGCGCCGACCCGCTCGGCGCGCCATTACTCGTCAGCGTCACCGTATCCGTGAGCAAGATCGGATTATCACAGCCCGTCAACATCGCTTGCGGCGCTGCAAAGTCGACCTCTTTGCCCTCGATGGTCGTGCACCCGTTGCCGTTGTTCGCCTCGAACATGCGCGGCAAGGTCACGCTGCCGGTGTTGGACGACTGCAGGTCTACGGCGATGCAGTTCATGTACATCTCGCGGTTGCCGACGAGGTTGAACCATGACCATGCCAGCAATATATTGCTCCCGCTGGCGCGTCAGAGGGGACGTTGATGGTGTAGGTGGAGGCGAGTGGGCAGCCGCCGACGATGGACGTGATGACGCCGAAGGTCTTGCCGTTGTCGTAGGAGAGCGAGAATTGGCACGAGCCGCCGCCGTGTGAGGCGGACCCGCCCATGGATAGAGTGAGTGGTTGGCCGGCGGTGAGTGTTACTACGGCTGTTGAGACGGACGGGATGTCGGTTTGGTACCCTTTGCATGGGAAGTTGCTGGATGGTGAGCATACATCGTCAGCTCCTAGTTTCAAGTATATAAGCTTCAGGTGCGTACCTCCCGTCAGGTGCTAGGGGGCTTGTCATGTCGTAGTCGACGTTGCCGTCGTTGTAAAACGGGTTGTTCTGAGCAACATCGGCAGCACACAGGTTGACGCGCAGAAGCCATGTGGAGTAATGGGACATCACGAGCAGTACCTCGTCAGCACTTGTACAGGGCAGGATCAGGGCTGCTCACCTCCCCGCGCAATGGAGGCGGCGTCTGTATCCTCATGTGCGCATGAACACACGAGAGCGAAGCGAGCGCGAATACAGCTGCCGACATGAGCATCATGATCCTTGCGTGGGTGGTCGAGCGAGCGAAATGATCAAGGGGGACAAGGCAACGAAGTAGAAGCGGAGCGTGCGCCGCGCGCGCAGTCCCACAGACCAAATATACTTCTGAACAACTAACGGCGAGGACAACACGCGTTGGTGGTGGGCACGCTGCATGCCGGCTCAAGGCCCGTCCGGCACGTGGCCGGTATGTCTCTGTTGTGCCGACGACACAACGACGGCGATCAATGTTCCGATTTGCCTTCCGTTCGAAAGCGCATGCTGACCGAGGGTATGTGGTTGAAGCAAATGCAATGATTGGATTCAAGCTAATGCGAGGAGTACCGAAACGGAGAACGGTGAGTAGATGGACAAGAGCGTGGGCAAGAGACCGGAGCATGCAGGGGAACAAAAATACGACAGATGAATCAGATGGGCAGTCAATGCAATGAGGGGAGCGATGAGACGAGAACACGGCATCCACGCCAGGTAGTAAACCGCTTCAAGCTAGGACCAGATGTTGGGAGACAAAAATTGAGAGATATGAGAGAAAGGTAGAAAGGATTCAGGGCCGCCGCTCGTCGAACGAAGGATTACAGATGGTCGTGCTCGGGGATAATGGCCGCTCTTCAAGTCGATTGAATGGGTGATTATCACTATCACCGCTAGGCGCAGGCTGACGTCGTCGTACGATTCTCGTGAACAAACTTGGAAATTTGCTGGACGACGTGGAAAGCGAGAAAGGTAGGATATAGCCAACAATATAGAATTAGAACCGGCGAGGAGGAGGCAGAGGAGACGACGTCAACAACTTGGTAAATCAGATAAGACGAGCTACACGTACGCAGTTTGCGCAGCACGACCTTGACTGTCAACGCGGCCCTCGGACACGGCGCGGGTGTGGCGGGCGCGACGGCGTGTTTCGGTGGGCACGTTGACGAGGCGCGGCGGCGCGATGAGAAAGCTGAGTCGGTCCAGCACGCTCGGCTTGGGTCTCGTGGCGCGGTCGGCTTCAGGCATCGTAAGCGCACGAGGATTCCCTGAGGGCGGGAAGGGAGGCGCTGCAGAAAAGCGAAAGGTAAAGGTGAAGGGAGAAAGACAAGGGGCACACGTAGCGCGAGGTGATGGCATGGTGATGATGATGCTTCCTGGCAGATGTGACATATCGTGCTGTCACATTTATCCGAACGCAATCAATTCAGTCCGAGGCTGGACCCGATCGAACGTTGGGTCAGGTATTACCGCTTGGAGCGCACCCTGATTGAGATGGCTATCGGGGTACAAAACAGCGGCAGTGCTGTTGGATGAACTGCTCGTCGCTTGTTTGCATATTCACGCGTGCTCGTCACGAGCGCATCGAGAAAGTCAGCGCAATGTGTGAAGGTTGCATATCTCATTCGTTCTCGCTGACTGATTATGGCTTCACCCGACACTCGAGTTCAGCAATCCGAATGGGCTGGGATTGCAGTCACATTGTTCGTCTCGAGGACGTCGTTAGGAAAGATTACAGGTTACATGCTCATTCCTTGTATGTAAGCACACCATTGACATTGGCAATATGGTCGTCGAGATCGACGGAGGAGGGCTTGACTTGACCGTCCGAAGAGGAGAGATCGGCGGCGAGCGAGGTAGTCTTGTCGACTGTGACGTTGGTGCCAGAGGCGGTGCTCGAGAAGTCTGTCTGTTCCATTGAAATTGGCCCTTGACGTTGACGAGGCATGTATCAAGGTCGATTGATGACGTGGCATACGAGCCGTCGTCGCGTTTGCAGGAGGCGATCAGAGTATGTCCGTCGGCTGCAAGCTTGATGTCTGTGCTGGTGGCGGTGAACGACATTCTGAGCGTCGTACTGTGAGCAGTTCAAAGACGAGTGGGATGGTCAGGAAGCGCAGACCTGGAAAGAAAGTAGATGGGCTCTGGACGCGGTGGAAGGCTTTCGTCTTCTGCAGAACCAGCACCGCGGCACATCCGGCTGGCTTTTCTACCCCATCTAACAAGGCGATTCGGATTCAGATGAACGGCGATCGGAGAGAAAGCGCATTAGAACTTGTGCGGGCGACAGGATCTGCGAGGGCTGCCCTGAGCTCCATACCCAAAGGAAGGTAGGCATCGCCCTCACCGCTGGAGAGCACCCAGCTGTACATCAACGAACATGGGAGAATTCGGCGAAGGAGCCCGTGTGCGAATCTTCGAAGCAGCCAAGATCAATCCGATCCGGAGATATGCATCGGTACACCCTGTATCGTTCGTAGATCGCCGATCGAAACCCTTTGCAACCCAAACGAACAACCGCTTTTTTCCCTTTCCGAGCGTGGTGCCTTTTGGAATTGCAAAAGGGCGCCAAATAAGAACTCTAGCACTAAATTATATCAAGCACAACGCTCCGCTGAGGGGTGCGCGGGACATGACCAGCAGAACTCGCCTTGTATCAGATATTAAGCTCTCAGAGTGTCCTATCTTCATCCAGGCGATGAGTGGCAATTAGGTACAAAAGATCAGTGAAGTTGCTGCGCGATCTCGACCGCCTGCTCAGTGTCAATGTGAGTGCAAACCCGCAGACCTGAAAAATGCGGTACAGCTATGGGAGGATCGCGCCGCGGTCGGGCTATTGAAATCGAGAGGCGTGAGAGAGAAAGAAAGAGGGTTTAGCGCTGCCGTCCGTGAACGAGGGATTGCATGCGGTCGAGCTCGGGGATCTTCACGAACGCATGACCATACTCGCCAGGTCATCTTATGACCTGCGTGAGCAAGCTCGAGAGCTTACTGGAACACGAGAAATGAGTAAGATGAGTTCAGAAGGAAGCTCAGAAGGGAGAGCAAGATTGAGGAGAAGATGTCAACACTGTGGTGAATGAGACAAGACGAGCTGCGCGTACGCGGTTTGCGCACTGCAACCTTGAACATCAGCGTGGCACTCGGACAGGTACGCTTGGTACGCAATAAGGTGACCACGTGGAAGAGGCGTAGTGGCGCATCGAGAATAATGGCAGGCGCGCAGTATTCCACGCGCGAGAAGAGAGGCTCAGCGAAGGTGAAGATGAGGGGGGGGCAGGACGTGTGTATGCCATCGAGCGCAACATGAGAGTCACTAAGTTACTATGTCCGCCTTCATAACTCCTCTGTGGTGCACGACTGTGCCTTGCCACTATACCAAGCAGATGCTTAGTAGTAGCGGTCAGGAAGCGTGCATGGGTGCAACTGACCAGCGATGCACGCATGAGTCACCTTCAACCGGACGGAAGCTTAGCACAAAGCGTTTTCCGTGGTACTTTCAGTATCCAAGAGGGGCTACATCCATAGATCCAACCCGATGACACACGCGCGTGAATCTCTGTCGCACTGTACGCCCCGTTGCAACCGCGCCGCGAATCCAGCCTGGGAGTTATGATGATGAGTGACCATGCTTCTCGGCTTCTAGCGCCATCACTCCCGCCCGCCCCACACCGGCAATTCTATTTGCTTGTTACCTACGCCGCAGTGCGTCTTGGCATTGTCGATTCGCCGGCCGCCACCAAATGTGGCTGACGCTCATGTTTTCGGCATCACGGCCTTGCACATGGCGGAAAGATGAAACCTTGTGATGGAACCATAGAGGGCAGAATCCCTGTGAACCTCATGTCACGTATTTTGTGGCGGCACAGCGATCTACTGGAATGAGAATTCCTTACGACTTGGGTTATCCCTGCTGACCGTGACACAAGCGACCGATGCTATCGGAGCTGCAGATCTCAACTATGAACATCTGTCACTTGTGTCACAGTACAACTCCCGCGGTTTTTTGGTTGCGTAAAAATGCTCGGTTGTCACTACGGCCTCACTCCGGGCAACAGCACCATGAGAATCCTGACGGGCGCATCATTTTACGGCATAGCCTTTCTGCAGGGAGACATTTGCCCTAACACAGTGTCCAACTGAATATAAAACATAGGTCGAGAGACACTTCGCTTCGGACTCCACAGGTGCCTTCTAGCAACTCTCGTCTCCTTTTCCCGTGACCATCTCCCTTTCAACTCCATCACCAGCTCTAAACTTACAAATATGCGCCTTTTTGCCGCTGTCGCTTTTGCTATCCCAGTTCTGGCCGCTGCCAGCACCACTACCTTCATTGTCCGCGAACTTGTCAGCTCGTACGTTGGCGTGTTACCCTCATTCATCTCCTCCATATTGACTGAAGACGTCGCTGCTGTCCAGTCTCACTACACGACAAGGCTCTGTAGAGGGCCTTGATCCTTGCGTGAGCCTCTGCGGCTCGCAGACGCTGGTTGGCAACAGTGCGGCACAAGAATGCCTCGCGATGACCGACTTGTAAGCTCACCTCCGCCGGCATGTTACGTATTGTAAATCTCATTATCCCCAGTGAGGCAGGCATTGCTTGCGTATGCGGCAACAACGCGCTGGTCTCCTCGATGACTACATGCCTCAAGCGCGAGTGCGACAATCCCGATCAAGTTATTGCCCTCCTCTGCCCTGGTAATTTATGCCATTTTGGATACCACATCTGTATCACCTGACCTGAATCCACATTCTCTGCAGATGTGGTGGATCGTCCGGCTCAAACAGCGGCAACTCGTCCTCTGGCACGGATACTGGAAGCAACTCCGGTACTGGCACCGGTAACGGAAACGGCTCCAGTACTGGTACTGGCACGGGCACGGGAAATGGTGACTCAAACAGCGGTACAGGTACCGGTACAGGCAACAGCAATGACAAAGACACTGGCGCTGGCTTTAGCATTCGAGCCGCAGGTATTGCCGTTGGAGCATCTGCCGTGTTCACTGTCTCGTTGGTGATATGAACTCTAATGTACCACTCGGTGGCTGGAAGTTGGTTGTCTGTGATACTTCATCCCCTTCCTCAGGTTTCTTACAACTTGTACTACAACTCGCCGCTCGAGAGTTGTTGTGTAATTTCATCGCTCGTAGCCAAATGGCGTACCTGTCATTACATCGCATTACTAATGAGCTTGAATTTACTCTTGAAACTGCAGGAGTAAATGATGGGGAACACCTCAAAGAGCCGATGCGGCTCAAGTCACAGGACATCTTCTTTTTGTCGTTACTCTTACCATGTCTACACCTGCAATTTCGCTTCCGCAACACTACTAACACACGCCGCGCAACGAGAATCCGCTTATGATCCCTATTGGACTCCCCCAAAAAACAGTGTGTTGCCATTTCGCGAGGTCCAGCCTCGTAGAGTCGAAGAGGTCCGGTTATGGGGTGTGTGATCTTGGCGTTGGCTTGGTTCTAACCAACTACTCACCGGCGTTGATCCGACATGCTTGAACAGGGGGTGCACCTTCTCCAGCTAGCGTAGAGCTCCTACTGCGCGAGCTCAACGCTCGTTCTCCCGAGTATTGTATGTGCCTCATCTCACTTTGCAGCCCAAATAACACGTTCCCATTCCCAGATTTGCGCGCTGCACCCATAGGGGAACCCTTCCCGCTCACGCTCGATCGCTTCCAGCCAGATGGGCTCGGAGCTGTTCCCGATCCTGTGATAACATTCTACTCGATCGCCTCGAACGACCTCGCGCGAAGAGTGGCGGTACATGGTAGTGGGTGTATGTCACGCCGCCATGCGACACGCGAGACATTAGTGCCGGCGACGCTTGTGCACCAGTTCGTTGGTCAAACGCTTTGGCTGCACTGGCCAAATACGCCGAGAAATCAGTTGCGGCTGGAAACCGCGGGTTGGACAGAAATGGTCGAGAAGCTGCAGCAACTGCACTACGTTGTGCTGTTGCCAGGCGAGTGCATGTTCATGCAGAGCATGAGCAGCTACATGACGTTCAGCCTCGGGTACGACGGGACCAGCTTTGCTGCACACTTCAAGTACGACCTAGCCTCTATTCAGAGGCCTCCCAGTGCGGTATACGACATGAATTGCCCAGACTATATTTGGCGTCGCAGCGGCTTTCCTGTGAGCCAGGAGGCCAATACTCGGTTGCTTGGGCCACAGTGTCACTGCCGGTTTCAGACGAGTAATACTCCTCCGAATGGAGAGATTGCCGCAGATTCAGCTGTAATTGATGGATACAGTGGAATCAAGAAGGGTCCGGGACGTGCGCGTGACATGTATATTCTTTCTCACCTTGCTGTGTTTGCGGCGCCGGTGATTGAAGGCTCCCTAGAATTTCGTTTATTGGCCTCCTGAGCTACCATATTTCGGAAATGGACATAGTTACATGGTATTGTATGTACATGAAACACCAGCTGCTTCACATAGCTAGAAAACTGTGGTTGAAATACTACCAAGATGTGTCGACCAGAGTTGTTCGTCATTATGGGTGAATCATGCCATTGATTCAGTGATGATATTCAGAAACACTCTGTATCGTACGAGGGAGTGGATGCCACGGGGAAGAATAGCGATACACCTGCTCACCGGGTCGTTTATTCACAGCCTGTCCGGAGACTTGTACCAGAGTACCAACTCGAATACCGCATCACACAGTGGATATGGATGTAGACGTTGCCGCCGAATTTATGTCTTCCACGCGTTGCAATTTGTTCGCGGTTCGAGTTCCGTGTGTCGGGCGGGATCCACGCAGCACGCTTCGCATTAGCCTGAGCTCAAGCCTGAGGCCAGAACGCGCGTAGTCATAGTGAAAATGCGTCAAGATGTCTTGGAATGTTGAAATATCTTGCTTAGCCAATGGTTTAACAGAGCTTCGTTTTGCTAGTAGGCAATGTTGCGCCACGCAACCGGCTCGATGCCGATCCGGCGTTTTTCCATTTCCTCATTGCATCAACACCATACTCGACTGGTGCAGATTGACTCGGCCGTGATGCGCGAAATCGAAGGACCGTAGAATATAGAGCGTGTGTGCACACCCATAAATTTATGCGATACTCGGCGCTGCTTGACTAAGTACTGGGCATCCAATGATTGCCGTCAGGTCGTCCCGCTTCATTTCCTCTTCCTCATCGCAAGCGTACATTGAAATGTAATGATCGCGGGCGGCTCGTTGGAGGTGATGGCAGCACCATCATGGTCAATCTGAGTTATCCTCTAAGTGATTGGATTACATTCGACCGAGCCAGCGATGTTCGAACACGTGTCCGTCTCGGAAATGTCGAGATCACGTGCTCACCTCAGGCCAGACGCCGATGGGCACGAGTTGCAGGGTCATCGTCTCACGACTTCCGAGGACTAATTTCTGGATGGAGGCTGAGCAATGTGACCCTGGCGGGTAATGCGCAGACGAGAATCATGCCTTCTTTCTCAAGACCGACAGCCCCGCGGAAAAGGTGCGACGCAGCGCCGTTCCTTGCCTACATCCCATCACTCCCATCTTTCAGAATGGAGCACGACGACTACAACGCAATACTGGGGATCATCAGACCTGTGATGAAAACCTTGCCGGTGCTCAACAATGTTCTGGAAGGCAGCGTCGAGGTCATGAGAGCTATCAGCGCTCAAGTTGAGGTTAGTGCATCGCCACCGCCAGATTGTAGCTTATCGGACGCCCTCAATTGCATTGTATTTCAGGCTGCGAGAAAAAACAAGGAAGACCTTGATGGTCTTTTCAAGCACGCGGCGGCCGTTCAAGTACAGATTGTCCTTGCATTGCGCGATCGACCCGGCGAAAACGAAAACGCGGTGTTGGAGAGCGTGAATCAGTTTCTCATGCAAGCGTGGAAGTCTTTGTTCGTGCCATATCTGAACATTCGACAGTGTCTTGAAGGCGGCCAAGGATCTGGTCGCAAGGCATGCCGGTGTAGAGAACCCGGGCATCATGAGAAAGATGGCCAGAGGCACCGCGCAATTCTTCAAAGCACCGTCGATTTCGGGCAAAATTGCTGACATGAGACAGCGCATTTCAGATGCGGCAGTTGTTTTTGGGGTACGATGGCTTCACTGTATTTGAATCTAAATTTGATTCCTCGTAGATTGCAGCTGATATCCGCACCGAGGAACGCGTCGATCAAGTTCGCCTTATCTGCGAGCGATTTGCTCAGGAGCAGCGCGAAGCAAATGAGCGGGCGGAAGAAGATCGTGCGGAAATTGCTCGGCTGCAGCGCGAGATAGTCGAACGTGCGGATCAAGCTGAGCGCGAGATGAACAGGAAGGCTGATGAGAAACGCGACGCGGAGGAGCAGAGTATGTAAATTTTCAAAGACTGCGTCTCATGCCCTCTAACCGCATCCAGAGAGTCTCGATACTGCTCTCCGACCTGCTCACGCTGCGGCGCATTACTCAGGCACTGCCCCGCGGCCTTGCGCCGAAGGCACACGCGTCAGTATACTATCCGAGATGCAGGAATGGGCAATGAGCGTCGAGGGCCCGCTAGTGTATTGGCTTGCGGGTCTCGCGGGGACAGGTACGTAATGATTTGGAAACAACTTCACGGGTTTGATTGCGCTCACAGGTAAAACGACAATTGCTAGCTCGTTCTGCCGTCAGCTCGAGGCAGCGGGCGTCAATTTAATCAGTTTCTTTATCTCTCGTAGCTCGCCAGAGCGTAATACTCTCAGTGCGGTAATATCGACTCTTGCGCACCAGCTTGGGCAATGCAGTATAGCGGCGCGCCATATTATTTCCGCAGCCGTTCAGGCTCAACCCCAGTCTCAGTACGGCCAATAGCGGACCAGACTCAGGCCCTACTTGTGGCACCGCTCGCCGCCATGAGCGACGACGACGCTGCAACTGCACCCCACCAATTGGTCATTGTAATCGATGCCATGGATGAGTGCGACAACTTTGCCGACTCAGATGGTCGTCTTATGATCGCAGCGCTTGTAGCAGTGTTGCGTCATGTGGGTCATGCCGTCAAACTTCTCCTAACCAGCCGCTACGAGCCGGATCTTCGCATAATGCTGGATGGCGTGTTCAAAGACTCGCACAGTGATCGAGAGATCTTTCTACTTCACGAAGTTGATGAGGTTTATGTCTCGTCTGATATTCGCACCTTTGTCACCAATGGTCTCTCCGACCTTCGTACACGATTTCCTGACCTTCCGCCTTCCTGGCCATCACAATATCATATCAACGAGCTTGTCGAGGTTTCTGGGAAGCTTTTGTGTTCGCATCCACGGTTTTGCTCTGGGTGAGCGAAAAGCAGGCCTCACCAGTTTCGCGACTCAATGATATTTTGGCTGCAATACGAAACTCACGTCCAGTCGGTGCGCATGAACGCTCGCCTTACGCATACCTGGACGCTCTGTACCTCACGATTCTACAAAAAGCGACGTCGGATCCGGACCCCGAGTCAGAGATGAACTCGAGGCTGCGGAGGCTCTTGTTTCTGGTTACGAACGACGACAGTGGCCCTGTTTGTCCGCAGATTCTGTCCTGTCTTCTACAGGTGGATGATCATGAGCTGAACCCGTTGTTGAACTCCCTGTCGGCGGTTTTGCAGCTTCCTACCGTCTCAGATCGCCCGGATGCGACTCTGGGGCGTCACACCAAATCACGTCCCATAATTTCGGATGGCCCACCACGACTCAGAATTCCACTGGAGATGCAGGTTCGCATCTTCCATAAGTCGTTCTTTGACTTTGTTGTGGATCCCAAACGCTGCACAGACGTTCGGTTTATCGTCTCAGGCAATCGCGAGGAGCCTCCTCTCGCCCTAGCCATGCTACATGCAATCGAATATGCTCTTGATCAGTTGGAGCAGAGTCAATCAATTACGAACTCTTGGCCATCGACTGATAGGGAAAAACATCAAATGGCGCTATATTACGTAGGGTGGTCAACAGTATTTCTTCGGAATAGTCTGACCAGCACCTGGCTGGACTGTGCGCGAGTGCTCGCTTTGCTTCGAACACCGCGGATCAAACAAGCTCTCGTGGAATTTGAGATTTACACCAACGCAAGCGGCCACATGCAGATTATAATCGCCCTTCTTTCAGCACTGGTGAAACAGCTGCCAGAGTGTGTGCGGGGTAATTTAGAAGAAGACATCGCTTCCTATGCCAAAATTATCATGTCAATGAACGGTGATCCATCGGACATGTATGATATGTTCAGGGTCGTTGCGGCGACGGCAGTCATCATGCACTCTCAACTCCAGCACGAGTCGGACCATGCTGATGAACCTGGTGCGTACAATGCAAAGGCCAATAAACGTCGCGAGAAAAAGTTTCATAGGTAAGCTTTTTGTGCTATCCGTGAACAGCCATTTTGACCAAACGAACAGGCTCGTTTGCCAGCTGGAGAAATGTCCTACTGAAGATGGACGCCAACGGCTGGTAGATTCTGCCATAAAAGCTGCGCAGCGCTGTATACCGGACGTAAGTATATAGATCTTGTCTGAAAGGCGAAGTTGCTTACAACCTCTTGCAGCTACCCCATGGAAATGAACTGATCCTGAGGCTGTTGGAAATATGCATGATAGCACGCCTGCGCTTTGGGTAGAGATACGACTCACAAGCGTCATGGATACGAACGAGTCCGAATAGTCTTTGAAGTGTATTTCCATAACATTCTACAATATTCTATGCCGTGTCGGTTAGGTGAGGTTAGGCCAGGTTGCGGTTGCGATTTACTGCAATCACGTACGCTGTACAAGAAGAGACCCACTTGATAACATTCGTTTCCAGACCCAATAGGCTATCTGTGAAAAAAGCCTTGAGGTAGGCCTCCGGGGTCGCGGAAAATTTCGCGCGTGAGGCGGCCTCACCTCTTATGGCCCGTGGACCCAAAAACCTTTCCCGCCCCATCAATCATGAAGCTCGCAGCCCCTGGGGAGTAGAGGAGCGATAAATACATTTGAAACTCAGGTTGAGCACACCGACGACCCTGTGAACATGTTAGTACGAATTTAGTAGCTGCATAGTATTGTTCTGGTCGTGAAAATCACCTCGCGTTGAGGTGCAGCTATTCACACAATTACTATAAAACCTGTTGGGGAAAATTGTCTGACGATTGTGTGAGGCAGACTCAGGAAGTGTTTATGAGGTAGTCTCATGTGAAATAGCCGCTCGGCTAATTCTTATGCTGAGGTAGCCTCAGGGAATGTGTGAGAAGACCTCATGAGTGGCTCGCCAGCAGGCTTTGTCGACATATGAGGCTGCCTCACAGAGATAATTTGACAATGGAATGAGACCAGCTCAACAGAAACATGAGGTGCTCCTGAGGTACTCTCATGAAGTGCACTGATTATTACCTGCTTGCTTCAGAATCTATGAGGTGACCTTGTGAGCCATGATTATGTACGAGATCACCTTGTCAGACCAATCAAACTCACGTCGGTGTTTGAATACACCGGCATTTGGCGATTTTTCGCATCAAACCTCAGTAGATGATTTTGTTTCTGCAAAAGTATGATGTTCTGAATTATATTACTGGTTTTTTTGTGTGCTTGATTGAGCTAATCCAGATTATTCATTACACACTGTGGAATTGCTGAATTTGTGAAAAATCAGGGATTTGATCAGAGATGGCCTTCAAGAATTTATATTTATGGAGAATACGGTATCAAATGATCTCTCCCAAATTTCAGGGGTTCACTAGCACTACTTGAATGCAGAAACACACGCTCCGGTGTTAGCCGACACACCTACAGCTCAACAATGATCACCTGCTGCAGGGCACCAGAATGGAGCTAAACCCAAAGCGCACAATATTTGCGGCTGTTTCATGTATTATAAGCTTTTACAGCTATTTCCACTAAGGGTTGCGCCGGCTGATGTAAATAGCCACGCGGCGCACCCGAATTGTCTCACGATTTCCTCAACGACGAGTTGACGAATCTGGACGTAAAGTATATCATTGGAATGGGGCACATTGGGGCAACGTCGCCATGTAGTTTTGTTTTTGAAATTCAATCATTCAATTTTTGGCACTTTCGCTCCAAAGTCTCGCAATCTGGATGACGCCAAGCTTATTTAAAGCCACACAGACTACACAAAAACTTGTGTATACATATTATACAGAGCCTAGGTGGGTTTAAGAGAGCATATTGAATATACTATGGCCGAGTGAGCTTGTGCACCCTTCTACAGTGTCATGGGGTTCAGTGAGCATTTTGACCATATTGCGCCATTAATCCAGCGCTCAATCATGCTCAATGAACCCCTGGAGAGGACAAAGGGGAGTACAGAGGTTTGAGGGGGTGCAGTAATGGGATGATGGCATGCTGGCCGAGATGGCTGTGAATCCAGCTGTCCCAGCATGTCTAAATGGCAGGCATCTTTTTGTGACAAAATTTAACTGTGAGGATGCATGATAAAATGCATTGAATGAGGTGAGATGGCATAAAGAGGGTTCTGAGAGGCATGGTGAATTGCATGATGTCAACGGGGTATATATTTGCGAAACCAGCCCGCACAAGCTTCAGGTGTTGTTACATGGTACAGAGCATTATAAAGGAATGTTACAAGATGGTAATGGCTTTCGGAGTGAATAACTGTGCGGAAATCATGGTGGTGGCAGCGGATGTGTGCTTTGAAGGCTGAAAACATCTCCTCAATTGGGTTGAAGTCTGGTGAGTATGGCGGGAGATAGCCGAGACCAACACCACTGCATCATGTGTTTACATTGACTGGATGAGCTGCAATAGGATGATGTCATACCGATTCAAGCAGTGGATCTCCACCTCGTCAATGTAGTGGATAGCACAATTGTCCATGATGAGCATGCTGTCGTCCTGAGGATATGGGTTCATTTGTGTGAGAAAGCCATCAAGAAACTGCAAAAGAGTCGATCCATTGAAGGATCCAGAGACAGTAGATGCCCAGATGATACCATTCATCGTGATACAATATGGCACCAAGATCGGGGAGCAGCTTACCCTTTCTCTTTGCTGCTGCACCCTTCTTAGGCATGTATATGGCTCCCTTCTTCTAAAACATTGCTTTGAGGCAGGGTGCGACGAAAGGGCAGCAGGCAGACCCGTGACAGCTGGATTCACAGCCATCTCGGCCAGCATGCCGTCGTCCCATTACTGCACCCCCTCAAACCTCTGTACTCCCTTTGTCCTCTCCAGGGGTTCATTGAGCATGATTGAGCGCTGCGACGTTGCCCCAATGTGCCCCATTCCGATGGTATACTTTACGTCCAGATTCGTCAACTCGTCGTTGAGGAAATCATGAGACAATTCGGGTGCGCCGCGCGGCTATTTACATCAGCCGGCGCAACCCTTAGTGGAAATAGCTGTAATATAATTTTGTGCCGAAATAAGCACCTTCGGATAGCCCCGAGCTGAAAAATCGAATCAATTCCTAGTGGAATATCAAAATAGAGTACCTTCTATTGAATTATGGCCACACATTTGATCATTAGCTTACTGTGCAAGAGTTTTTTCTCAGACAGAATGGGAGATGTACTACTGTGATTTGATCACTTATTCATCTCATTTCAGTGTCTCGTTGTCCCACTATTCAGGTAAAACCCGTTTTCTGACCAAAATTGGACCCTGATATTTTGATGTCGCACTAAAACTATGTTGAATAGCCTCAAACCCTTGAGAATTTGGGAGAGATCATTTGATACCATCCTCTCCATAAATATAAATTCTTGAAGGCCATCTCTGATCAAATCCCTGATTTTTCACAAATTCAGCAATTCCACAGTGTGTAATGAATAATCTGGATTAGCTCAATCAAGCACACAAAAAAACCAGTAATATAATTCAGAACATCATACTTTTGCAGAAACAAAATCATCTACTGAGGTTTGATGCGAAAAATCGCCAAATGCCGGTGTATTCAAACACCGACGTGAGTTTGATTGGTCTCACGAGGTGATCTCGTACATAATCAGCAGGGAATAATCAGTGCACTTCATGAGAGTACCTCAGGAGCACCTCATGTGCACTCGACGCACACCTGTGCTTGCCTGAGGTAACCTCAGGCTTCTTCCTGTGAGGCAGCCTCACGCGTAGCACATGAAGCAAGCGTAGGAATAATCAGTGCACTTCATGAGAGTACCTCAGGAGCACCTCATGTGCACTCGACACACGCCTGTGCTTGCCTGAGGTAACCTCAGGTTTCTTTCTGTGAGGCGGCCTCAGACCTTCAGAAGTTTTGAAATTCGGGACCCCCGGAGGCCTACCTCAAGGCTTTTTGGCAGATAGCCTATGGGGTCCAAAACGAAAGTTATGGGGTGAAGAGACCTCACATTCCACAACATGCTTTACCTTGATACTTGTGAGAAAATAACCGAGTACGGACGATCGCTTGGTCGGGATTATTGGGATCACACTGCATCGATAGTCAGGATAGACGCTTGTCACAAACCGCTCGATGACGCAGTTACAGATCCCGGTGGGTGTATATAGAGTGATTATGGATGAGAGCGGCTCGCGGGGCCGCTAAGTAAACTATAACCTTCCGCTGATTAGCATCATTTGCCAACGACGGTGAGGATGGCTAACGTCAGTAGCGTTGGTCTGCCAGCTTCGACTAATCAATCACAAGTCCCGACTCGCCAACAGTCTCCATTACAGCTTCTCCAGCGGCTCCACGCGGTTTTACAGTGCAAGAATATATGTGTTGGACGAGAGCGAGGGTATGCGGCTGTGAAGCACGGCCGAGTCTGGCAACCGATGATTGCCGATCAGGTCATCCCTCTTCCTCTTCTCTCATCGCAAGCGCACACGCCTTCCGCCGCGCCCTGCCGCCGCCGCTCCCCGCGCTCAGCGCGTCTTCAACATCACACTCATCGACTCTTTTTGACCTCTGAACTCGCGCGTTGCGCGAATCCACTCCGCGACGGCGTCCAATACCAAAGGATATTATAATCCGGATATGACGGCGGCTGGTGCACCCAGAAGAGGTGCGCGCATGTCAGAGCATATACTCTATGGTTGATCATCTGACCATATTTTGCTATCATCTTGACATTGCTCTGCGTGCTGTCATTCGTCGTCGCTGCCGGCGTTGCCGTGTTCGCTGACCCACGCGCATGCGTGATTCATCGAATATTTGCGCTCAATTCCATCTCTACTCGCGGCCCGTCATTTGTTCCGCTCGATCATGATACGCTCGCTCTTCTATCGTGACTCTGCGTGACTCTGCGTTTCTACTTGCGCGTGATGTGTTTTTCCCTTTCAAATCCTTTACTCATGCTGCGCCGTGCTCTGCAATTCTCATCCGTCTATTCCCGTCTGCATGCGCCTCCTGTACGTGTCCTGATGAACTGTGTATTGTCCCGCTGGCTCGGTTCGGTTCGAGTTTGGTCCTATTCGCTCTCACCCTCCATCGTAACTCTCTCAAACTCACGTTCAACCCTTCCACTACCTTTGTGTTACGGCCCGAATTCTGCGCGTTCAACCCGTTCCTATCGTCCTTTGAAATGTCGTTGGGCCGGTGCAACTGCTTATTCATTGCGGTGTCGCTCCTGCTTACTCAACTGCGCGATGCCTTCGTCTGTGCTTTGTGGCGTTGTCTCGCTTCTTACCGGCGTTGAGCTTCATTCAACTCTCGATGTAACTTGTTTCCATCGAATATGTTTGATTCGTGCTCGTCCTTGGTACCCACTTTGCTTGGTTTTCGCGCCCGTTTCGCTCTTGACCGCCCCCCCCCAATCGCGTTCGTCATCCCTCATCCTCTTCTTTCTGGCTTGCCCGCGTACCCTTCGCGCCGCGGTCTATCTCTCCTACCCTGCCATTTGTTTTACTGACCGTTTACGTGCTTACACCGCCATGCTACATCTTCATCACCTTCCCCATTCGTCGCATTCTCGCTGTGCACTTGACCTGCACTGCCTTTCGTGCAACGCGCATCCGCACCTCCTACCGTGCGCGCCCGCAGAGCTACGCCGGACGTACAGCTACACGACAGCGACCTCAACCAGTATCGACAGACTGCAGCTCTTCATCGCCGCATGGAAACAGCTGCCCAGGAGCAACCCGCGGCGATCGACAGGAAGGCGCTTGTTATCGCTTGTCGACCCGAACAGCGACGATGCGGTGCGCTACCGTGAGATCCAGCCCCGTGGTGTCGAGGAGGCACGGTTATGGGGTAAGCAGGTTCTTCAGCTTTGTTTTTTTTTTTGGGTCTCGGGTTTTGTCTTTCTGTGTAGATGGGCGTGGGATGCACTATCGCCGTCTGCTTGTCGTTTCGACCCTGGGCGACTGGGTTCTATCCCCGTTTGCGCCCGTTACCCCTTTTTGTTGAGTCTCTCTGTTACAACAGCATCTCTCGCGCGGCCGTTATCTCCATGTAGCGCGTCGTGTTGACCTGTTCAGCGGGACTCCCGCATCGTTACCCGCTCTTTCATGTTCCTGCTCGATCGCCGCGCTAGGATTTCTCATCGCACTGCATCCGACCCCTCATCGCACTGCATCGTTCATTTCATTCTTCCGTTCCTCATTTGGTCCTGCTATCATGCCTCGCGATCTTTCGAATACGTTCGACCTGTGCCTGAGCCTCCTTCATGTCATTTCCTCGTGTTTCGTGTTTGCATTCCCTGCGGATAGATGCCCGTGTCCTTCCTTCGTCGAGGCGTAATCCCTTACTCCGTGTTCCTACCTTCTCGTTCGCCGGTTGATGACAATGTCTCCGCAAGCTGCGTCGGCCCTTCCACCAACCCAGACCGTCGTGCGGCAGCGTCGTTCCTTCATCTCTCTAGGCGTATACCCTCTGAGCTGCTCCTCGCGCGCGCGAGTACTCTCGTCCCGATCGCATTCGGGCTTTCTCAAGGCTTTGTGGCTTTGCCACTGCAGTGTCCTGTCGCGTCTGTAACTTGGCGTCATTGTGTTCTATCACCTATTGTCACTGCGAGTCGATCTGTGCCCCAGCTCTGTCGCCTACTTCAGGCTTGGTGTCGAGACTGTTCATGTTCTTGCCTTTGTGCACATCCCCTGGCATACCACCCCGTCGTCATTTTATCTTTCTCATATATTCAACTACGTGCGACTCATCTGGTCGTCTTTTTTGTAACGTGACCGGTCGACAGGGCTTCCTACGATGCTCAGTAGTTGGCATCACGTTCTTCCTGTTACTATTGCGCTGTTCTAGAAATCTTTACTCAAGGCCATATCGTTGGCTCTTGCGCTTACTTTCTCCTTGGGCGTTGCTACTTTCTCCAAGTCTTCGACCCGCTCTTTCGATGATCGCCTCTGCGACGTCCACTATCCCGATCCCACGTTCGGATGCTGTTCTTTCTTTCAGATTACGCTGACATGCAATCTGCAGGTGGTGCACCTTCGCCTGCAAGCATGGCCCTTCTGCAACGCGAGCTTGATGCGTTAGCTCCTGGCACCTGTACGTGCCCCGTCCCACCGTACACTCCAGCTCATTCTTGCCCTCCTGCAATCCCCTCTTCAGCCGACATGCGCGCCGCGCTCGCATTAGGCGAGCCGGTTTCGCTCACACTGGACAGCTTCACACCACACGGACTTGGTGCCTTCCCCAATCCTGTCGTACCGTTTTATCAGATACCCTCGGACGAACGCGCGCGAAGAGCAGTTGTGCACGGCAGTGGGTGCATGTCTCGCAACCGGGCAACACGTAGTAGGCCAGCGCCACCGATGCTCGTACACCAGTTCGTTGGGCAGACGCTCTGGCTGTATTGGCCATGCACGCCAAGCAACCTGTCGCGGCTGGACAATGCGAGCTGGACAGGGATGGTGGAGGAGCTGGAGCAGATGCATTGTGTCGTGCTGCGCCCGGGCGAGTGCATCTTCGTCCCCAGCATGAGCAGTTATATCACTCTCAGTCTGGGTCACGAAGGCACCAATATCGCCGCCCACCTCAAGTACAGTCTCGTACCCATGCAAGGGCCCGCAAGCGTATCAACGGATACAGGTGGTGGGGACAGCATTCGTTCGCGGAGTGAAGGCGCGCGAAGTCGGCAAGAACACGACTATGCACTCGGAGATCCTCACCAATACCAGTATCAACAGCAGTTGCCAGGCCGGGCATACCCTTACGCGCACAACCCGCACTCGCATCTCGACTTGACACCCCGGGAAACTCGGGCTGAGGACACTCGCTCGCACGATACGAGCAGCCGGCCGAGCTTCGAGCAGCGCATCAAGTCGTTGTGGCGGCGGCGCAACAAAAGTCCAGAACCGACGCCCGCAATGCCGATGCCGGATCCGCGCTCGCAGATGATGTCGGGCGGCTCGATGGGGTATGCGCCTGGACGGAGATGATGATCCCGCTCGTGTGCCTGATTTCTTGTTTTGGCGCGGTTGTGCGCTTTCATCGATGCCATTCGGACTCTCCCTCAATGTTGTTGTTGTTGTTGTTGTCGTTCATTCTCCAAATGTTTCGGATATCTCTCGGGGCTCCTGCTTTCGCATGGTCGCACTATCATTATTGTATCCCATCCTCCCAATCCCGCTATACTTGTTTGCACCTCTCCAAAGACTCCTCTATATCACGACGGTCGTTTAACCCCGCCTCGCCCTCTCCCTCTCCCCTCGCAATCCGTTTTCTGCATTCATCTCCAACCGGACTGTCTGCTTGGACGTCGGCACCAATGCGTGTATTTGAAACGACCCCGCACAATCGATGCGTCACGTACATGATCTTTTGGCTGGGTCGACCGGCACAGCAGTGTGCTGATGTACTAACCACCGCTCTCGGACATACTGTCGAGCTGTTTTTCGTCTGTGAAGCGAACTAGAGCATGCCAGACCTGGTCGGCCTGTCTAACTCTAGACGACAGGTGAATTCTCACATGAACACGCTCTCTTTCTTTGATCTTCATACACCACCGTGTGACCATCGTGACCTAGGCCGCTGTGTGACCATGAGCTTGCTTTCTGAACTTCTTCTGTTCAGGCGCACTGGATGCGGCGCACGAGAATCTGCTCCTCGGCCGCCACTATGCCAACCTCTGTTGGTGTGAAAGCCAGATTGTGCGCCAATGACTTTGTCTTTCCAATGGACCTGTCTCGCTTTTTCGGTGTCGCGCAATTCCCCGCCCAGACTCTTGCATTTCACGTAGCGGCACCACTATCTCACAATCCCGCTGTACTGGTTTACACCCTCCTGACCGTCTGTCATCCAGGAAGCCCTTTAAGCCCTTCCTGAATTTCACCTTGAAATCATTCTTTCTATCCAGCGTCAGGCGAACTGTCTGCTCAAAAGTCAGCGCCGATGTGTACATTGCAGCGACCCTGCGCAGTTGATGCGTTACATACACGACCTTTCGACTTCGTCGGCTGGCAGTGGAAAGCAGTGTGCGCTGGAGTGCTAGTCCATGCCGGTGTTCATAAAGCGAGCAGAATGTCCTCCGATTGTTAAATGCCGACGGGGTTACACCGGAAGATCGCGCCGGCCAAGACAATCGACCCTTAAGCCTCAACTAAAATGCGAGGAAATGTCAGCTAGGCGCACCCTCCTTTTCTCCGAGCCATCACAATAGGACATGGACTAGTTCATTCTGAGCGTCGATTTTGTTGCTGTGCAGCCAAGAACTCCGGTCTGATAAAGGGAACGCGCTCAAAGCGTTCGGCGAGTATCTTGTCCCGACCTCTCCGCACCTGCACCCTTCATGGCCAGCATTGACAAAAGTATAGTACACTTCTATGCCACTGATCCGGTGCTGCATTATGCACCATCGGTTGATGCAAGCGATGTGGGAGGGTGGACCACCAATTACACGCAAGGATTCTGGAAACCCCCGTATCCTGCTGGCGCACAGGCCGGTGGTGGCAGCCCATACCGCTTTACGACTACGGTGGGCTCCAGCGTGTCTTGCAGGTTCTTCGGTATTTATTTCTCAAGTGTCGTATCGCTGTGTCCGGCGGACTCACGACTTGGGTAGGGACCTCGGTGTCTGCGAGTGGCAAGTCGTCCGGCGAGGTGACCGTTACACTGGACGGAAAGACCAACATGGCGGCCTCTGTAGACGACTTCATCTTCAACACGACAGATCTTTCGAAGGCGTGGCACGATCTCACCATCAGTCTCTCCGGAGGGCAGAATCCATTGTTGCAGATTGACACTGTGGACTTTGATTTCGGGTGGCATGAGTATGTGGACACGGGGTTCATCGACGTTCACTGATCTCAATGAAGTAAATGGAAACATGGTGAGATATACGCGCGCGACCTGAGTCGTTGGAGGCTTGGAGACGGGTGGTATCAGGAGCTGTTTGACACTGGTCGCGGTGCCGCGGACGTAAGACGTGGCCTTAGCGCGACCAAACCGGGAACGGACCTATCCATCGCCTTGGCTCCTGAGATCCGTGGGTAGCCTCTCATACCTTTACTTGATGAAGCTCAACCGATCCGATCTCATTGTTTCAGCTCCAAGCCAGCAAAGTCTCCTATTTCTCTACGGAGACCTCAACTTTGGCCGTGGACGCTACAACATATCGACTTCCGCCAATGGAACTACTAGGTTCTCCATGTCTGGTGACGCCGATTTCAAGTATGCTGTTTCTACGGCACTGCTTTGGTTTGGTGTCACCGGCTCTTACGATGAATTGGTCGTGACGAGCGCCGAGGCGAAGAACGTGACCGTTTTCTCGCTGAAATACTATACGTGAGTGAGATCGATTACAGCAACGTTGGAACTAATTTTCTCTTGACTCTCATAGTCCTTATGAGGCACCGCCCCGCAAACATAAAAGCGGGATCCTCGACGTTCTTAAGATTGTGGGTGGGGTTGCGGCTGGCGCTCTAATTATTGCTCTCGTCTACATGATGTTCAAGCGGTGTCGCCGGCGCCGTGCTTCTTCTCCGCCAGCGGTAGCCGTGACAAGTTACACGTCTGTACCAACCCAGCCATTTTAACGAGAGTACGCACACCCGGGGAGGTAACAGTCAGATAATGGACTGTCACAGAGGCTGCAGCGGGGCTAGTAAATAAGCGTCGACCGTCCGATGGGATGGTAGAGGTGCAATACGTCGAGGCCTCTATAACGACAGCACCCAGATATTGCTTGAATTGTAATGCTTTCTTTCGCATCCTCCCACCGGAAATTTACTATTGTTTCAACCTTTCTTGATAAGCAAGCTTCTAAAAGAGTCGCACAGGGGTTTCGTCGCGCTCAACAAAGGTATGGGCGTCGCCCTGGTGGAGCTTTCCTGGTCAATTGCTGGCTTGCGCGCGAGGTTCCTTCCACACGCACACATTCTGAGCGCTTTCCGAGCTGCTGTATTGTATGTTGCCTGAGCGCGGAGGGTGGGGGTGCGCGAGGTCGGCAGCGGTGTCTAACAAATCGAGCCCGCCGGTCGTCCGTACGAATATATAATTTGAACTCGATACGAAGAGAGGAGGGACTTGTGCAGTTGTCTGTCGAGGATGATCGGTGCGTTCGATACTGAGGGGATTGTAACTTGTAACTTCCTATCTAAACCTGCAACAATTTAGATAAAGAAATTGCGTACATCACTGCAAACAGCTACTGGGCTGTTTAATATGCGTTCCGAGCTACATAAACGTGTATGTTCACTGCGTCGACTTGGAGTTTAGGCGCCCCATATGGACCCGATGGCCATCGCCGATCCTTGTGCAGTGCGCATTTGCGTTGATACCCATCTCTGGGGCACTGCCGTTCGGATAGCCGCACTTATTGTAGTTGTATATGGTCCTCCCAGCTCGTTTCGCCCTCCTCATCAAGTGCTAGTCCAAGTCGGCATTTGCAAAGCAGGCCTCTTACCGTCAATCGCCGACAGAGTTGGCAGGGAGAATCGCGCCGGCCAAGACCATACGACCCTGCACCTTCGGTGGAATGCGAGATCCTCCTCCGATCCCGTCACAAAAAGGCACGGGATCGTTCATTCTTGTGCATCGACTCGGGTGCTGCGGTGCCAGGAACCCGCGGCCTGATAAAGTGAACGCGCTCAAAGCGATGCGCGCAAATCTCCTCCGCTCCAACATCCCCCATGTCAATTAGCATTCACGGAGGTCCACTCCAATTCCTCGCCACTGATCCAGTATTGCACTATTCGCCGTCCGTTGATGCCAGCGATAGTAGTGGGTGGACCACCGACTACACAAAGGGGTACTACAAAGTGATGTATCCTGCTGGCGCGCAGGCTGGCGGCGGCGACCCATACCGCTTCGCGACCACGGTGGGCTCCAGTGTTACGTGCGACTTCTTCGGTGCGTTCCCTTTTGATGCTGTCGCTCTGTCTGACGAGTCATGACCGAGATAGGTACGACGGTGTCCGCGAGTGGCACGTCGTCCGGCGAGGTGACAATTACGCTAGACGGGGAGAGCAAGACGGCCAGTGCTTCCGCGGGCGACCTCATATTTGAGACAACCAATCTCTCGCAGTCGTGGCACGCTCTCACCATCAGCCTGACTGGAGGAGCGACTCCACTCCTGAATATTAGCACTGTCGACTTTGACACGGGACTGCACAAGTGCGCAAGGGCAGACATCCTTGACATTCGCTGATCACGATGCAGAGTGTTCAAAGTTGGGAATATATGGGGTTACAACGAGAGTCGTTGGAATCTCGGTGATGGGTGGTACCAAGAAGTGTTTCCAACCGGTCGAGGCAACGCAGGCATGAGGCGTGGCATCAGTGCAACCAAGCCAAACACGAACTTGACCATCGAATTTGCCCCCGACATTCGTACGTGATACCTTACCAAGTCCGAGAAAGTCATTTCACGAGCGCCGGCGCAATCTTTCAGCTTCACACTCTCAGAAACTCGTATTCATTTATGGAAATCTCGACTCTGGTCATGGGCGCTACGACGTATCTACTATATCCGGGGGAACATATCGAGCCTCCAGGGGCGGTACTGGCGAGTCAAAGTACGCCGTCTCCGACGCACTTCTTTGGTTTGATGTCACCGACTCGTACGATGCTGTGAGCGTGAGGAATGCCGAGGCGAAGAACCTAACCATTTTCACCTTCAGATACGATATGTGAGTCAAAGCGATTTGTGTATCAATAATACTGACAGTTCTCTCTCATAGTCCTGACGATCCACTGCCTACAAGAGAGATCAGGGCGGTGCACTACCTCAAGATCGTTGGCGGTGTTTTCGCCGGTGTCGTGGTCCTGGCACTCATCTTGGCGGTGTTCAACTATTACCGACGTCGTCGTGCCGTATCGTCCGCAGCAGTACAAACAAGTTATACCTCTGTACCGACAACGGCTGCTGTAACGGAATATAGGGCCCCTGGACAGATGGCGGGGGGACAGTGGAACGTTCCTGGGACCGCGGCAGGGCCAGGGAATGTGCAGTGGTCACACAATGGGAATGCAGCGTATGTGGAGCCATAATACTCCACCTCTGCAGGGCCTAGGTATTGATTACGTTGTCACAATATCTTATTATACCCTTTCCTTTTACTTTAATGATCGAACTTGGTAGCTGTTACCTGTGAAGATTTCATGAATAGACTCGTGTCAGCTGAAATTCACTTCTTGCTAATTAGCATGTTTGTCATTCCGCATTCATCCAATTCTGCTTGACGGGAAAAGCGCTACGCACAATATCGTAACGTAACTACAATCATTCTGAAGGCTACAGCACGGCGTCGCTTGTGCCACTCGTGACTGATAGTTCGTCAGCCCTACTTCCTGAGCAGGCCTATAATGAACGATATGAGCAGCCGGCCGAGCCTCGAGCGTCGTGGTGGCGGCGGCGCGACAGAATTACAGAGCCGACGCCCGCAATGCCGATGCCGGACCCGCGCTCGCAGATGATGTCGGGCGGCTCGATGGGGTATGCACCTGGACGGAGATGACCCCATTCGTGTGCCTGATTTCTTGTTTTGGTGTGGTTGCGTGCTTTCATCGATGCCATCCCTCAACTTTGTTGTTGTTGCTGTCGTTCATGTTCATTCTCCAAATGTTTCGGATATCACTTGGGGCTCCTACTTTCGCATGATCGCACCATCATTATTGTATCCCATCTTCGCAATCCCGCTATACTTGTTTGCCCCCCCCCCCAAGACCCTCCCATATCACAACAGTCGCTTACCCATGCCTCGTGCTCCCCTCTCCCTCCTAGCAATCAGATATCTGCATTCATCTCCAACCGGACTATCTGCTTGGACATCGGCACCAATGCGTGTATTTGAAACGACCCTCCGCATCCATTCGCGCGCGGGTTGTCCTCCAACTTGGCAATTGCCGATCGGATTTTCACGGAAGGTCGCGCCGGCCAAGACTATTCAGCCCTGATCCTCAGCTGCACTGCGAGGAAGTGTCACTTGGGCGCACCCTCCCTTTCTCCGAACATCGCAAAAGGCATATAATTTTCGTTTTGAGCATCGCTTTTGGCTGCTGTGCAGCCAGGAACTCGACTGATAAAGTGTTCTCTGCTCGAACGCGCTCAAAGCGATACCCGAAATTCTTGCCACCGCCGACCCACCACCATTTTTTTTATGTCTATAACCAGGGAAGGAGTTGAAGTCCAATACCTAGCCACCGACCCAGTTTTGCACTATGCACCGACTGTTGACGGGAGCGACGGGAGCGGCTGGGTTACCAACTACACGAAAGGGCTCAGCGCGGCCTCGTATCCCGTTGGCGCAATGACAGGCGAAGGCGATGCATACCGTGTCGCGACGGTAGTGGGCTCGAGCGTCACTTGTGATTTCTATGGTGCGCGGCAAGTCTTCTCCCAATGATATCTGTATCTGATGGTCCGTGACCGGTTTAGGTACGGCGGTGTCCGCGAGTGGCAAGTCTTCCGGCGACGTGACGGTCACGCTGGACGGGAAGCGCACGGCGGCGAGCGCTACGGCGGGAAAACACATTTTTGAGGCAACAAAGCTTTCACAATCGTGGCACAGTCTTACAATCAACCTAACGGGAGGAGCGAATGCATTCCTGCATATCGACTCTGTGGACTTCGATACGGGATTACCAGGGTATGCACAGACAGCGGTCCCTTGCATTAGCTGACTGGGATAAAGGACATTCAAATCTGGCAGAATATCCGCTGATAATAGCAGTCGTTGGCAAGCTGGTGATGGGTGGTCCATGAAACTCCTTCGAACTCCCTACGGCTGGATGAAGAGTGGACTGAGCGCATCCAAACCAGGAACAAATGCATCCATCGTTTTTGCTCCTGATATTCGTATGTATTGCATTTTCTGGATGAAGGCATAAACTCATCGTTGATGCTCTTACTGCTCAGCTTTGAGCTCGCAAAGCGTCGTATACCTATATGGAAACCTCGACGCTAGTCACGGACGCTATGACGTATCTACGTCATCTGGGGGAACGTACCGGTCATCAAGGGGTGGCACTAGTTATTCAAAGTACGCGGTCGCCCAGGCACTTCTTTGGTTTGGTGTAACCGACTCGTCCGATGGATTAGCCGTCAGGAGTGCTGAGGCGAAAAACCTCACTTTGTGGTCCATGGAGTTTTATATGTGAGTGTAAGTTGTTGCACCACAACCGAAATAACTTTGCTTCTCACAGTCCCGTTGCTCCACTGCCTACTAGAGGCAACGAAGTGCTCTTTTATCTTCAGATTGCCGGCTACATCGTAGCCGGTCTTTTACTCGCGGCAATCACCCTCGCAATTCGCAAGTGCTTACGACGTCGCCGCTGAGCCAGCTCACCAGCGCTCGTCTTTACCTCGTTTAACCCGACCGATTGTACCAGAACCTGAGCCATTGGAGAAAATAATGGTCAGACAATGGGCTGTGACAGAAATTGCTGCGGGGAGGGAATCGGCGGGGGCCATCTGATGGGAGCGCAGCGCTTGTGGAGATGCAATACGTCGAGGCTTCTGTAACATCAGAACCGAAGTACTGTTGAGATCGTATTTGTATCATTTTATACTATTTCACGCTCTCTCGACTGCATAAAAAGATCATAATCGATGTCTGCGAGCATACAGCACACTTGTCGGTGAGCAGATCGATGTGCGAGTTTGAGAGAACCCGGCAGAAGTTATGCATCACGCGCTGATGGTTTGAGTGACATGATCCACAGCGCGGCCCAATGGTAGAAACTCGACAATAAGGAGTTCAAATGGTATCTGCATTAACTCACATACAGCTATGGCGGTGCTTTTGTTGTGACTTGTGAGCCGTTCGCCACTCGAAACACCGCTTATACCTATGACAGTTCTTGTTGAAAACACGTCATAATTCATGAGATCCGCTGAGTAGTGACGTATGCAGGCGGATTTATGAGGAACAATATCTACCCGTTTGGTATTTACGCATGGACAACTAGTACCGCGAGCTGCAGATAAAATCTGCATATGGGCGACTGACTCCTCCAGAGCATGCGGCACCGTAGAATCCCGCATCGTTCAGCATCACGGTAGGAATCGCAGCCGTCTCAGTCTGCGACTGAACACTGAAGCGGCTCTTCCGCAGACTACCACCGGATTTCGCGGTATAGCTGCGGACCTCGTTAAGAAAATTGGCGCGACCACGTGTCCAGACGCTACGACAGCGTGCACTGTACCGTAGCTCAACGATGTTTCCCGACAGATTAATTGACGCTTTTGTCACTGGGTCCTCGGAACAGCTGAACCAGTTCGCCTGACCGCCAGGCGGCGTCCAGATGTGATATGGTGACTTGTCATCACACGCGCTGCCACATGGGTAGCTGTCCGGTGCCACGCGACGATTGAGCTCCTCAAGAGCCTCAGGTAGTGTTTCCTTGATTATGGTGCCATCTGGGAGTACTCGAGTGGTGTATGGCTCCAGGACATCGCCTGTCAACGACTCGGTGGTCTCGTTATATTGTTCGCGCACACGCAGCTGGACCTCAGCTAGAGCTGCGGCGTCAATGTACTCGAAATCCGGAGCCGGAGTGGAGGCTACAACAGAAATGAGAATGGAAAGGGAGGTGAAGAAGACTGCGCTGCGCATTATAGTCTGGAGGAGTTGTTGATGTTGTTCCGGCGACGATACGATCCATCATTCAGAGACCATACTTTATATATTCTGGAACTGCCGCCTCTCGCATGTGCTGTTGTGCGGTCGGATTCTCGCTCATGACTGGCCATGGTCCAATTCGTGCCTCCGCGAATCCAGTCGTGGACCGTCGTGCCTGATCCACCGCCTAGCGTAGTGGAACATAAAATCCGAGCTGTGTCAAGTTCCGCGCCTAGCGGTGATCTCAGGCAAATTTGGAGCGCCTCGTGAATCACACATGCGAACACCAACCGCCAAGACATCGGGCCCCGGGGGTTAACCATATATATTGTCATTCTGACCGCAGGCTCGATCGACATTACCTCCTCAAAGAGCTTTAACGTGCAAACGTGGTATTGCGTGTCGAAGCGAAAGTACTTCCTAAGCCGGTTTGAGCGATATAATTCGGTGCGCACAGGCGCCGCTCATAACGGACTATGATCGGTTCAGGGTTTATGCGGATCTCATTTGTGCTTCGCAAGCAGCCTCAGCTTCCTCCATTGGTAGCATCTGCAGCGTGTCGTAGCTGGCGTTGACGTGCCAGATCACCGCAAAAGAACGATATGGACCTGAAGGCGAGGTCAAGCTGATACATTCGGGCGAGTACTTCCGCCCTACAAGTACTTAACAAGTTCTCCGAAACTGGCGCGGTGGACGTCAATCATACGGAGTGCCACCGGCTGTCATTGTACAAGTCTTTCAGAGCATCACTGGCTCCGCAAAATTATGACTAATTTGTTGCAAAAGCAAGGTAAATATGCTCGCAGCAAACTGTCTTCTGTCTATGTTCTGCAAATTGTTCACGGTGTTGGTAGGTTACAGGTGCAAGTGTGATCAAGGTAACGTCGCTGCAGACATTACACCGGAGGTAGATTCTGGTATATCCACGAACTGTATCATCCTCCTACTCGGAGTGCTTGCAATGCGTACGGGTGAGCGCGAAGCTGGGCGAACAGATGTTGAAGGAGATTGGGACGTGACCTGTAGAGCCTCTGCGCCTCCACCTGAGCTGGTGGCGTAGAAGGCTGTCACGGGTGATGATGCGACGGAGCGGCTGGGTCGTCGTGGGGTCCAGTGCACCGAAGGGATGCTGAGTGTGAGACGTGCGTCGGATCGTGGGATGGTGGCCCGTATGAGCGCAACGCGTCGTGTGATGGTGTCCGACATGCTTTGGGAGAGACACTTTACGCTATTCCTCAGCTCTATAGCTACTCTGGCCGATGGATGCAACGCTAGGAGCTGCAGGACAGTGTCATTGAGAAGTTCCTGTATCAAAGTTTTGACGGCTTCCGCTTCGTGACCGCGGCGGCAAAGAGGATGCAGTTGCATAACCAGGTCTGTCGCAATGCGGAGGAGCCGTTGATCCGCCGATGTAGAACCCGCGCACAAAATACCCCAAATCGAGGCTTGTCTCACCTCCTGGGCGAGGCCATCAGAGCCATCAGAGTGCGAAACATTGACCATCGGGATGCCCCACTGTATCAGAGTGCGATGATGCAGCATGTTCAATATACCATGCTCAGGAGCAATATCGAGTGGTCCACCGTCGCGAAAAAGTACAGAAATTTCGTCGCGCGGGATATTCCATAATCGATGAATGAGACTGTCTCTCCGCTGTTCAAGATCCCGTGCAGCAGAGCCATGTCCGAGATGATGCTGGCAGAGAATACTAAAGGCGAGTCTGGCGATATCTGCCGACCAAGAGAGGTACATGTGCCAGTGACCGCCGCCGACGCCCAAGAGAGCCTGAAGTATATCATAAAGAGCAGAAACTGCCTCGATGCTCCAGCTATGTCTCATGAACGCCGGGGTGGAGACATATACCAGACTCTTCACAATCATCGCTCGACGAGCGTCACTAAAGTCCTTTTGACCGGCCATCCGACGAGCGGATTGTACAAGAAGCGTGGAGTAAAGGTCCAGGACAGTATATGTGCCGTCGATGATCTCGAGCTCGTCTGCAAACTGAAGAACTACACCCCATAACGTCAGTGCTGAGGTGAGTACATCGTTGCCGCGATTGTACCGTTCTCGAAAAACAGCTTCAAGACCCTCGATACTTGAGAAGAACGAGCGAAGGCGCTTGACGACAAGATCTAGTATCATCCGCTCGGGCCGCTGTTTCCTGCACTGTCCCTCATTTCCTACATTTTGATTACCTCGCTCAGATGTAGGAGGATTTACGTCTCCCAGTTGACCTGCGAGACAGTGGAATAGTACTGCGAGTTGTCGAAACTTCAGTTGGTCATTCTCGAGAACTGTACCAGCAGATGCATGCATCCAAAGAGCAAGCGAAGTTTGCATAATCGGTAATGAACTATCATCCATTGCAGGCCGCTGAAGAAACCATTTATCCAGACAGTCGACCGTGAGGTTGACATCCACAGTCGGCGCAGGGCGTTGGAGGGCTTGACATAGAAAGAAGGCATCGTACCGCTCAAGCCCAGCACACTTTTGGCTCAGGCGGGCGTACGGAAATGTATCCGTTCCTTCTTCTAGCTCGCCCAAGAACAGCCGTGTGCGGATGACTGAGACGTGAGCTGCTTCATCGAAGGTCGGGTTTAAGGAAGCGACGAGGCTACTGGCGCGGAATGCAACTCGGCGCTGCAGGTCTTGACACACGTTCTCGGAAAAGTATGGTCGGTGCTCGGTCACACTGAGCGTCCCAATTGCATCAAGTGCTGTGTCTACTTCTTCATCTGTCGGGAGATGTTGAATCATCCAAAGTAGCGACTCGACGTCACGTTGGGCAGGGCTTGAATTGTGTAGCAACCGCTCGTCCTGAAGGTCCGCCGGATCTATAAAACCGGGATGCATTGGCCGCGGAGGCACGAGCTCCGGTCGCTTTTGTAGCAAACCGCGAGTGGACATGGACTTGTGCCATTTATACAGCTCGATCCACCACACAAACCTCTGCTTGGCAGAGTGGTAGGCGAATATAAACGCGTCCAATAGCGGCGTTGACATAGGACAATCACCGTAGATCAGTGGCAGTATGAGTGTGACCACGATATAACCTGTGAACCCAAACAAACACATCGCTGCAAGAAAGTAGGAGAGATATGGATTGAGGGGTAAGATAAATGTCACGAGTCCAACAAGAAAAAGAAACAGTGCAATGTGCAGTAGAATTGGAAGGGTCGAGATAATCATGTCGAGCTTCCAGTGCGAAAGCCCACGACTGGAAGCGTGGTGCCGCCAAACCCAACGTTTATGTGATGCGACGTGCGCTCGCATGCGGGAACGATACTGGCTGATCCATTGCTTCGACAAGATGGCCAGTAGGGAGACTAGGAGAGACAATGACAGACTGAGAAACCAGAGCCAGTTGGTGGCCGTGACGTCACGAGTGGCGACAAAGTGGTCAGGGCTGGTCGGGTTTGTACGGAGAGGTGGCCCGCCGTGCGTGCTAGCCCATTGCGCGTACGCAGAGCGTGCGGTGATCTCTTCCCAGTCGGGTTCAAGCCGCCGATGCCTGGAACAATCAGCCACGTGTCAGATGTTGACCGTGGACATAGACTCAACCTACGATTCAAGTATAAAACCAGTGCAAACAGCGGAGAAAAGACCGGCGAAGACCAGGAGCACGTCGAGAGTTTCCTTCCAGCCTTCTATCAAGTCTTCATCTCGTTCCCCCGCTCGCTCTTGGTAAATTCTCCAGACCCTGGCGTTTTCATCTGTCTCTTGACCGAACCTGGGTCAGATGACCACATTAGCGCCATTTCCGGAGCAGCAGCGTAAAGGCATGCCTGTCACGTGGGTACTTCCGGTCAAACTCTGTGGGGTACAGCTCGGGGTTCAGCGGATAGCGGTCTGCGGTGGCGATTAGCTCAGCTCTGAGCAAAAGGCAGGACACACCATCATATGTATCTGCCCAGGGAAAAGGTCGTTGTTCTGTTGTTGGTGAGACTTGACCTAGATTAGAGCTATTGTCCGAAGTGACGCATCTCACGCTCGGCAAATTCGTCACATGACTGTGTGATCCATACGCTGGTTCAAATACCAGCCCGAGTGGTGTTACTGAACCCGTTCCTCGTTGAGGAGATCCTGCGGCCATCTGCACACTTGTCGCACCCAGATGAGGTGGAGGAAAGAGGGGAGAAACGGTAATGTGACTCCGCTCATTCCGGTACCTGCTGTACGGTAGCGCTGAGAGTCGGAAGTGCGAGCGCCTCGCGTTTCATAGTTGATCTGTTGCTATACTGAATGTGGGATCAGGGCTTTTCCATTCTGGTGCGGGGAGTGGACACGCTTGCGACAACTTCGTCCTCGCTCTGCCCCTATTTCGGTAGCTAGCCGAACTTTCAACTTTTCAGAAAATGGATGCTACATTGAAGAATATGATTTTTGAGGCCATAAACCGCAGTATTGCATCTCTCGCAAACCGCAATGATCGCAAAAAGCGACGAGCTGTGTGTCGACGAATCCGAAGAGCGCTGGCCAACCGCTGGATATCACATGGAGAGGGTGATCAGGCACAGCCAAACCAGAAGCGGGGCGCACTGGTGAAGTTCTCCGCGAGTTCCTTCCGTGGCGTAGTAAGATAAGATTGGTCGCAAGTGTGTCCAATTCGGACCATGTCATGCGCGTGACCCGCTGATCCTCGTCAAATCTTCTGCTCATCACAGTCTTCTATCCCTTGTTGCGGAGCAAGCAATCACAAGCAATCGGAATTGTCTGTTGGGCACGATGAATGGCTTTATAATCAGTCTTGATTGTCTTCCTGCCGTGGCCGGCAATGTCAATATACGATAGTCGTGCCCACGGCTTAGATCATCAGTCTGCTAATCGAACTATTATTCAAGTCCGCTCCGTGAGAAGGGGCTGGACATGATAAAGATAGTTTATGGTAAAAATTCCCTTTTAGCTAGACTCTTCTATTACATCCCTAAGTCGTATCAGGATATGTACGAGCCTGAAATGTGAAATACAGACATTGTCGTAATGGTCGTATCAAAGTAGATGCGTCTCCAGATGGCTAGGGGCGCACAACGGAAGATGAAGTCGTCACCGTGCCAGGGCTATACACGTCGGTTGGCCGAGTGGGACTTGCAGTTGCCGGAGTGAAGCGAAGAGTCCAATGTACCGATGAAATATTGAATGGATGAAACATTAACTGCGGCCTGGTGGCTTTGATGACATCAATTCTGTTTTCCGATCACATGTTTGACCTGAAGAATACGGACCTAAGACCTGCGTGACCGACACCTTGAGGTCAGAGTCAGTGTCCGTCGAACTCGCCTCATAAATTACCCGTCCATTCGAGATTGCAGGTCAAACCATCAGCCCGAACTACGGTATATACCTATTACGCCCTTCATGGGCAAATGAATGCTACTGCGTGCCTTCCAGCTCGCCCATTACAGTTGCAATATTTGCGCGGGTGGTCTCGCGGAAGCAGATCAGATACAATAGAAGGAGACCTGTGAGTCGGTATTTGCCGTCAGGGACACGTTCTTTCAGGAAGCGTCATGCGGTCGCCGGCCTTCGTGTTCAAGCTGCGCGTCTCTGCCTCTCTGCCTCCTTCCATTCCATTGTGTGGCGTTAGACCTTGCGCACGCGACTCTTGTAGCGTTCAACATATCACGAGGTGCCTATATATTACATCCGATTGCAATACGGCTCGCGAACGACGCGACCAAGCCAAAGTCGCACCAGGCGATCGAACCCCTACAGAATCAACACGAATCTCGCCGCTCGATTACGCGAGCATACTTGCTCATAGTTAGTCCCTTAAGGATCGGCTATTGTCTCGAGCGCGACCAGACATACAGTCTCTCGTCACTCAAAACAATGGACGTTGATACGACCATCATCCCGCGCGACATTGTCCTCGAAGAGATCGTTAAATGTAAGTTCCGGCCCCACTTGTTCGTCTGAAGGGCGCACGCTGATCAGATGTTGTTGATACGCAGTCACCAAGGGAAGCGTTACGCTACGCGAGAACTCCGATCAACCACACCTCAGGGAGGAACACGCCCGGGTCATCCCAACTGCGAGCGACTCTTCAGCAATTGGGGTTTCCATCGGATTCCTACAAATGCTCACGGAGCCCATGTCTGTCGCGGCGCGTCAACTTGAGGCGGAGGGCTATATCTCCGCTGCGCAATCAGCCATCCAGTTGCCAACCAGCACCATTTCGCTCCGAGGAAGAACATTGAACTCTGTTCCCCACATTGTATATGCGGACCGTCGGCGCGGCAACGCATCACCGACGACTCGCTTCCTCGTCTTCGCACAGGATCAGTCACGCCTGTCAACTCAGTCGTTAGAGCAGGTGCGTCATAGCATCTGAGGAACGCTAGAGGTTAAATTACGACGTCCAGATGTTGAGCACATGTGCGTCGTATGGGGTGCAAAGCTTCGCTACTGTCAGCGATATCGTCAGCCCTCAACCCGAGTGGAGATTCAGTAGAATCATGCCGTCCGGCTCAGGTAATTCCAGCTTCACTTTGCCCTCAAAGCTCTAACTGACATACAATTGTAGGTGCCACTGGTACAATAGGCACCGACTGTCATCTCCTCGTCACAGACCCACTCGTATTCCCGATAGCCCATCAAGAGGACACATCTGCACCCTCCCCTACTCTCGACCTGGCTACATGCATCAGCTACTGGCTCGCAATCTCGCATGATGACTCGATGTATGCTCGCCTCTTCTCCGCCGTCCAGCCATATACAGCCATAATGCGGAAGTCGTCGTCGGGCAAACGTCGACGCTCATCGCCAGACGACGAAGCGCCATCAGACACGGACGTCGAAGACGAAGAGCCTCCGCGCAAGCGCAGCCGGACGAGCGGATCCAGTGAGCCACCCGAGTCGCCGTTGTTCTCGACGCCACCGCCGCCGCGCCGACGTACGAGTGCGCGCGCACCGCCAATAGAGAGCCCTACCCCACGCTTCACGCGTGGAAGCGTGCGCTTCCTTGGTCCACGCGGTGCAGGTAGAGCTAGGGCAACAGGCGGGTCGCGTGGGAAGGTGAAGCTGCTGGCGCGGGCGGCGGCGATTCACGAGGCGAGTACGAGCGAAGAGGACGATAGCGATGATGACGCCGCGAGCCCGCCACCGCAGTCGTCGCCCGTCAAGCCTATGCAGATTGATCGCGAAGAATCGCCAGGGTCGCCAACGCCTGTGAGGCTACATACTCTGAAAGGCGCTGGCATGGTCGAGCACAGCGGGGATGAAGTTGGCTTGGACGCGTCATCGCCGGAGAAGGAGATCGATTTCAGCGTCTACTTGTCGGGCCAGCCCTTCTCGCCGTTCAGCTCGCCCGTACGCACCACCCATGCGGTCGACCGTCTGAACGACCGGTGGCCAGATACAATACGCGACAGACTAAGAGAGCGTGTACGCACAGCATGGCCTGGAGCATTCGGCGACCTTGATGATGCGAAAAGGTAGATCTGACACCGGGCTCGTGCCTACATTATTTTACTTGTGGGTATAACCCCTCCCGTGCATGCTATCATTTTTGTGATCTCAAACACTGCTAACAATGCACAATTGCATCTTACGATGGTCAGTGTTCTAGGGTATTCGATGTCCGTTGTTACGAATTAATATAATGAATAAATGCAACACAGATCTCGCGACTAGTTCAGCAGTATGTCGAATTCTATAATGTTATGTGACCTCGATTGTCTGTGACGCGGCCTAGATGTAGATCTCGGGAGAGACACGAGAGTGCGTCCTTGTAACGGCGATTGCGGTTACTCGAATGTGATGGGAGAACTATTTCCAACGAGAACTGACCTGCACGTGGGACCACAGCTGGAGGGTCAGATATAGCCTCCACAACTAGGTATTAGATGTACTAGAGTACAGACTGTTCCATTCTAACCGGATCCCAGGAAGCAGCCTGAATGTTGCAGCATGGGTAAGTGTAGTAGCGTCTGATCGGCTCACCAGTGCACCAGTTGTACTTGGAAGTACCTTCCCTGTCTTACTCAAGTTGTCCGCAACTTTTATGTAATTCGCATGTTAACATGATTTCCGGGAATGCGATCTGAGCCAACATTTTGCTACGCGATACGCTCATCGAAATTTGAACCCCTGGTGCACATGGAAAATGTGAAAGAGCGCCTCAGGTCTTTTTGTTGACGATTTAGTGCTCCATAAGCCACATGACATCGTACCGCATTAGCTCAGTTTAACCCTGCTTACTTCCATAAGTGTATGCTAAGGCAAATCAGACACTAATTCAGCCAAATCTTCTGTTGGGACATACAGGGCCAATCTCTTGATGCTGATCCAGTTCAACGCGTTTTGAATCACAAACGGGGTGGTGTGGCCAGTCGAATTTTGCACGCTAGCGCAAAGATTACCATCACCTGACCGTGTCCGTTCTGCGGCACCCGGCAGAATCCTGATCAGCTGTACCCGCTGGATCCTGCTTGCCTTCCACGTGACTGACCTGAGTGAGGTGGGTCTCTCGCCGTGTTATTCATTTTATTCCGCTCTCGCAGCAATTCCTTCCATCTACTCACGTAGACGTCGAGGTTTTGGCGCGATTATCAGGGTCTCGGTTCCTTGAAGCCAGCGATAGTCCCCCTTGATCCCTAGACTTGCCCATGAGTGGAGTCAAAGTCTCGATGTTGTCGCAGTTAACAGACCTTACCTCGCACAGAGATGAGGGATGCATGGATTTTGCGCGACCGTAGATGAGGTGGATAAAGCGGCGCCCTCCTTCACCTCCCGTCTCTTTAAGAACTACATTCCAGCATGCCCCAATGTTTCAGACCTCCGACGCAGTGTGAGTGCCTCATACATCCAGCTCGCCTTGTTGGCTTACTGGCATAGCAAGCTTATTGCTGTGCCGTGGATGCCTGGTGAACAGTCAAGTTCTGTGGTTTTGCAAAAAATTAAAATAAAATAAAAATAGAAAATTAAAAAATGTACATCAACCGTATTGATACTGTGAATAGTCTTGCTGTTGATTACGGTTTGAGCCTTATTGGCGTGGGGAAACACCGATTAACTCCCCAATGGGACACAGTGGATTCTCAGTTGGCCGTAATATCATCGGTACACGTTCAGATTCAATGCAGCGATTGATGTTCAGTTACCACTCAGTACTTGGGGCATCCCAAAGGTCGATATAAGCTTCGACTGGCTGGTCTAGCGGAATGACGCTCCTTTTCGTCGCTTCTGCGATGTAACTTTGTTAACCGGAGAAGTGTGGGTTCGAATCCTGCGCCGGTCTAAGTAATTTTATTGCTTCTACTGACCAACGCCGCAATTCTTTGGTCTTTGAAATGCAGGACATTGTGATTTTCATCACAGCCCGGAAGACAAAGTCGTTGCCGGCCGTCTTCGCGTGAAGCTTGCGTTGAGTAGCGTTGCGGCTGGGGTGCATGTGATTGCGACGTTGCCCCGCACGGGCGGTGCCGTGAGCGCGTTCAAATGCAGCACACGCGCCTGTTGCTCCTGTTCTCCCCACTTTCACGCTCCAATTTCCTCCCGACACCGCGCGCATACCAGGATGACTGTCGCGCAAGACGCCAGCTCGTTGACTGTCACGGATAACCGCACAGGCAAGACGTACAATGTCCCGTGCGTCGCTCTGTTTTTGCTCGGGCGTGTCTTTGTTACTTACAGGAATGATTTTACCAGAATTGAGAACAATACAGTTCAGGCAATTGCTTTCAAGAAGATTGTAGCTCCGCGAAAGGCTGGCGAGCGCGAGGAGAACGAGACCGAGCGCGGACTTAGGATCTCAGACCGTGGCTTCCTCAACACCGCCGTCATCGAGAGCAGAATAACGTATATCGACGGCGAAAACGGCATTCTGCGCTACAGGTGTGTCTTGCGCTCTTTACACCAGTATCCGCTGACGCTGGACAGAGGATACCCGATCGAGCAACTGGCCGAGAACAGCAGTTTCCTCGAGGTCGCTTACCTGCTCATCTATGGTGCCCTTCCTACCAAGCCACAGTTCAATTTGTGGGAGAATGAGGTCATGACGCATAGTATCATGCATGTCGATTCGGCTGGCTTCTTCCGCTCCTTCAGGTCAGCTTGTGCCATAGCTTGGACAAACAGTGCCGAGCTCAAGGTCGTTTCAGATACGATGCTCATCCAATGGCTATCCTTACGAGCGCGTTTGCGGCACTGGGCTCTTACTATGCAGAGGTGTGTTTCTTTCGTATGAAGGCATACCATTCAACCTTGGTGGCCTGTCATCTCTGCTACCTTCCAACGCTATGATACACGACTAACCACTCTAATCCTCAGGCAAATCCGTCATTGCAAGGACAAAATCTCTTCACAAAGTCAGATCCCAAGAGCCTCGCAAACATGGACAAGCAGATATATCGTCTCGTTGGAAAGGCCCCCACGCTCGCCGCCATGGCCTACCGTGTACGCCAGGGTCGCGACTTTGTCGTGCCGCCGCCCGGTATGGGCTATGCGGAGAGGTGCGTGCCCGTGCCTTGTGCCTCGCGGCCGGAATCAAAATGTCTTAAAAGCTCAAACTAACTTCGCGACAGCTTCCTGTACATGCTCGACCATCTCGGCGAACTGTCGTACCGACCGAACCCCGTCTTGGCCAAGGCGCTCGATGTTCTGTTCATCTTGCATGCCGACCATGAGCTCAACGCGAGCGCGACAACAGTGCTCCAGAGCGGCAGCTCGCTTGTCGATCCGTATACCGCCATTAGCGCCGGTTGCGGCAGTCTCTAGTGCGTCGCCCCTGTCCTGAAGGCTTCAACGTTCGTCTCATCGAAATAATTTACAGTGGGCCTTTGCACGGTGGCGCGAACGAGGCCGTCATCCGCATGCTCATCGGCATCGGCAAGCCAGAGGTGTGTGTTTTCGGTGTGCTCACAACCTGCGTGCTCACCATGGAGTGCAGAACGTACCCGCATTCCTTGAGGCAGTCAAACGTCGAGAGAAAGTGCTGAGCGGGTTCGGTCACCGGGTGTACAGGACGAGCGACCCGCGCTCGTTCATCGTGCGCCGCACCGCCGACGAGGTTTTCAAAGTGTAGGTCAGCTTCATAATCGCGGTTGCTGCGCACTTATCCTTTGCAGAACGGGGAAGAACGAACTGCTCGAGACCGCAATGAAGTTGCACGATATGGCGATCGCGGATGACTACTTTGTCAGCCGCAAGCTCGGCCCGAACGTCGACTTCTGGAGCGGGCTCATATACCAAGCCATGGGTTCGTCCCACTCTTCCTCGTTTCTTTCTTTATCGTAAACCTGATGTTCACGTCGTTGCAGGCTTCCCGCTTGACTTCTTCCCCGTGCTGTTTGCGGTACCGCGAGTGGTGGGATGGCTTGCCCATTGGAGACAGATGATGCTCCAGCCTGGGGGTGTCAAGATCTGGAGACCGCGTCAGGCGCGTCGCCTCCTTGTAGATGTCACTGTTGACGCCGATGCTGATGTCTGGTGGTGCAGGTGTACCTTGGCGCGGGCAAACGTGACTACGTCCCCGTCCCCGACCGCAAAGATGATGGTGGGCCGGCACCTAGCAAGGTGTTGCATACTGGGTACGTATTCTACATAAATTATGTTTGTGTTGACCTTCTTCTGACGAGAAACTTTAGCCAGGGCAAGCGGACGCAACTGGCCAGCTTCCAGAGCAAGACCAAGCTGTAGATACCTCGCGCCAATTGTTACACGGCGGCTGCGGTGTATGAATACTGTAGTACAAGGTCGCATACTATTTACAAGGATCAAGAGACTGCATTCGATTTTGTTGAAGGACACGCTGCAAGGAACATTTCGCGCGCGTGTCTAAACATCTGAAGCATCGTTCCGTCGGAGTACATGAACAAAATTTGGTCGATTCATACTGGACGGAAGCGGTTCGTTGTCCGCGAAAGCAGAAAAAGGCTATCGACTATGGCGGGATTTGAACCCGCATCTCTCCAAAATGCCCAAAAGGGCTAACCTTGCGATTCGAGTGGAGCGCCTTCCCATTAGACCAGCTAGTCATCACCATCGTCATTGCTTCTACCAACATCAATATTAAAGCGACGGTGTGTTACGTGACCAGTGTCGAGTATTCAACATATACGCAAATGTAGCCCGAGATCAAAATACTCGCCCGCATAGTTCGTATTTGGAAGCGGCTTGTGATTGTGGCTGCTGATCTCCGGAACAATTGCCGGATTAGACGCCTATCCTCCGCAAAATTCTGAGCACCGGCGCAAATCCGTCGCGTCACAACTTGGCTTCCTGATTCTCGTTTGGTATTCTGCTTGCTCATCCACCGTCATGAGCGCGCTTATTGGTTCGGTACTTGGTCGTGCGTGTCGCTCTGCGCCGTCCCCGCGGTTATTTGTTCGGCATGTGTCCACGACTGGTTCAAAGGCTGGTACTGCGAGCGCACCAGCTGCGAGGAGAAGAGGCGTGACTGCGCTAGGTGAGGCCTATACACGCTGCGATCTGTATTTCTGTCTCTGACAAGTGGTAAAAACCTTGAATCGCGCTCTCCCAGCTGGTGTCGCGGTCGCAACTGGCGCATATTCCTTAGGCTCTGCATATCCTCCAGACATTGCAACTTTATTATATCCCAGACAGGCACTAGCGCCACACTCCCGCGACTCGCCCGAGGGAATTGCCTACGCGACGGCACTCGAGCGCGAGATGCTTGCGCTACCTTACCTCCAGAAGTTGCGTGAAGATGGTACGTCTCATTTTGGAGGGCTTTTCGCGCTCGCTGACTCCATTACAGACACAAATCACGAGTGGTATGAGACACGCCCGTTCAAAGGCGTCGATACATCTGCTCCTGCAATCCAGAACAACCTCACCATGGGTGCCTTGCGTGGGCCAGGCCACCTCGCTGTGCCACCACTCGTACGCGCGCGCAAGGATGAGTCTGCTGGTATTGCGATTGTGCATGTCGGACGTGGGTTGTGCGGGCACGATGGCATAGCGCACGGCGGCCTGCTTGCGACTCTCGTTGACGAAGCCAGCGCTCGTACCGCGCTGCTCAACCTCTCAACCCATATTGGCGTAACGGCGAGGCTGGAGATGGACTATGTCAACCCGGTGCGGGCTGACCGGTTTGTCGTCATTCGGACGGAGCTCGTCGAACGCAAGGGGCGGAAGGTTGTCGTTAAAGCGACGATCGAGGATTTGGAAGGGACGGTGTTCGTGCGCTCGAGGTAAGTGGCTCTATTCAATCGGATGACAGGCTTGATGACCGCTTATACGACCAGGTCAATCTTCGTCGAGCCCAAATACGCGAAACTTCTGAGTTCGGGGGATGTCTTGAAAGCATTAGGTGTACCACCTGCGGAGCCTCCAGTAGGCTCAGTTCAATAATCCCGTTTATCATTGAACGAGACTTACATGTTTCACACGTCTCGTGCTTACTGAAGCACCTTAATTTCTTGTCTTCAATATTAGTCTCTATCTTTCTATCTACAGTTCCCCGTCCCCTGTGACCTTATATTCCGTGATAGGAACCTCTCAAGAGGCGAGGTCGTGGAAGACTGAGTACATTAATTAGACTCGAAAATTTAACCCCAACGCTCCTTCGCCCATCGGGCAATGGGAATCTAGTAGAAAGCTATAGACCAGGACGGTAATAGCGCTGACTTGCGCTACTGGCACGGGTGAATTATCAAGGTGCATGAGCCACACCTTGTGAAAGATTTCAATCAAGTTGCTCGCAGGGATTATTGCACAATCTGCATGTTCTTCACTCATTATCGAGATGGAGACCATGAGCTTCTCATGATAGTATGAAGATCAAATCTACATCCCGCGAGCGTATGCATCGAATAAAATTCGTATCCAATGCGGTTCATGCGTCACCCTCGACAACCACGCCGAGCTGCACAATGTCGTCCTCCACTCCTAGCGCCTCTGGTACCGTTTTCTCGCAGGGTCCCAGGAAAAGAAAGTCCGATTCGTCGTCGCCTGTACTCCGTTCGAGGTTGAACACTGCGACCTTACCGCCGTGATCACGGACTTCAGATGCATAGCTAGCAGCGGGATACACCTGGAGGAGTTATTTTCGGCGGTAAGAAGCATCCCGCTAATCAGATGTAAGGGAGACACACGGTGGAAGATGTGCCGATGACGAGGCAGAGGTCCGCATCAGCGACGAAGCGATCAATCTCCGGGAGGTGTTGGGGTATCTCGCCGAACCAAACGACACCGGGCCTCAGCAGCCCACCACACCTACATGGGGTCACTGTGAGCATCCATAACTTTATTCACATGACTAACTCGTCTTTTTCGCAGCAAGGGAGATCTCCCCGAAGGATGTCGTTCTCTGGTGTATCATCGTTCTGAAAATGACGCTCTGTACCCTCCAGCGATTGGCATATTGCAAGTCGGGTGTCGAACCTGAAGGTGTGGCACAGTGCATGAGGAAAGACGATAGTTTCATCGACGGGTGCGCCAGCGCACCTCGAGTCGCCGCAAATCAAGCAAACGGTTTCATGTACTTTTCCATGCATCTCCCAAGTTCTCAAAGACGCCGCTTCCGGGTTCGGGAGAAGTGCGTGTGCACGTGGCGAGAGTCCGTCAACATTCTACGAGCCGTTCACGCTGTCAGACCAAATGCGACACCAGATGACAACAGTGAGGCACAGACTTGGGTGACAATGTTGAAGCTGTGGCAGTTGGGTGCAATACGCGACAGAGTATCTATTTGAGTGAGCAGCCCGAGTGCAAAATGTGCTGCGTTTGGCTCGGACCGGAGTGCACTGCACACACCAGTTCATACACGGTGGCGCCAAAGTGATCGAGGTATCAGCTCAGTAAGAATGCAGCAAAAAATATGCAGATCAGTAGGTGCTTACGAGACGCGGCGATAATGGTAGAACTGCCATACCAGACTGGGGTTGTCTTCAAACGCCTCGGGTGTTGCCAGATCCATGGCCTGATAACGACGCCAGAGTCCGCCAGCACCTCTAAAGGTCGGAATGCCTAGTATAACGGTAGTTCGTTAGAGCTCATCTCACGGGGAAATGGCTATACGGCTCAGGCGTAGCCGACATGGGAAAATACTATTCAGCCACATTGTACCACCGTCGCACCTGATGCAGCACTCAGCCCTGCTCCACAGACAGCGATTATGTTTCTTGATCGGCGAAGGGCCTTGATGAAAGCATCCATGTCCGTTGAGGGTGGGTTCTGCCGCTCCATGGCAGGTGATCGTGAGAGGATAAGCTGCGCAGCCGGGCCCGGAGCGGCCACAATCAGATCGATCCGGGATAGTCGAAGTTGCACGACACATTTGAGAAGCTACAGCGGTCATAGTGATTAATTCACTTTGACAAGAGTACATTGTGCGATTCCTACGTCTTGTAAGGATGCGTAGCCGTGTCATATGGCCCCAAAATCGTGCGCAAGTCGCGCATCCGGACCAATTAGAATTTTATCCTTCTCAAATCTCTGGGCGGTGGAGTGCGTCAGCTCGCTAATGGGACCAATGTGCCGGACCTCAATTTGACGAATTGATCGTTCTCTGCCTCTCGCCGCACGTGCGCCATGCACTAGTCCTGCTACCATGGGGTCTGAAAAATAGTTCACGTAGTCATGCCAAGTTACGAACCTTTTTAAACCGTATGATATCCAGCGAAGCATGTGAGAGTGAAGTTTGCACTGATCCGCTGTGAATCGGAGTGGTGTGGCGTCGAGTGCAGGTTTACATATCGCCCGTATTGTACCAATGATCCTAGGCGAAATTCACAATGATACTAATATACACATCACGTTGCTCTGACACTACTTATCACTCGGTACAGCATCGCATTTCACCTCTGCAGGGGTGGTGATGAGATCTGTTCCGTCAGCCAAATCGAATCCCATTGGCGAATGGGCGAACATGTCCCAAAGAGATTCGTTACCGTATTTGACCTGAAGTGGTGCGGTGACCTTGGGCGACCACTGGTCTGGGTCTTGCGTCTGCCCACATCTGTGACCGTAGCTGTACGGATTGTTGCAACCACACCCGTTCTGCTGGTAGCGCCGGAGATTGATCGTCCCCATGCTCAGACGCAACTTGTCGAGCGTGGAGAGACGCTTTTCCTCGTGGAGCTGAGCGTTCGTTTTGTTGAGGATGTGAAAGTATGCGTAGGCTTGTAGATACTTGTCGTCCACGTCTCGTGCGGCAATCAGCCAGTCTACGGGGTCGGCGCTGGATCGTACTTGTTGACACCAATGCTCGTTCAGCTTGTCTAGTAGATCCTTACTAGCGTCGCGGGCGAAGACGTAAATGCACTTCAAGGTGGAAGAGTCTCGCACATTGCTGGACGGGAGCAACGAGGTAAGCTCTTTGAGTGCCCAGGCCAAGATGGTTGAGGCTTCGTAGAAGTGGGCCAGTCGGGCAATGCTGAGAGAGCGATGAACGCGCTGTTCGATTGGGCAGTTCTGGAGATAGTCGGCAAATTCAAAATAACTATATTGGGGGATTAGTGTGTACTGCGCGCCATCTGAAGACGTAATGACGCACTCAACGTGTAGATACCAGAGGAAATGCTTGAAGTCCGTGGCACTGTGATGTAGAATGGTTGGCTCGTCGCTAATGTGCGGTAGACTGAACAGTCCTTCAAAGACGGGCGAGACTGTCGTCAACCTGCGTCGCGAAACCTTGAATTATACTCATTTAGTCAGGGTGTTACATCTCGCAGAATCACGTACACTGAATTTCGTATTTTCCACCTGCAGCCACACAGTGCTGTCTTCATACACAAAGTCCTGGGTGCGCTTGAACACCGATCGGTCCCAGCTCGGTGGGTCGACCTTTGCCTGGTGCGAGTCGTTCTTAATCCTCATGTTCGCGTGGATGAGCGGTGAAGACAGGATGGCGTCTCTCATCGTCTTATTTTACGCAGACACAATATAGCATCCGAGTGGCGCTCGGCAACTCGGTTGCCTGGCAAGTTGCTTTCTCACAATTCCGATTGCCTACGTGCGGATTCAAAGAAGCACAGATCGACAATTCAATTATACCGCCCGAGGGCAACAGAAGGGATACGCAAATTGGCGGTTGCCGCATGATGGCTATAGGGCCGAGAGCGATTGGTGCACTGCGGAAAGATATAAACAGGGCGTGCGCGGGAAAGACGGGATGGATGGCGCGCGGATAACGTCAGGGGGAGATGGAGTCACAGAAGAACTTTGTATACGGTACAGCACGGCACTGGTCGGTTGGCAATCGGGGTCAGATGCAGTAGCAGCAGAGCAAGCGATAGAGAATGGAGTCGCAAGTTGGGTCGAGATGGGAGGGCAAGGGACAGGAAACATACGACAGGCATTCATGGATTTGACATGCGCCACGGGATCGTCTACGACTCTACAGTCGCGACCTTCTTCTCCGGCTCATCAGAGCTCACGGCAGTCGTCGCGGGACTGAGGCTCGCGGAGGAGGTTGTTTCGTCGCTGTTGGTGCGGAGCTCGCCCATGCTCAATGTGAGTCCGAGATCGCGTTCATCCGTTTGGTGGAACTCTGTAGCGCGTGAGCAAAGATTACGGTCAGGCCGCGCGACGCGGGAGCGAAAGCCACAATCGAGAAGTCCATGCCCAGGAGAAGGACGCAAAAGAGAGAACGATTGATAGCGAGTAGAAGGAAGAAGAGACGTTCGCGTTAGATAAGACTTCCCAACCAGGACGGGCTGGAGCGAACGGGACGCACCGACAATCTCACTGTACATCATCACCTTCCATGTATCGATGGGCAAGTCCGCCTCGTTAAAGCTCCAATCGAACGGCGACTCGGCTGCAGGTGTAGTCAGCATCCGCATCTACTTCCCCGACGGCACGAACCGATGGGTTCGTCTGCGGGCTCGTGGTACGGTTGCACGTAGACATGTCCGAGGGAGTCGGCCGCAGAGATGCGCTTCTTGGGGTTGTAGACGAGCATCTTCTCGAGCAGGTCGAGCGCGTCGGAGTCGTTCGTCTCGAACCGTTGGCTGAAGGGCCAACGCTCGCGGTGCGGCATGTTCTTGACGAAACGCAAGGTCTGTATTGGGCGATTGATGAGGATAATCAGAGAGAGTAGAGTAACACAATGGAGAATGGGACGTACGTTTGCACTGCTGATGGTCCGGATTACGTCGTCGGGCGGTGTACCCAGGAGCTCCGTGATCAATGTGAACTGATGTACATCTACAGTGCAGATGAATCAGTACGTTGCAGACAAAAGTTGACAAGTCGGTGCACGATCTCGCCCAGGAAAGAGTGGCCGTCCTTCGAGCATTTCGGCGAGTATGCAACCCGTGCTCCACATGTCAACCGCGATATCGTACTGTTTCGAACTGAATCAGCGTACTCGATTGAGTGTGAGGTTGTGGAGGAGAACAAACCTGCTGCCAGGTGAGCATGATCTCGGGCGCGCGGTAGTACCGCGTCGAGACGTAGCCCGTCATCTGGTTGTCTTTGATCCGAGCAAGGCCAAAGTCGCAGATCTACACCAGTTGCGTTTCGTGTGAGCACAACAATGGCAGGCGGTGAGAGCACAATGCGCACCTTCAGATCGCAGTTCTCGTTGATGAGAATGTTGCTCGGCTTGAGGTCGCGATGGACGACGCCGGCAGAGTGCACATATTTTAGTGCTCGCTGTGTCAGGTCAACAAGAGACAGACGCGGGGGTATATATAACAGACGTACGAGAATCTGGTAGAGGAAGTACTGGATAAACTGCTTCTCAAGCCGCCTGCTCGTCAGCAGCCGGTGCAGGTCCGTGCCTAGCAGCTCCGTGATAATGTACCTGCCGCGCCCATCAGAACTGAGACGTAGCCGGAAGGGAGAAAGGGGGACACGGACATATCCTCGCTGGGAGAGATGAAGATGTCGCCAAGTCCAATGATGTTGTCGTGTCGCAGATGCTTGAGTAGCTTCAGTTCACGGTAGGTCCGTTTCGCGAGAACGAGCTCGGAAAAGGGCTTGACGATCTTCTTGAGCGCGACATTAGATTGGAGGATGTCGTCTTTTGCGGAGCTGTAGCGCCAAAATATGTCAGTGTGGATGCACGGCGTTGTAACGTGGACATGGGCGACCAATGCGAACGCTGCTCCAATCAGGTCCCCACATTCAAATGAGAAGGATGCAAAGCGAAGGGCAAGGAACAATGTTACACGTGCGTGTTTGTGAGAAAAGAGGCTGCAAAATTGAATCGTGAGGAGGACGAGGCGTGGATTGGCGTCGATTGTAATAACAATCAACGGCAGTCCGGCACAGCTCGCGATGACGACAGGCAAGAGTCTAGACTTGCGAGGGTGCAAAGGTGAACACAGGGTAAGGGTGCAGACCCCGGAATAGGAAGCACCCCAGCTAGCAGACAGCATCCGCGAAGGTTTATGATGGGCGCTTGGCAGGCAGGGTGTGTGTGGGTGCGGGCGCCACTGTGACAACACAGTACACACACGGCATGTCCGGGACGAAGGGCGGGGCTCCACGAGCACGGCCGATGGTCGGACGGACGGAGGCACAGGAACGGGAACGAAAAGAAGCGGTGCAAAGATTTTTGAGGAGTAGCTGAAGCGAGACGTACCATACGAGCCCGAACGCGCCTATAAGATAAGTGAAATGGGACATCAGCAAGTAATCGGCATTACGGAAATGGGAGCGGTGCGGCACAAGAGGGGGGTGATCGCATGCGGCAGGCTCTCGGCACAGGGTCGCGGTGCGAGGGTGTGTGCGTGCGTGCAGGTACCGGCTCCTCCCAGGCCATGAACTCCGCGCGCTGACGTGACATGGAGTCTCAACGATGTGTGAAGACGTGAGAACGCAAGGATTTTGCGAGGTTCAAAAAGTAATCGAGGGAGGGCCTGGTGATCTCAAGGATGACGACGGTGTGGCGTGAAATTCGAACTGGGGCGAGACGGGAAATCGAGTGCAGCGGGATTTGAGACGTGTACGCACCCATTCCAATTGGCTGCAGGTCCGCATATCTTGATGTGACCTCGAAAGAGGTACCAAAAATGTTGAACTTTTCGAATGACATGACGGCGTGCTAGCTGATCGCGCAGAAAGTGGGTGGAGATGCACTGTTTGCCGACGTTAGCAGCGATATTGACGAGTCCATTGAAAGGGTGAGATGGAGGTGACACAGGAGTGAGCGAATGATATCGAGGGCGATCGATATCGGGAACCGTAGCGATGCAGCGATACGACATGACAACCATTACCGTCTACTTGGCTTTCGTGACTGATGCACGCACGAGTAATCTTGAGTTTAATGCGGAAAAATAGAGCGGAGACGAGTTCGCCAGCGCAGAAATGAGAAGCGGAAAGAGGCCAAGCTGTGTGCCCCGGTTTGCACGCCGCCGGCCGTCTCGCATTCGCCAGATTTCATCCCAAATGGGGCCGTGACGTCATACAACACTCGCTGATCCGTGCTTCTCAGATTTACCCGGCGCACGCGACGTACAAAACGTCGCTGTTGCTTGACGGCGGGTCAAAATATTCGCTGCATCTCCAGTGCCGAGTGTGGAAGCCGTCACAATCTGTGACGTCGCTGCCGCGTCTCGGCCCACCTATCGTCACGTGCTGCCCGCACCGTCTAATTGTCATGACTCGTCCTACAGCACCAGAACCACCTCGATTCTACTTCCTGAGGCCTTCCGGTTGCTTATGTCATAATAATCACGCGCATCATACTCTGAATAGGTGCCCGGCGCTGCGAAGCAAAGAGAACCGAGCTGCGAACTCAGTTCGGACGCAAAGACAGCTCGCGGCCTCGCGCGATACATGCCTCTCTGCCACTCGCTCTCGTCATGACCGACACCGGCCGGCGCAGTTGGGATAAATCCGTCTGGGATCGCACCCAAAGCTTTGTCTATCAAGATAGCACCGTCCGGCTGCAAGTGGAGAACGTTCGATACAGCGTTAGCGAAATCAGTGGTTCAACCCTGTCATTCATCTGACGAGGGCTTGTAGGTCTCGCGGCACAAATTGACCACTGTTTCTCCTGTGTTTGATGCTATGTTCAAGCTTCCACAGGTTTGTTTTCGTTTTTCACTGGTCTGACAATCTGAGAACGCCGTGCGCTTAGGTCGACGAGGAGCCCATCATTCTCCATCACAGAGCCGAGGACTTTGAGCACTTCCTCTGGTTCCTACACGCTGAGTATATCTTGTGCCACCTTATACTAAAAGGTCTGGGCCAACACATTATCAAGCTATTTTGACTTTTCCGACTACCTCAAGAACTGTCCCGCTGATCAGCGGGTCCGTCGCGCGCTGGGTATCGCATCAATGGCTCACTTCTATGAGGCATCGACCATGTGTACCTGGGCGCTACAGGAGCTCGTCACTTTGCTCCCAATGAGTAACTTGACGGACGTGGCCGTCTTGAAGCGCCTCTACGTCTTTGCAACGGATGCCGACCAGAGGCTTTGCCAGATCTTCAAAGAATATTGGTTACAGCTGGTGGAGTCTTCAGCAGACCCAGTAGAATGGCTCATCGCCGCCAAAGACATTCGCGACGAGTATCTACAGGCACACGCCTACTTTCACATTCTCAAGAAAACCAACGCGGAAATACGGGCCGAGCCGCGGCTATCGACAATCGATAAGCTTCGTCTCAATATTGGAACGACAAATCTTCGTCGATACCAGGTTGATGGATGCGGCTGTGTAAATCCCCACTACTACGGGCATATTTGCGGACATACACAGGACCCAGACCAGTGGTCACCTAAAACTCGTGCACCGCTCCAGGCTAACTACGGGACACTGTCTCTTTGGGACATGTTCACGCGATCGCCCATGGGATTTGACCTCACCGACGGAGTGGAGCTCGTCATGCCCGGGGCAAAATGGGGTGAGTCGTGATTACGCTCAGTTGTAATCCGATTCTGTAGAACCCAAATGATTGTATCATCCTGACCCCTGTGAATAAAGTGCTACAGCACGCTTTTGTCTCACATTCAGATTTTAACCACGACTCGCACGGCGAGTTGTTGAGAGATTGGCTTTTGGGAGGTGTCGCACTGCGTAATCAAGGGCAACAGCGCTAGGAACTCAGTTCGGATGCAGTGATGTTATACGGCTTCACCCGAACCTTGCTCTTTGCAACTTGCGCTCACCATGACTCAGAACAGCACGGACAGTTGGTTCGAGTCGGTCCGCGAGCGAACCCAGAACTACTTCTACGAAGACAGCACCGTCTTGCTGCAGGTGGAGAGCAAACAATTCAGGGTTTGTGACTCGCTCGGTCTTTCTGTCAAATCGTTTGACAATGTCACAGGTCTCGCGTCGCAAGCTGACAACCGCCTCGCCTGTCTTTGAAAGCATGTTCAGTCTGCCGAAGGTAAATGTGTAACCCGTCATTGGCGGCATTCCGCGACTGACAGCGAACAGATCGATGAAGGGCCTACGGTTTTACATCACAAAGCCGAAGACTTTGAGCGATTTCTCTGGTATCTTCATGCAGAGTACGTGCACAGATTCATGTTTAATCTTTCTCACACGGCAAACTCCAATAGCTATTTCGAGTTCAACGAGTATCTCGACAAGTGCCCAACAGATCAGCGCATCCGTTGCGCATCGAGCATCGCATCACTCGCCCACTTTTACGAATCATCATCAATCTCTACTTGGGCTTTAACCGAGCTAACATCGCTTCTGTCAAAGAGCAATCTGCAGGACAAGGACACCTTGACTCGAATTTACGTTTTCGCGAGCGATGCGAACGCTCAACTATTAAGTCTTCTAAAGGTCCATTGGCACCGGCAGCTCGACTGCTCTTCAGACCCTGTGATATGGCTCGTGGCTGCCAGGGATGTTGGCGACCAAGAGCTCCAGGCCTACGCCTACTTTTACATACTCCGCAAAACGAACCTAGAAATACGACAGGACCCCAGGCTCTCCACTCTCGATAGGCTGCGTCTAACCACAGGGACTGTAAATCTTCTTCGATTCCAACAGAACGAGTGTGGGTGCAGTGACCCGTATAGTAACGGGCACAATTGCGAGGCGTTGACGGATCCCGACCAATGGTCTCCACAACCTACCGCACCGCTGGACACATCATATGAGGGAGTATCTCTCTGGGAAATGTTTACAAAGTCGCCTATGGGTTTCGATCTTATTGACGGAGCCGGTCATGCAGACGGGTGCATGGTACTAGGTAGCTCTTCTACATCAGTCTGATGTCGTATTTCGTGCAGAGGAAACCATTTCATTCACGAATGTGTGTCCCTATGTTGAATAATTGCGTTCCCATGACTATTCACTGCTCTAAAAGCGCAAGGAAATCACTGTCACTCGATGAACGTCAAAGAATGAGAAAGACAGCTACAGTAGGAAGTGTTGCGCTACAAGCCGCGGGCGGCTTCCATCTCGTGACACAAGGAGCCAACCGCTGTTTTCCGGACCGAATTACAGCGGATATTGATGGTAGATTCCACCTAGCATAGTCAACTGAAGCACTGTATGATGTACTTAGGTCTCATCCTGGTAGTATTCCCCTGTTACGTCCATGCCTCCACCTCTCAGATTCCAAGTCCTTTCCGGTTACTTCCGATTGTTTCCGTACTACCTCCGATAGTCTCCGTATGCTCCGACATGTATCCGACTCCTGCCCTAGGCCTCCGTGCCCCTCCGAGGTTTCGGACTTTGGCTTGGTACATGGCTAGGCCTCCGGGCTGAGCGCCTGCCATCATTGTCTAGATCTTGGTTGATCCTGCGGACCCGATGATGGATGATACATCATCTGAGGGTTCGCTCCGATATCACACGCATCTGTTCTCTGACTCATTCCCATCTCTCGTCATCACGGACCCTGCTACACTCCGTGTTCCCATCTCTATGTACATGTGCTCCTCCTAGCACAGCCCGATACCTCCGAACATATATATATACGCCTCCGATTGTACTTACGAGTTTCCTAAGTTCGTAATCAACAATAGGCTTGCCCTCTGTCTCTTACTTGCACTAGTCCGACTTCGCTGCTAGTACCTTGGCCCTCTCCGATATCGTAGCTCTGACTCCGAGTCATCTCATATCGCAGGTAGGAGTCTCGGGAACCCTTCGGGATCCGCTTGTGACTCGTATTAGATATCGGACCTAGCTCCGCCTACTTACATCTTCACCGTTCACATCCGTAATCGACTCCGCCGCCCTCCGACCCCTGGCGCGGTGTGCCTCAATAGCGCACTGTACTCTCCGACCTTTCGGGTGTAGTCCGACAATCTCCGGATTGCATCCGAGACCCCGGAATACTTCCGTACCCCAAGGCACGTCCTTGACATCCCCGAACATATCCGACCTGAGATACGCCCGGTACTGTTGCGGCGTGCTTTGCACAGAGCTCCCACAAACTAAGATAAAGAAGAGGAGATCGCTCTCAGAGGTAAAGTGAGATGTACAAAAGCGTAGTATTGAACTAGCTCAAATCTGAGTATATACAAGTGAAAGAAAGGCCCTTTATATACTATTTCTACAGTGGCTGTGGTGTGGCAAAAGGGCTGTGTTTGGGTGGCAAAATGTGGCAAAGTGACCAATGTGACCAATGTGGCAAAGACGGTCCGAGCGGAGTCCGGACCTTGCCGGGCCATTAGAGAAGACGGTTATGCGGCTGTTCCATGTGACTTCCACAAACAGTCTCAGGAGAACTGTCCTAATTACTCCCGAAAAGGGGACTTTTCACAACAAAACGTGCACTAGCAGAACTAATGTGGTGAGCTGTCGTGGTGTCACTAGCGTAGCCTCGGAGCAACGCCTTCGTGCCCAACCTGTCCTTTCTGATGCCGCTCAAGTCAAGGTGGATCCATGCATTGTTCAATAAAAACAAAGGCTCAGGCAAGGCAGTCATTTGACATCATCTCCCATCCGAGGTAGTGGCAGTCATATTCACCTGTGTGCGGGTCAATAGTTGGCCAAAAGCTTGTTCCACAACAAAATGTCCCATAATATACAGTAGTAGTGGGACGTTACTATCATCATTCACATGATTTCTTCACCCAGAGGCATATGCTTGATTCTCAGCAGGATGCAGTTGCGCATGAAGCCGAATATGATTTTGGTATCATCTCCCTCTACCTAATTCCTCCTTGAGCCAACGAGCAGGCAGCATCTGAATACAACTCCCCTGCACACTACCACTCCCCTGCCCACTTCAATGATATCTATCGCAATTTAACATATTTTTCTATTCTGCATTTTTCCATCAGTAGCGGTAACAGATATCCACACTCTCGATACATTTTTAAGAAAGTTTGATAACTATCTATTGTATGGCGGGTGACAAGGTGTCCGTGCAGGCACAAATCCGGCATCCCGTGATTGCGATGCCGAAAAAGCAACCCTCATCTATTCCCCTTTCCACCATTTAGCATTACATCGGTTCATATAATCGTACAAAAGCCCCAGTCTGTTGTATCTGGGTTTAAAGATTACTGGTGTTGAGGAATGAGCTGGACGAGCCGGTCGGTTCGGCGTAACAAATTCACCGCTCCGACAGAAAGAGTGAAGCCACCGGGAGCTCAAACCGGCTTCTCTTTCTTTCAAACTGCTCACGCAAACATTAATTGTCTTTTTTTAATTGAATTCCAACTCTTTTGTGACTTTAAAAAATGACAATTAATTGGTACAGACCTCGTTACACAAACGATGAATTCTGTTTCACTTCATTTCTAATGTGGGTCCTTACTGAGTGCTCAAGTGCTAAAGTGTTGTTTTCCGAAGTTTAGAGTCATGCAGAGACTACGATGTACACGTCGCCGAGGACCTTCGGAGAGAGCCGAGCGGAGGTTTGAACCGCGTCCCAGGGCGCGGAACCCGAACAACCCTATGAACCGCCATTTTATCGCCATATCTGCTTTATATCAATGTATCGTGCGTTTTGGCTACTTAGAAATAGCAGATATCTTAAAAGTGCGGCCTCTGCTACTTGTGCTGTGTTGTCTGGTGAATTTATGCAGTGATTAGACTCAAGCAATCACCTTGAAAAGAGTTTATTTGATTAGAAAAAAACTTCTGCAGCATTGAGGTGATCGGAATTTGCTTCAGCGGCTCGTCGCGCACGAGGTGTGCAGGGGAGTGGTTCTAGCCAAAACCCCCAAGATTTTCTGTCGCTTATTCCTTTGACTCAGTAAGACTTGACATATACTTACACCAAAATGGGTGAAAGAAATCGTAAGGAAGAGTCGAGTGCTCGAATGAGGCGGGATTCGAGCTTAAGGTGTGCAGGGGAGTGGGAAAGGACTGTATCGGGGCCTGAAACGACTCTCCTTAACCCCGCACCGAGTGACGCAAGGCCGCCGCCGCGCCCCGTCTGCCGCCATTTCCGAGGAATTTCTTCCACCGCCTGTAAAGCACACGTACGGCTCAAGGGCCAGAGACCGAGGCGGACGCCGTAGTAGTCGTAGCGGTGCCCAGGCAACGTTGGACCCGTCGTCTTCGTCGTCCGACTCGTCGCCAGCCGCGCCGCCGCCACAGATGTCGAGTACGATACCCAAGCGCGCGCAGATGCTCGCCGATTGTCGCCACACCTCATACATGGGTACAATCAGCCACTAGAGACATTACCCACATACACAAATAAGCATTTGGTGCCCTTCCTCACCCCCCAAGACTGATCCACGGCCTCTCTGTACTCACCGCACCCAGTTGAAGTGCTCGTCGCACCCACACCTTCACCTTCACGCACGGCCATGGTACCGTTGCCTGCTCATCACACCCGCACCAGTTTGTGTTGTCGACAGACACCACACCCCCGTGTTCTCATCGCACCCACACCCTGCTCCTGTTCCTCAATGTGCCACTCAGAACCCCTCTGATCGCACGTGGGGAGAGTGGGACGGAAACGGTAAAGATGTGCCTGGACGCGCGCCGAAGCGTGCCGGGATTGCACCGGCATGTGTGGGCACTCTTCCTCTTACCATCACACGCCGTCGCGCTTACTCTACACCGCTCCCCGTGCTCGTTTCAGTTCTCGTCTCAGTGCGCTGGTCGCACCCGGGCAGGTGCAAACTATCATCGGTGTGCTCAACCTACTCGTCGCACTGCTCTGAGGGTTATCAACGGTGCGCCTGATTTGCTGATTGCACCCCTGCACGTGCTGATCGATATCCCGTTCACCTCTGTCTACGGTCGCCGCACCTCAACGGGTGCCAGCTAGCGGCACTCACACGCTCGTCCTTTCTCGTCGCACTGCGCTCCGTGCCCTCGGTTCACGCTCGTCCCCACGCTCCGTGCCCTCGGTTCACGCTCGTCCTTTCTCGTCGCACCACGCTCCGTGCCCTCGGTTCACATTCGTCCTTTCTCGTCGCACTGCGCTCCGTGCCCTCGGTTCACGCTCGTCCCCACGCTCCGTGCCCCCGGTTCACACTCGGTCCTTTCTCGTCGCACTGCGCTTCGTGCCCTCGGTTCACGCTCGCCCTTACGCACGCTACCGTCTCTACACTCCCGCCGCACGCCGGATCGTGCTCAACGCCCCGCCCTCCCGTTTTCGTTCGCACCCGTCTGTGTCCGTGGCTCCTCACTCGATACACGACCCAGGGTGCTCATCGTGCACGCGCGCTACCCGTCTCTAAACTCCCTCTCGTCGCACTGCGCTCCGTGCCCTCGGTTCTCGTCGCACCACGCTCCGTGCCCTCGGTTCACGCTCGTCCTTTCTCGTCGCACCACGCTCCGTGCCCTCGGTTCACATTCGTCCTTTCTCGTCGCACTGCGCTCCGTGCCCTCGGTTCACGCTCGTCCTTGCTCGTCGCACCACGCTCCGTGCCCTCGGTTCACATTCGTCCTTTCTCGTCGCACCACGCTCCGTGCCCTCGGTTCACGCTCGTCCTTTCTCGTCGCACCACGCTCCGTGCCTCGCACTTACGCATTTCCACTCGACGTGCATGTGTTCGCTCGCCGCACCGTAGACTCGTTGCACCCGGACTGGTATTCGTCGTGCTTGACAATGGCCACCACCATCCGCACTGCCCGTTACACCTTCGCACGTACTCACCACACCCACGTGCGTGCCGGTCGTCTTCTCCCTCTCATCACACTGCAACGTGTCTAAAATTGCTCGTGCGACATGGTACGTGATAAGGGTACAACAATCAACTCATATTTGCTCCGTTGCTAGTACCATCTCGTCGGCAGCTGCGGTCAGCTCTGCAAGACGCCCAGTAGCCATGGACACAGCAGCGCGAATCAGTATGCTGTGCGTCCTGAGATCCTTCACGACCGCCATCAGCCTCTTATTTTCGCGCAGGGCTCGGTCGCGTTCCAACTTGGCAGCTTCCAGCTCGCCCACGCGCTTTTCTAGTCGAAGCACTTCGACCTCCAGCCGTGTCCGAGCCCGGCGAGTGGACTCGAGGGTCGCCAGCATGCCCTGTTCACGTTCGCGGACAGCGCTCTCCGACAAGAGGTGTCGAACCCGCTCCACGTCGAGCTGGAAGGCCGCGCCAACAGTGTCCTCGACTGCGTGGCGACGGACTTGCTGTTCTCCGCTGGCGCAGGGTCCGCATGCAATCTTCCATATCTCGTGGCGGCCCCCCGGCTGTAAGTCTTGGGTGCAGAACTCGCAGGTCTGCGTGTGATTTGGCTTATCCATCGTCTTGACGCAGGTTCCGCATGCCAGTTTCTTCAACTCGGCGAGCTCAGATTGCACGCGCTGGACGCCGCAGAAGTCGCATGGGACAACAGTGTCACAGTCGTCCACACCGCTATCGCTGTCGCTATCGTCCGATATCTGGTGCGTCGGTGTTAACGTTCAGATGCACACGGAAAGCGCACTGATATACCTCGAGAACAGTGGTAGTGGCATTGAACTGCACCACCTGTGTGGTCCTGGAGTGTGCATCCTAAGAAGTGCGTCAGGCACCGCATGTGTCTAATGCTTGAATGCTCACCGTCGCGTGGACAATAGATCGGGCGGTAGACGTTTTCGCGCGCTTAGGAGTGCGGGGCGTCACAATGGCGGCGAATTCGCCGACACGATCCATCGTGGGATACGGTAAGACTCGATTTCGGTAGATTGCGGTACGCTCTAGTCTAGTACGGCTCGGCAGTGATAATGTCATTTACATATTTAATCAGCTTGGGATAATGATACAGTCGGGGTCTGGTTCGTATGCATCTGCTGCGACATCCTTGTGCGGGAGGTGACGGCGCAACAGATGATGGACAAACCGCCGAAAGTGCGGCATGTCGCTGTGCTGAAGTGCAGGGACAGTCCATCCTCGCATTGTAGCAATAAGATATGCAATTGCCCACAGCCCGCAGTCGAGGGCATTGTCTTGTACTCGTTTTGTCTGCATGTAAGCACCATATCAGCCGGTAGCATATTATACAACACAGAGCTTCGCACCAAGACAGGGATGACGGTCCAGTCAATTGGCGGTAGCTTGATCTCATCCTCGGGATATGCTGTGCGCGCCTCGGCAAAGAGATCGCAGACGAACTGCGCAATGAGCTGGTGTAGACTCGTAAGATACTGATAAAATGCTCAAGTACCACACGCACCCCGCCATGGTATTCTGTATGAGCCGCATTCGGGATACTGTCAAAGTATTCAATTGTACCATTAGCGGGCACGATATAGGCTGCTGTCCAATGAATGTCATGAAAGACGGGAACGAGAATGGATGGGCATGCCCAAAACCTTGTCCGCCGGACCGTATCAAAGACATCTGCGATAGGCTTGGCCTCTAGCCATCGCGTGTAAGCAAAGGAGGTCCAGACGACGAACTGGCCGCCATATACAGAGTACTCGCTTGCGGCACAGGCGAGCGTGGAGTAAACGATGTCGTCGTCAACCATTCCGCCACTCAGAAGTGGCTGCAAGCTCCTGGGTGTAACGTGCAGGCTCGACCACGCACCTGACGCATCGCGACCGAGCTTTCCGATAACGGGATCGATACTCTCGACCGCAAGAGTGCGGACCTCCAGGAGTAAACCACTGTCAGGAAATGGTTCCTTGGCGCATGTCAATGATATAAGCAAGCTGTCCACACAACTCACATCTGTGGCTGCAACTACCCTCGCATTTGCGAGTGCGTGGTTAGACTGAGATTCTTCCTCCTCCTCTAGATTCACGTCCTCGTCAAGCTGGAGCTCCTCGAGCATGGCTAGGAAGTCGTTGTCATTATCTTCGGTGTCTTGTTCAACGTATCCTTCGTCCTCGTCCTCTACCTCACCCTCGTCCGTGTGTGGCCCGTCGTGGTGAATAGTGAGTTGCCCCGGCAGGCCGTGACGAGTCTCGCGCTGCTTGGATGGTCTCTTGCGAACGTCCCCGACGGCATTCAGCCAGCGTTCCATCGGGATCGTGCCACCGCGAGCCCCGCTAGCGATGTCGCCAAGCCGCGAAAGTTCCTGACGGAGCCATGGGCCATACGCCACATCTGCGGGTGCGTCAATAAGATGCGTTCGGCCCAGGATGCAACTCACGCTCGTCGGTGTCGAGAAGGGCGTGCACCACTTGGGATTCTCTGGATATGAACATAAACAGCTTGTGCTCCTCGGTTAACAAGCGGTTGTACTCTTCACGACAGCGGTCGAGGATGTGGACAAGGCGAATACCTTCGCGTATGGTCGGATCGGACATCCAGGGCTCGACGCCCCGCTCGGGGTCGATGGCAATGACGTCCTCAAGCAGTGCGTCAGCGTGTGTTGTCTTGAGCTTCGTGATCTCCGTCGGTAGCTCCTCTGGGAGTGGGTACTCCATCTCCAGGTCCACGAGCATGCCAGCGAGAGTGGCGAGTAGCTCGTTGTGCCGCCGAATAGCGTTCTGTAAGGCTGGTGTACGTTTAGTCATTGCATTCAACAAGTACTGATGCTCCTTTGTTCCTGCTCGCCGATTAGCTCGTTCACGGGCAATGGTGCCTTTGACGTACCTAGCGGACGTCCAACGCCACCGGTAGCCTGGTCGATCCGCTCATGCTCAAACAGCCGGCCAGCAACACGTGACTGGACAATGCGCCGCGCGTCGCTAAGCATCACCAGCTGGCGTGCGAACTCAGGACCGTACACCCTGAGGCTGGGGAAGTCAGATGGAACGTTGATGGTTGCGTAGAGTTCTTCAGCGTCTGCCGTGAGCCGGGTCTCGCTTGCGCGCAGCTCTCGCAGCTTGGCACGCAGTGTTCGATTTGATCCGTTCGCTCCATTTCTAATGCTCCTCTCTGTCCGCGTGATGGAGAGCTTGACGGAGTGGACCTTGTCCTGCAGTGCTGCAATCTCGTGAAGCTCCTGCTTCATAAGTGCCGCTGCCTCTGCAGAAAGGTCAGTAACCGAAGCATTGCTGGGCAGTCATATGGCGCACTCTTTCGTACAGACGTCTGCGCTGACTGCTGCATCCGCCACTGCATGCGCAATTCGGCAATGGTGTGCCCCGAGGCGTTTAGCAAGCGACGCGCACGCTTCTCCTTCTCGTCCACCGACTTGAACCGCCTGGAGATCCACTGCGACAGCTCGGCCAGGAGATTATCGGCTGCCCAGCCGATGTGTATGTCCAACATTAAGATGCGTCTTGTTCTCTAAATCGAGTGTCATTAGCCAATTCGGCGCTGCGCAGCGGGAATACGTACATAAACATGTCGTAGAATAGGAATGAGCTTCCTCAAGCGTGACCACAGTCGTTCGACACCCTCGCCGTCTGTGAGACCGAGGCCTAGCTTAAACCGCGGTGCAAAGTGGATCTGACAGAACCACATATGCGCAAAGGAGTGCATGGCAGCGGTGCAGAACAGGAGGCGGGCCTCGATGTCTGGCCCAAGCACTCCGTACTGTGGACGTGAGCAGCAACCTTACCACAGTGACACTGATTGAGACCCACCAGTGCGACCGTGCGTGCCGTGACACATGCGATGTCGTACAGAGCTGTGGCCGTCATCCAAAATGGGATGTGGAGCATGAGCCAGATGATGAGGGCGATTGCGTACTTGGATTGTTCACCGCGGGTGGTGATGTTGCAGACATAGAGTGGAATGTCGTGTCGACAGACCAGTGCCATCAGCCCGCGGTCATCGTGGATGTCACCGGCAGCTTTGATTCGATTCCCATCGCCTGCAGTGTGAGAGCTTTCGCACTCCTTGACGACCTCCTCAGGAACAACACCTTTGTACTCACGCGGTTTGCGCTGGCCGGCCAGCTTCAAAGCCAGATCGACCGCTTCGACGAAGGTGTCCGAGATAAAGAACTTGGTTTGGTATGCACGAATCTCGGGACAGTCACCGGCGTCGACGTTGTGCTTGTGTCCGAAGTTCCCATCCACCGCAAAATGGATATCGCACCCTCTACAGTGAGTGTCAGGCCTGAGTGCTTTGGATAAGGAAAAGACTTACTTTTCAACAGGGACGTGCTCGAGCTGCTCCTCAAAGCAGCACGGACACGCAGACAGCAGATGCGAGTCAACGCTCCTCCGACCACCGAGCTCGACCCCGAGTTTTCGCGCGACCGACATCCACGGGTACGCAGCCTGCCATGGGTCGTCGTCAGCCTCGTCCTCGGGTGGAGGTGTACTTGGCCACAGTTCTAGGTCTAATGGAGCCGTGCGCTCAATAGTGACGCTGCGAATGCTGCGAGGGGGGGTCACGATCGTGTAGTTGACATGCGTCGTTCGTGAACTTGGAGAGTTGTTGTTAGTCACTTGGTCTTGACGATCTGCGAGAGCCGTAGACAGAGCGTGAGCACCTGAAGGCGTGGCTGCAGCAGGATGAAGGTGCAATGGGGTGGTCTTGATGACCGCAAGACGGGCGTTCTCAATGAGGTGACGAACATGTTGTTCTACGATAGCGCATAGGACATCGAACCACTGTGCTGCACTTTGAAGGGTGCGGTGATAACCTTCTTGAATAGGCAGACCCTGTGGAATGTAAGTAATGAACGAGACGAGCGACGACCAAGACGTGCGCACGTTGAGACCGATGAGTACTTGCTCGAGGTGCCGGTGAAAGTCGTTCAGCGCACGTGCAAGACCGGTGGCAGAGCTCGATGTATGTCGCGTAATCTGACGATTATATTGAAGCAGGTCCATACAGAATGCATAGCCAGGGTTGACGGGGCCGGATGGGAAGAGACCTTCATATGCAAGGAGGAGCGGGAGGGGACGATGCGTGCACGATATGTAGTCACCAACCCTCCATTCTAATTGCCCGTAAGCCAGCGAATTCAAATGCAAGATCGTAAATTGACGTACCTTTCCATGATACACAGACGACGCGATGTTGACGAGTCTTAGCGCAACCATCGCCGGTGCAGTCATGTGGACGGGGCATTTCCTCGCGCGCATGCGCCATATGTAGCTGGTATGGCGTAACCAGCTCGGGTAGAAGTTGTTCCCAATTAGAGAACGCCTGAGCCTTTTCTTGCGACTGAGATCCTTGGGCTGTCCGACGTCGACGCTTGAGATGCGCGCCAGAGTCGTCGTATAACTCGAATGTCATATCGTCATCAAACCCGACTGATGGCTGATCTCCGAGGGGGGTGGTTGAGTCGCCTGTGAAGCCTGTTCCGTCGGCTTGCGAAGGCTGCACTTGGAGGTGCGCTGACGGTGTCGCCGGACGAAGGTCGAATGTCGCCGGTGCACGTTTCCCGTTCATTGCCAATAGGAGCAGCTCGCGCTGCATTTCATGAGCTGTTGGGGTCACCAGCAAGCGTGGGACGGGCTTTTTCTTGCGTGCACGACGCTGTTCTCGACGCGCAATCTCAGGCGCACTCAGCGCACGACCTGCCCATGTCCTGTTGGCACGACGCGCGTTACGAGGGGTACCTTCGGTGTCAAAGAGCGAGCTGGTACCACCGCGGGCCATCGGCCAGGTTGGGTGCGGGTGTCGGGATTGAGGCCAGATGAGGGTAAGAGGAAGAGCGCAAAATCGTCATCCCGAAACTCAACAACTGTCTGCGGCGAGGCCGCTGGGCAACTCTTCAAAACAGTGAATATGAAAGTTGTCTACTATGACTTTACATATCCAAGAAAGCATGTAAGATAATTACTAGCGATGCTTGCCGCAAGCTCGCCCGAGCGAGCATATATCAAAATCTCGTCCAGCTCAAGGGTGACACGCTCGATATCTTTGGAGACCATCCCAAGTGCGTTCAGCTGAGGTGTATCCTGGTACCAGAGGTCTTGGGTTGCACGTACACTCTTGGTAGCTGCTGCCGCAACGTTACACAGGATCGTGAGCGTGCTACTGAGTCGCCCAAACGAATCTTCAAGCGCGTCACAGCGCTCCCGACCATCTTGTATGTCCTTCTCGATCTTGAGAGCTTTTTCTGCAAGCTGGCGCCACTTTGAAAGGGTGGGGCGGATGCGCGCCAGGTCGCCTTCCAGTGCACGGCAGACAGTGTCAATGTCAAAGTGAAGCGATTCCTCAAGCTCTCCTGATGTTACCTTGGATATTGGAGCGTGAGATTAGATGTGTAGAATGGTGCTGCGTGCGCACCTTCCACAGTGATGGCACCAGCTTGGCGCGAGCATCTTGACAGCGCGATTGCCTGCGAGCCTCCAGCTGTAGCTCCTGTTGGGATCTCTTGTCTGCCCTTCTCTGGAGCTGTCGCTGGCGATTGGTGCGCTTTCCGCTGTCGGAGACATGAGTATTGGTCAAATACCGTTGTTGTGCGCACACTGCATCTCGTGCCGCCTGCTGTTCACGCCGTTGTTGTGCGCGCTCCTCGGTGGTTAGATTGAGCCTGGGTCGTCCCATGAGCAAGTTGGGGGTGGTGTGGGGTGACTTGGCGCGTCTTCGGTTTGGACACGAAATGGGTCAAAGGGAAGGAATATCGGACTGTGCCGAGCGCGTGCGACCACGAACATTTGAAACCACAGACCGTAACCAACGCGATCAAGGAGAAAACCAGTCTCAGATCATGGAATAGGTATCTATAACGCATTCCGCAAATCAGAATAGGTTCTAATTGAAAACACGGGCGCCGGTGAGACAAGCACCTCTGATCTTGCCGTTACATTGATACTCAACACCGTGCGCTTTCTGAAGCTATTCCTGCGCATAGGGCCGCAGGGGATCGGTTGCAGTAAGGTCCTACACCACTTTTAAAGAGCCTATCATGTGATACAATGGTTTGAGAGCGTGTTGATGTCACCACGGAAGCAAAACACGCACCGTGTCAACTCCGCCAACTGTGTTTCAAGGCTCTCAACCACTAAATACACGAGTCAAGGCCACGCCAAAGCGTGCCGTAGATCTTATTTATACAAAATGAGTAATATACCCTGATAAATCTGCGTGTCGGGTGAACGGAAATGTGCAACTCCAGCTGTCAACGCAAATGGCACTTCGTTCTGACAGATCATGTCAAATATAATCAGATTTACTTATCTATTTTCTAGAGAACTATTAGAAATGGCATTAAGATGTGCTACACATCTGTCTATAGTGGTACTATGCGCTGTCTAAACTTTCTTTGTGTATTTCGGTTTGACCCGGGCGATCGTCCCGCTTGCTGCCGTTGCTGCCGTTGCTGCCGTTCTGCCCACCCACCTAGACGGTACTACGCTATCTACAAGAGACTCCACCGTGCCCCAGCGTGTCAACCCAAGACCGACAGCCAAACACCGACGTGCGTTGTGGGGCTGCGCATAAGCGTGGCCATGTTTGCACTGGCAGAAGTGTTTACTAACATGTTAGCAGTCTTAAACGCCGCCGACAGCAATGAGTCGCCGCGAACCCTGGAAAAACGCATCCGGCCAGCCGATTGTGCGTCGAGTCCACTTCTAGCCGTGCGCGCTTCTGACTCCTGCTTCTCACGACTCTATAACGACATCGTGGGCACGACCTTCAGCCAGGCTCCGAGGCCTTTCTCTCTTCCCACAAAGGTCCACGCGTGCCAGGTGGGACCGCGCCGAAGTTCAAGGATGGCGCACCGGCGATTGCGACTGCAAAGACAACGACTGCAGCGGCACTGGATGCTCACCACGTCTTCACCCGTGGATACACCACCAGCAACCCAACTAGCGACGATGTGACCACTCTGCGCAGCTTTGTACAACATCTGCGCGACGATGACAGCTCAGAGTACAAGGCAATGCGCAAGGACGTGAACCTGGCGACCGGCGAAGTCTTGAACGACGAGCCATCTGCTTGCGCAACGTTTATCAAGGCACGGAAGCAAGTTCGTCGTCTTCTGAAGGCTCATAACCTGAGCTTGAGCGAGGTACGCAGTATGCAAACACTCTGACGGTGTTATTGACGCACATAACCACCCAGCCCGGTGTTGCTGTTGCTGTTGCACCCAAGGCCATGCCGACAGTCGGTACAATGAGCGCGGTGAGCTCTTCTCTCACAACTTCCATCCGTATTACTAATTCATTGTACTCTAGCCTCGGGCGAAGGGACACGAACCAGCTGCGCGTAGATCGAGCATCAGCTCGGCATCGGAGACCGCGGCATCTGTACGTACCTTGCTCATCCCCTTTGCCATTCTCATATTTCATGCCGAGCTTACAATCCTTCAGGATGTCCCAAACGTGAAGCGTAGACCGGTGGTGAGGCTTCCCGTCGGGCCTGTCTTTGTGTGCTGAGACGATTCCTATGCTAGGCTCGCTCCTCCCTCGTTTCCAACTCAGAGCACGATACCAGCGATACGAGTTCGACTGCGAAAGTGAGCCACTGCTCTAATTGTACAACACGATCACTTACCGTGGGTTTTCTGCAGATCCCCAAAGGTATACTAAAAGCTCCTCGTGCGTCGACCAAAGAGACACCCGTCCAGGTGAGTGCTACATGCAGCATCTCTCGCAACGTTCTGAGTGTTGCCAGGAACAGACAACAACGTCGTCGTCGTCGGTACAAGGACTCTTCTCTGGCGCATTCACCGCCATGAGTGCGCCTGTCACGAAGGTGCTTCAGTTCGTGTCTCCCGTGCGCACAAGAGATCCCCCTACAGGCCGCACAAAGTTCTTCAAGCACCAGAGTGAATCCGAAGATGAAGCGAACGTCGAGGAAGAGGAACACAGCGTTGAGCTCGCGGCAGCACTTGCCCCCGACGAAGCACCTCAGCCACTGGCTCAGCGTACACACAGCCCCACTCCAGCTCCTGTTACGGTCACAGCGTCAGTCCCGTCGTCCACCGCAGCTTCCTCTCCCGTCTCGATCTCAGCACCAGCTCCCACCAACGCCTCTCCTGCAACACCTGGTGCGGATTTGCGTCTAGTGTCCACCTCCACCCCTTCCACGGTACCCAATGCTGGTGCGCACGATGCGCTTGCCTTCGATGTGCCTGCCACAGAAGAACTTGAGGACAGAGACGACGACGAGCCACCCATCGACGAGGACATCCTCAACGTTGTCGACGCCAACACCCTCCGATCCCTCATGGAGCGCTTTCTTGAAGAGCTCAACCACGATCTCACCCCGAAAGTCCCCATGGCCAACCAGTCGCAGTCGGGAAAAGGACGCAGCAACAAACGTGCAACCGCGTTCATTAGTCTTTCGCGCCGTCTTGTCCGTCACATCCTCGACATCACCTCCGCCGCTTCAACAAGATCAGTCGAGCAACTTCTTGGCGCCGTTGTCTGCTCAGACCTGCGCCTCAGCCGTGGGGAGTCTACGAAGAGGGCTTTCAAGCTCTTCCTGGAGAACACTGTGGCAGGTGCGTCGATCGCGAGCAGATCACTGTATACCCTCTTCTAATCGGGTTTCATAGGCTTCACCCTGCGCGAGGGACTGACACCTCTCATCGGCGAGCCCGGACCCAAGACAAATACCGAAGTCGAGGCCGCTTGGATGCGCTTCTTGACCCTCGGCGAGTCATCGTGCGAGGAAATCCTTGCGCGCTCCACTGCCACATACCCGCTCGGTGGTGCACCCAACGCAAAGGACCTCAAGGATAGCTTTGAGCGCGTGGCGGAAAACATCACCACCGATGTGAGTGCACGTCTTCACTCCTAAAGTATATACACTGATGAACTTGCAGCTTATCAAATCTTCAACGCTCCTCGGCCTCCAGGGGATGTTCGTTTTAACGGCCATGCAGCACGATGGCCCGCCATTCGAGGGGGACTGCACACGCGCCTTCGTGACGTCCGGCGCAAAGGACTTTCTCCTCTACAGGTCGGGAATGACCTTGCCCATCTTCAAGACCGCATTTGCGACACACGTACAGTGCGCTCAAGCCTTCATTCCGGTGATACCTGTGCAGTAGCTTACACTCTGCTGCTCAGGGCAATTGGGGACGGCGCACATTCGGCCCGCACACTTCTCCAGCTCGGCTATGAACCTCCGCCTCGTCTGTATGGTGCCACCACTCCCACTCACACTTTCCGCGTCGACCCCACCGCATTCATGACGTCCGAAGCCGACATTCTCAGACGCATTGCGGCTCTTGGTGGAAAGTCCGCGTTCGGCCAACACCAGGGCAAGATACCGGTTGTCATCCCCGAGGTCAGCGGTGTCAACATGTCTGACGACATCGATGTCGACGTTGTACTGCCACGCCCGTCTGTGGACGACGAAGAGCTTGCATCAACTGCACCTGTCAGGCACCACTTCGTAGTGCCCGACGAGTTTGTACGGCCGGGCGAATCTCAAGAAGAAGCGGCCAAGCGCGTCATGCGTGTCAGTTTCCCGACCGATGCAGCTGGCCAGATAGTTCGTTCAATCTGGATCCCACTCCCTGACGGTCACAAGGTTCCAGCGCCGCTTGATTACACCAAGGTCTCAGCCTTCACGAAGCACGACATCAAGTCCTGGCTCAATAAGAACCTCCAAGGTATGTATCGCAGCACTGCTATAGAGTTCAATTCTGACAGTATCGAAGCGAACGGCCTCAAGACGCTCAAGAAAGGTAACCAGGTCCCGATTGTCAGCGCTCTCGACCAGTTCTGGTCCAAGGAGCTCACCATTCTGTGGTGGGGCCCAGAATATCCGATGCCGCGCGACAACCTCCAACAACTACAGAATGGCAAGGGGCTTCTCGACTCTTGCCACACCGCCGAGATCGCCGTCATGGTTGCGCACATGCAGCGGGACACCGGCCCAATCTTAGTCGACAAGATTCCCATCCCGCCCTCGCAGCTTGCAAAGATACCCACCTTCCAGGGGAAGGCCGCCGCGCACATCAAGATCCTCACAAGCCCAATCAACTGGCCCGATGACGGGACACGCTTGTCTCGTCAGTACAATGGGTCATGTAGAGCTCAACTTGACAACGGCCTTGTACTCGCCGTCGACTTCGTCTCGGTCCGCAAGGCGGACATTCTCAAAGATGTTCCTAAAGCCGCCGACGACCTCGACAAGAAGATGGCGAAGGACGCGAAGGACGCGAAGAAGCTCACCGGCGCAGGTGAAACAAAGGACACCAAGAAACATGCCAGCGTGCTCGACGTCGACAAGGAGCTCTCCGCCGCCGCCGCCGCATCAACCTCATCGTCGGACTTGCAGACTCGCGCCACGCCAGCCGATGTTGACCGTATCTGGAACGCGAACAACTTTTCGCAGGCGCAGGACAAGAAGAAGCGCGCAAAGAAGGTGTCCTCCAACATGAAGCCCATATCCTTGGCAGAGGCAAGGGTCGCTGCTGAGCACGCCCACGCGCAGCGGAAGCTGCTTCTGTCCGGTACGCGCGCGCCGCTGTGTTCACTGTCAAACACTACTGATGCCAGGTATGTTAAGTTCCCGGCGAAGTTGCAGACAACTATGTCGAACTGTCTGACGACGATGAAGTCGGAAATGAGACGAGCGACGACGACGACGACCGCTCACTCGTGCCCGTTCGTGCACATGCCCAGTCCGTGCTTGCCCCACTCCGTCGGCGCTCAATACCTTCACCACCAGTGCCAGTGATTGCACCTCCGGCACCGTCGACTCCTCCTGCGGTGCAGTCGTCTCCACCTGCACCAGCAGTCGCCTCGCCTGGTTCAGTCAACTCGCCCGCCCCAGCATCCGCGCATAACAGCAATGGCAAGGCGAGGGCTATCATCACGCCACACGAGTCCAGTCCGCCGCTAGCAGACGAGGACGATTCCGAAGGCGATTACCAGGCACCACCGTCGCCCGCGCCAGCATCCGCGCATAACGGCAACGGCAAGGCGAGGGCTATCATCACGCCACACGAGTCCAGTCCGCCGCTAGCAGACGAGGACGATTCTGAAGGCGATTACGAGATACCACCGTCGCCGTCACCGTCGTCGAAAACGCGCCAAAGTGCCAACATGTCCGCTAGTATGGGACCTACGGCGCGCACCTCCAGCCCGCCCGTCATGTCGGACGATGACCAGGAGGACCTACAAGTATCGGACAGGGACCAGGATGAGCCGATGAGCATCGAGCAGCCGGATGGGGATGCTGCCAATCGACTCACCGCACTCGATCAACCGGATTCAGAGCATGAAGATGGATCGCCCCCGCCACCTTCACCACCACCACCGCTCCCTCCGCAGAAGCGTTTCAGCACCGGCGGAGGTGCGACGACTATAGAACCGCACGCTGCTAGTGTAAGCATGACCGAACGTACCGCCAGCCCACCCATCCCATTCGATGATTCCGATGTTGACGATGACAACGCATTCCATCGCAACAAGGGAAAGGCCAAGCGAGCGGGTGCGGGTGGCAAGACTGCCAAGTCTAACACTGGTCGTAAACGTAAACGCAAGGAGGTCGAAGATTCCGGTACGCTGGGCGACCAGCAAGCAGCCAAGAAACCACGCATCCAGCGCAGTGCCAGTCCCACGAAGGTTCGTGAGGTTCGTGAGGCACTAAACCGGGTCGGACTCACTCAGCTTGGTGAGCAGGGCGTTGGCAAAGGTGTCTTCAATATCAAGACCGGCCACGGCATGATCCAGATCCCGCGAGCAGTTGCAGACGCTCTTGGCATGTCCCAAGAAGACGTCTCTCGTGCAATCACCACCGCGGCGAAGAAGGCTTACCCAAAAAGTGGAGATCCCGCTACACTGCTTGATACCAAGTCTCAGGCATACAAGTCGCTTCGTCCCATCATCGAGCAATGGGATCCAGCCATCACACCTCTCGGAATCCTCGCTGATATCGTCGGATTGGTCATGCCAGACGTCGCATACATTGGTACGATATAGATCCCCCCCTCCCACTTCCATTCATTGTCCATCTTGTTGGACATTATATTGTCCTCATTCGCTGTTCCGTGTCATGCTGGGCCGTACATTTGCTGTTTAGTTTGCTCCACCCGGAGTGGAGCCTTTTCCTGTCCATTTACTCTCTTCGCTTCCTCTTCTCCTCGTAGCCCAATAGATTTGCCCCTCGTCATTCGAACGAGACATTTATTAACTAAGTCTACTGACACTGACTGGAGTGGGCAGCGACAAGCACGTCGAGCACCGGTCAGGGTGCGGCGAGCGCACGACGCGATGTGCAAACGCATGACTGGAAATGCGTCGTCAAGTACACAGCACGAAGTGCGGTGCGATAAACAGAGGAAAGAAGGAAGGCGAGGCGAGCATGCGTGTGGAGAGTACGAACACACATGCACGTCGAGTGGAAATGCGTAAGTGCGAGGCACGGAGCGTGGTGCGACGAGCAAGGACGGGTGTGAACCGATGGCACGGAGCGTGGTGCGACGAGCAAGGACGAGTGTGAACCGAGGGCACGGAGCGTGGTGCGACGAGCAAGGACGAGTCTACGGTGCGGCGAGCGAACACATGCACATCGAGTGGAAATGCGTAAGTGCGAGGCACGGAGCGTGGTGCGACGAGAAAGGACGAGCGTGAACCGAGGGCACGGAGCGTGGTGCGACGAGAAAGGACGAATGTGAACCGAGGGCACGGAGCGTGGTGCGACGAGAAAGGACGAGCGTGAACCGAGGGCACGGAGCGTGGTGCGACGAGAGGGAGTTTAGAGACGGGTAGCGCGCGTGCACGATGAGCACCCTGGGTCGTGTATCGAGTGAGGAGCCACGGACACAGACGGGTGCGAACGAAAACGGGAGGGCGGGGCGTTGAGCACGATCCGGCGTGCGGCGGGAGTGTAGAGACGGGTAGCGTGCGTAAGGACGAATGTGAACCGAGGGCACGGAGCGTGGTGCGACGAGAAAGGACGAGCGTGAACCGAGGGCACGGAGCGTGGGGACGAGCGTGAACCGAGGGCACGGAGCGCAGTGCGACGAGAAAGGACGAGCGTGTGAGTGCCGCTAGCTGGCACCCGTTGAGGTGCGGCGACCCGTAGACAGAGGTGAACGGGATATCGATCAGCACGTGCAGGGGTGCAATCAGCAAATCAGGCGCACCGTTGATAACCCTCAGAGCAGTGCGACGAGTAGGTTGAGCACACCGATGATAGTTTGCACCTGCCCGGGTGCGACCAGCGCACTGAGACGAGAACTGAAACGAGCACGGGGAGCGGTGTAGAGTAAGCGCGACGGCGTGTGATGGTAAGAGGAAGAGTGCCCACACATGCCGGTGCAATCCCGGCACGCTTCGGCGCGCGTCCAGGCACATCTTTACCGTTTCCGTCCCACTCTCCCCACGTGCGATCAGAGGGGTTCTGAGTGGCACATTGAGGAACAGGAGCAGGGTGTGGGTGCGATGAGAACACGGGGGTGTGGTGTCTGTCGACAACACAAACTGGTGCGGGTGTGATGAGCAGGCAACGGTACCATGGCCGTGCGTGAAGGTGAAGGTGTGGGTGCGACGAGCACTTCAACTGGGTGCGGTGAGTACAGAGAGGCCGTGGATCAGTCTTGGGGGGTGAGGAAGGGCACCAAATGCTTATTTGTGTATGTGGGTAATGTCTCTAGTGGCTGATTGTACCCATGTATGAGGTGAGCCACAAATAATCAGTATAAATCCAGCAAAGCCTCGTGTATCTAGCTGGTCAGCAATCCGGAACAGTTGTCTCACCGCAGTTTCCTTTCTTCTGGCACCCCGAGCGGTGCTCCGGTCGTATTTTCGACACCATCAGTTTATCCCCAGTCATATTTGCGTACCTGGGCAGCCACCCAGTCCGAATTCCGTCACTAGCAGCAGCAAGTACCCGAGCAGGTAGTTCAATCGCTGAGCACCCCGTTTCCCCTGCACGACTCGCGTTGACGACAAGCGACGCTCGGGGATATATTCTCGTCGTTACGAAATCGTCTACCATACACTATCAGGACGATATGCATAGCAACTGAGTAAAAATAGACGTACCACGATGACGAGCCGAGCGACGAAGGTGGAGCCAACGACGAGCGTGATCATGGGATTCATACCACGAAGTACTGTAAAGATTGTTTCACTCGCACTGCGGTGTTATCTGCCCACCTGCGAGAATTGGCTCGAGTTTGTGTCTCATGCCCCGCTGACAGTAGTCCAGGTTGTGCTGCAGCTCTCTGGATTCGGTGGTGATGCTACGCTACGGTCGATGTACGGGTCCGCGGCCAATGTGGACGGGCACGTGCAACCGTACAGCGTCAGAGCGTCGTCTTGCTCATCGTCGGTAGACAGGACCAGCTATAAGTGCGAGCTCGGGGCAATTAAGTGACAGGCTGTGTAGCTGACTGCAGCTCGAGCTTGCGCAAATGCTGCAATTGAACGCGGGTTGCTAGGTGCGGGATGGGTGCAAGCAGCGATCCACCGGTTGATCGCTTTCGAATTCTTGGGATACGATTTTCAATACGTGCAACTTCTGCGTCCTTTTGCAAACGTTCCTCCAAGCTCGCCAAAAAAGGACCTGGCCCAGCCTTAAGGTGCACGTGTCAAGCCTGCTCAGCATTTATTCGTTGGAGTACTCTGTCGTCTCAGTCTCTCTCTTTTGCTTTAATATATCACCTTTTGCCACAGCGCAACATGGCGATAAGAAAGGATTCCTAGAACTGGGACTGGAACAGATTGTCGTGAATAAATTTGCTACTTGCGGACATACTCCAATTTCAACGTCGCTCCGATGTTCACCAAGACCTTGATTCTGCTGCAACGTTGTCGCAATTTACCATCAGATGCCTTGTGTTTCCGCCTCTCATCTGCTTGTTTTGTCGCTCTTGTATTTCCGCCTTTCATTTGCTTGTTGTGTCGCTCTTTGCCCGCATTCAGGGTCATGTTTCCGAAAACCACTGCCTCGAAGAATCCGCTGGCCTCGCGGCTCGACGATAGCACGGCTCTCCCAGTTACCATCTCGTCCCCGTCGTCAAAGACCGCCATATTGACCGCTGGAAGTATGCCCTCCATGGATAACCATCCGGCGATCGTGAAAGAGGCCATCGGTGCTCAGAAGGACCTGCTAGATGCTGTCAAGGCAGGCAGCTCATCGGCGTTAATCACAGCTGACTGACGATTCTTCAAAGCTCATGACTAGCTGCAAAGAAGACTGTCGCAAGATTGCGAAGGTGGTGCAGCACATCGTGACCTGCGTCGAGAACTCGAGCTCGCGTGCTCATCACGGCGGCCGCAAGCTAATCATCTCGCTCCCAGCGCGATGCGCTCTCGATGTCACCATTCAGTCAGTATTTGAACGACACATCGGCGGAATCTACTTATTTCAACGCAGAACTCTGAAGAAGTGCGCTGCGTTCATGACCAAAGCCAGTTCCCGTGGCATCTTTGGACGAGTGCAAAAGAATAAAGAAACCTCGACCATCATCCTCAACTATATCGCGGCGTATCATGCCCTCTCAGACATTCTACAAGCACGTTCCTCGTTACTCTATTTGATCGCATTGACATGCGATTCAGGCGGAAAATGACAAGTGTGGACTCCTCGAAGAAGACCTCGACGGTGCTGGATGCGTACTGATCGGTCGGGCGTCGAAGGTGTACCTGGTTGTTCTATTTTTTCATGTTTAACACTTAACGCGTCTTGCAGAAAGATCTCGAGTGCGTGAAAGAGTCTCATAGGGTTGAACACTGAGTGACCGCGTCGTAGACTTGAAGTCGAGAACCTCTCGCCCGCGTATGACGGGATCAAGGCTCTGATCCTCGGGATGGTCAACATGACTGACGGTCTTCCGTGGCCACTCAAAGCTGTCCCACAGACATTCTTGCAGATAGTCCAACACCTCGAGGTATGTCTGGACCACCATTTGAAAGACGCTGATCTGAACTGACATATGTGCGCAGAAAGGACAGGCTGTGGCTGCTGGTGTCACTCAGTTGCTGACTGAAGTACAAGCACATTGGGACCTCGTGGCACAGTTTCACGTGCCAGACCATCGCGACGACAGGCTTCAGGCCCAGGTGGAAATCTTCTTTCAGTGAGGTCTATCCGTAGTCAACGTTGTGTCGCTGAGTGAACATCTTGCAGAGTGTTATTCGGAGTTTTCATCAGACTCCGTGTTCTTCAGGTCACGCATCCCGTTGCCAACCGAATCGCCGTCGATAGCTACAATACAGCTTTGGGCGAAGAGTCTCAGAGGGTTGCATCGGCAGCGCGTACGCTCGAGTCGGCCCGAGACTGGAAGGTAGCCAACGATGTTGCAAGAGTGACAGAGAAGCTTTTAGTCGCGGACACGGAAACCACGGCGAATTTTGCGATGTGAGATCTATGTGCCTGTTATCTGCATCTTTTGACTTCTCCTTAGCGACCTGGACGTTTGTTCCGTGCCCCCTCCCAAGCCACACGTGTTTCACGGACGTGACGACTGCGTGAAGAGTTTGGTCGAAAAAGCTATTGAACATTCCACTCCACAGGCCGCAGCAAACCTGGGTATACTCGGAAATGGTGGGTTAGGCAAGACGTCTTTGGCGCAGGTCGTGATGTGGGAGCGCCTTATTGTGGAGCATTTTGGTCCACGTCGGTTCTTCCTCTCTTGCGAGCCGCTCGTCGATGCGACAGGCGTAGGCGCGGCATTGCGCAAGCTGTTCGACATTCCGACATCGAATGATATATTGCAAGGAATCATATCTCACTTGGAGTCGCACGGTCGCACGCTTCTTGTGTTGGACAACCTCGAGACCGTGTGGCTGGTTCCGGATCACCGAGCCCGGAGTCAGCTCGAACTTCTCCTCCGCCGCCTGGCTGCGATACCCACCTTGACTCTAATCATCACCTCACGCGGCGTAGTTCTGCCACGCGGTATTCGCTGGGCAAACGTCGCCTCTGCCACTCTCGAACCGTTCTCGGCCGAGGCGGCGCTGCAGACATTTAATGATATCGCCGGAACCTCGGAGACGGACGAAGAGACCGAACGCGCTGCGGTGGTGGAGCTAATGAAGGAGGTCGACTACATGCCGCTCGCTGTGACTCTACTTGCTCAACTAGCTCAGTGTGGCGAAAAGCCTTCCGTGCTTCTTCGGCACTGGAAGCAGTCGCATACCACCATGCTACGGTCGGATCCGCTGGCAAGTGGCAGGGAGACGAACGTCGCAGCATCTATAATGGTCTCGATTGAGCTTCTGACAGCAGGACCCAACAGCGAAGAGCCGCTACAACTGCTCTCTATCTGTGGTCATCTCCCAGCGGGTCTGCGAACGTCTGTATTCGACCAGCTCATGCCGCACTTTAAGGATCTAGATTCCGGTCGCCGCAGCCTGAAAGCTCTTGCTCTGATCTCAGTCGGTTCTCAGGGCGAATTAAAAATGCTCAGTCCGATCCGGCACTTTGTTCTCAAAGCGCACCCGATGACGGACCATCACCATGCAGCCATGCGGCAAATTTACTTCGACATTGCTGCATCCGCTCCCACCAAACTATCCGAAGAGTTTACGACCAAGTCTACAGCCGTGGCAGCAGAATATGAGAACCTGAACGTGTTCCTGCTGCACTTGATCAACACCGAGGAACCCTCTCAGAGCCTCGTAGATGCCGTCCGTGCGGTCTCGTTCTATGCATACTTGACAACTCCATCGGTTACTCTCCTCGTGGCCCTGCGGAGCCGCCTCGACGGTCACGCAATCTGGCTGGCGGCGTGTTGCACTAATATTGGTCAAATTTACCTGCAACTCGGCGAGTACGCATCAGCGAGCAATGCCTTGCTCCAGGCTAGCGAGATCTTTAACAGAATTGGTGATAGGCGGGGCGCTGCACACTGTGCACTGTTGCTCGGAAATTGTCAACGTTACCAAGGCTTCCACGAGGTGGCTGTCCAACGGTACACCGCAGCGCGAGACACCTTTCTGGAGTTACACGACCATTTGAATGCCTCGCTGTGTCTGTTGTCGCTGGGTGACATTGCGGCAAATCAAGGAAAATACGAAGATGCAAAGCAGTATCTCACATCGGCGCGGTCTGCTTTCACAGGAGAATCTAAGCATCGGGTTTATGCCGCGCAATGCAGCTCGAATCTAGGTCAAATTTACACTCGGGAAGGCAACTTTGCCATGGCGGAGACCGAGCTTCAGACTGCTCAATCCGAGTATCAGGCGATAGGGGACCAATTGGGCATCGGCCAATGCATGGCAATGCTTGGTGACCTGCGGCGCGAACAGCGGGACTTCTCGTCGGCAGAGGAACTGCTAGTTTCAGCGCGTGAGCAATTCATCCGTATGGGGATGCCGGTGGATCAAGCGGATTGCATCTATAACATCGGTCTGCTTCGCGGCGATCAGGGACGAGTGCAGGAAGCTCTTGAAGCATTCAGAACCGCCGCACAGATCTACGGGCGAATAGGAGCAGCAAGGGAGCTTGAAGATTGCCGGTTGGCGATTGAACGTTTGGACAACGTACAGATCTAGGGCGAGCGCTAGAGTTCTCTGAAGCCACCTCCCCCGTTTGGCAGGTGTGTTTTTCCGCTCCAAGTACAGGTCTGACTAATGACGATCAGAAATCCACTGCTTGAACGACCTGAGTGGCCACAAGATGTATTCTTGACGTGCAGCACGACGCGAATCGAGCGTTGATAAGTCGTGTTCCAATTGTTGGAGCAGAATCTTTTGTTGGTCGGTGGAAATACAAGTCTTCTGTAAACAGTGGTTCCATTTCGAGAGGCACGAAGCCTGAATTGTGCGCGCATCTCGGAGGTCTGACTTAGTAGACACACACACGCGCACGCGCGCAAGATGTTGAGTAAGAAAGAATGATCGTTGGATTGCAGCAGCGCTACGAGCGCGCCGGATATAGGCGCAGAGGTATAGAAAGAACAAGATAAAAGAACAAAAAAAATGTCCGTCCGGTTGAGGACAAAAAAAAGAAGAGAAGCGTTATAAAGTTACACGATTACATAAGGAACAGCGTGTTGCGTCCGATGTGTGCGTGGTGCCTGTGTCACTCATTGCTTGAAGCACCACCAGTCGGTGCACTCGGAGAAGTCCCGCGGGTCTTGCAGTTCGGTGGGCTCCTGCCGGTCGGTGGAATCCTGCGTGTCGGTGGGGTCGGTAGTTTCAGTCGGGGCAGGTTCATCCGACGTCGTCGTTGTCGCAGTAGGTTCAGGTTCGTCAGACGTCGTCGTCGTCGGAGCAGGAGGTTGACCCGTACCGGTACCGCTACCACCACTGCACTCTGCCGGCACATCCGCATTATCCTTACGCGCACTCCTCGCGACCTGACCGAACCCACGCGACGCAAACGCCGACCAAAGCGTACACGCGTTGGCACCGTCATAACGATTCTCGTCCGCTTGGATCCACGCGTCGCGCGCCGTGATGAACGTCGGCCTGCACGGCTGCAACGCCAGCGCGTCGATGAAGAGATGCAACCAGACCGCGTTACCCGTCGCCAGACTCGCGTCCGAATGCGCTTTGACGTCAAAACCGGACGCTCCCACAAGCGCAGCGTAAACATTGATGCGCATGTTGGCCCAGATCTCGCCGATATCGTGAACCTCGTTCTTGGTCGCGAGCGTCGCGTAAGTGTACGGGTTCACGGTCTTGCTCGTGCTGTATGGATGCGAGTGGATGCCCTTCGCGTCGTTGACGCCAAACGAGCGCATGGTGTTGTCCAAAAACGTGTCGGCCGTCTGTGGCATCCAGAACGCGATCGAATCCGACCAGCCGTCGCCCATGCCACCGGCCTCGTCGCTCTGCAGACACTCGCCGGTGTCACCGCCCGTGAGCCGGTTCGTGTGCCGTGCGTGTACTCGTGCAGGACGGTGTCGTTCTCGAGCGCGCCGTCGCGTTCGGGGTTCGTGATGTCCCAGAGGAACATGCGCATCTTGCCAGGCGAGCCGTCAGCTGTGAAAGGGGCACATTAGCTCGGTTATTTCTGGCACACGCGATTTCGTGATGGACGTACCAGGGGTGGTCATGTCGGCATCGTCGATGCCGAGGCGTCCTGGGCGGCCCCGCCCGCTGCGCTCTCACAATTACAAAAGAGTATGTCGCATCCAAATATATCGATCCATTGACCCTGATGCGACACTAGTATATTTAAGCAATGCGTAACGGTCATGACGAAGGAGACCGGTCGCGACATGTTCAAGCAGTTGCAAAAGCAGAGAAAAACGTCTACCGCGATCGAGGATATGTCTCTGGCTTGCGATGTCATCTCGGATGTTCTTATGGTGAGTATTAGCTCTCATCGAGGGCTATGCTCAATTAGGATGTAGGCGAACGGCAATGACTGTGGCTTACTGGAAGATCCTACTACTGCAGGACCAACGTTGCCGAACGAAGATCGCAGAGTGAGTGATATAGGAAGCATATGACCTTTTGTTTGCTCACGTTATCTACAGGACGATTTACGGTCAGGGCTTTAGTACTTGTGTCACTTGGCATTGCTAAGGGAGCCGAACACAGACTCGAAGTGTCGGGTCTGACTCCTGCGTACGATGGTATCAAGGCGGTCATCCTCGGGATGGTGAACATGACTGAAGGATTGCCGTGGCCGCTGAAAGCCATCCCGCAAACTGTGCTGCAGATTGTCAAGCACGTCGAGGTGTGTCGGTCAGCGAGTCATGCGACGGTTGATGCTCATTCTGATTCACAGAACGGGATGGCCGCTGCCGCTCGAATCACCGAACTTCTCGCAGAAGTTCAGTCGCAATGGGAACTCGTAGCGGAATGGAATGGGTCTGACATTGGGAACGAGAGACTGCGTCCACACATCGAAGCGTTTTTCGAGTACGTTCGCGTTGATCGCGTTCAAGGGATGTTCGCTCACGCCGGCTTCAGAAATGTCTTTTGCGTGTTTATACGGCTTCGCATTCTCCACGCCACGCACCTGATCCGCAGAGTCGTTGGGACGGAAAGCCTCGACAACATCCTGCAGGAAGAGTCCCGCAAGCTTGCCGAGGCGACAAACAAACTGAAATTGTCCCTGGCGTTGTCCAGCTCAAGTGCCATTGACCGCGTCGAAGGACAAATTGGATCTCTGGTCGTCGCAGTCAATGGAGTTGCTGAGCTAGTAACGCCTGCCGCCTCAACTACGTGAGTAATACGCAAGGCTTCTTCACAGTACTGATGCACTTTCAGCGATGGAAACATTAGTCGTATTCCACCTCCGCAACCACACGTCTTCCATGGACGTGACGATACCATTCGCCAAATTGTTGACGTAATTTTCCTTTGCCTGTTTAAGATGATTGCTGCCAATATCGCCATTCTCGGGGCAGGTGGGATTGGGAAGACCTCGCTCGCCCTTGGGGTGCTCCACAGCGAACGCATTGTCGCCAAGTTCGGCCAACGCATCTTTTTCCTCTCCTGCGAACCTTATACCAACGCAGCCGAAGTAATCGCCGCGCTCGCCAAACTCTTCTCTGTTACGACAACGAACGAACCACTGCAAGCGATTGTATCACACCTCGCATCCCAGCCTCACACCATTCTGGTACTCGACAATCTGGAGACGGTCTGGCTGGTGCGGGACGACAATGTCCGCTCACAGACCGAGCTTCTCCTTCGTCATCTTGGTTCCATCAAAACTCTGAGCCTTATCATCACGTGTCGCGGTATCATACTTCCTCGCGGCATAGCCTGGGCCAACGCCTCCACTGCATCGCTCGAGCCCTTCTCAGCCATAGCTGCCATCAAAACTTTTGATGCAATTGCCCGCACCTCGGAAAATGACGCGGAGAGCGAGCGCACTGCCGTGTTGGACCTGATCACAGCTGTGGACTGCATGCCGCTCGCTGTGAACCTGCTCGCCGAGCTCGTCCAGTGCGGTAACAAGCCATTTGACCTACTCCGTCATTGGAATGAATCACACACCGCAATGCTACAGACATACCCGAACGGGCGGGAGTCGAACGTCGCAGCATCGATTGAGGTGTCCATTAGCCTCCTGACGGCAGGTTCAAACGGCAACGAGCCGCTGCAGCTGCTCGCGATTTGCGCCCATCTTCCATCCGGTCTGCGTACAACGGTTTTCGACCAGCTTAAGCCGCACTTTGAGGATCTAGATTCCGCCAGCCGCTGCTTGAAAAGCTTTGCTCTAATATCAGCGGGTCCTGAAGGCGAGTTGAAGATGCTCAGTCCGATCCGGCACTTTATTCTCAACGCGCACCCGATGACGGCCAATCACCATGCGGCCATGCGGCAAATTTACTTCGACATTGCTGCATCCGCTCCCACCAAACTATCCGAAGAGTTTACGACCAAGTCCACAGCCGTGGCAGCAGAATATGAGAACCTGAATGTGTTCCTGTTGCACTTGATCAACACCGAGGAACCCTCTCAGAGCCTCGTAGATGCCGTCCGTGCGGTTTCGGCCTATGCATACTTGACAACTCCATCGGTTACTCTCTTTGTGGCCCTGCGGAGCCGCCTCGATGGTCACGCATCCTGGCTGGCGTGGTGTTGCGGTCATATTGGTCAAAATTACCTGCAACTCGGTGACTACGCATCAGCGAGCAATGCCTTGCTCCAGGCTAGCGAGATCTTTAACAGAATTGGTGATAGGCGGAGCGCTGCACACTGTGCCCATTTGCTCGGAGATTGTCAACGTAACCAAGGCTTCTACGAGGTGGCTGTCCAACGGTACACCGCAGCGCGAGACACCTTTCTGGAGTTACACGACCATTTGAATGCCTCGCTGTGTCTGATGACGCTGGGTGACATTGCGGCAAATCAAGGAAAATACGAAGATGCAAAGCAGTATCTCACATCGGCGCGGTCTGCTTTCACAGGAGAATCTAAGGATCGGTATTATGCCGCGCAATGCACCTCGAGGCTAGGTCATATTTACACCCTGGAAGACAACCTCTCCATGGCGGAGACCGAGCTTCAGACTGCTCAATCCGAGTATCAGGCGATAGGGGACCCGTTTGGCATCATCCAATGCATGGCAATGCTTGGCGACTTGCGGCGCCGACAGCGGGACTTCTCTTTGGCAGAGGAACTGCTAGTTTCAGCGCGTGAGCAATTCATTCGTATGGGGATGCAGGTGGATCAAGCGGATTGCATCTATGACATCGGTCTGCTTCGCGGCGATCAGGGACGAGTACAGGAAGCTCTTGAAGCATTCAGAACCGCCGCACAGATCTACGAGCGAAAAGGAGCAGCAGCCAGGCTTGAACAGTGCCGGCTAGCAATTGAAGGTTTGGAAAACGTGCAGATATAGGGCGAGCGCTAGATGTTCTCTGGAGCCACCTCCCCGTTTGGCAGATGTGTTTTTTTTTTTTTCCGCTCCAAGTACAGGTCTGCATAATGACGATCAGAAATCCACTGCTTGAACGACCTGAGTGGCCACAAGATGTATTCTTGACGTGCAGCACGACGCGAATCGAGCCTTGATAAGTCGCATTCCAATTGTTGGAGCAGGATCTGTTGTTGGCCGGTAGAAACGCAAGCCTACTATCAACAGTGGTTCCATTTCGAGAGGCACGAAGCCTGAATTGTGCGCGCATCTCGGAGGTCTGACTTTGTAGACACACATACGCGCACGCGCGCAAGATGTTGAGCGAGAAAGAATGATCGTTGGATTGCAGCAGCGCTACGAGCGCGCCGGATATAAGCGCAGAGGTATAGAAAGAACAAGATAAAAGAACAAAAAATGTCCGTCCGGTTGAGGACAAAAAAAAGAAGAGAAGCGTTATAAAGTTACACGATTGCCAAGAAAAGCGCGTGTCATCCGGGTGTGTGCGAGTTGCATGTTTCACTCATTGCTTGAAACACCACTAATCGGTGCACTCGGAGGGGTCCTGAGGGTGCTCGTGATTCTCTGGATTCTGCGGGTCGGTCGGGTCGAAAGTTTCAGTTGGCGCAGATTCATCATCTGACGTCGTCGTTGTCGCAGTAGGTTCAGGTACGTCAGACGTCGTCGTCGTCGGGACAGGAGGTTGACCCGTACCGCTAGCACTGCACTCTGCCGGCACATCCGCATTATCCTTACGCGCACTCGTCGTGCCTTGATCAATCCCACGCGACGCAAACGCAGACCAAAGCGTACACGCGTTTGCACCGTTGTAAAGGTTCTTATCGGTCTGGATCCACGCGTCGCGCGCCGTGATGAATGTCGGCGTGCACGGCTGCAACGCCAGCGCGTCGATGAACAGGTGCAGCCATACCGCGTTACCCGTCGTCAAGCTCGCGTCCGAATGTGCCTTGACGTCAAAACCGGACGTTCCAACGAGCGCAGCGTAAACGTTGGTAAGCATGTTGGCCCAGATCTCGCCGATGTCGTGAACCTCGTTCTTGGTGCGAGCGTCGCGTACCGTGTACGGGTTCACGGTTTTGCTCGTGTTGTATGGATGCGACTGGATGCCCTTGGCGTCGTTAACGACGAACGAGCCCATGGTGTAGTCCGAAACCGTGTCGGCGGTCTGTTGCATCCAGAACGCGATCGAGTCTGACCAAACCTCGCCCATGCCGCCGGCCTCGTCGCTCTGCAGACACTCGCCGGTGCCACCGCCGGTGAGACGGTTCATGATGCCGTGCGTGTGCTCGTGGAGGACGGTGTCGTTCTCGAGCGCGCTGTCGCGCTCGGGGTTCGTGATGGCCCAGAGGAACATGCCATCTTGCCAGGAAAGTCATCAGCTGAAAACGGTCGCGTCAGATCATTTATCTCTTACACATCTAGTTTTGCGAAGATGGACTTACCAGGGGTGGTCATGTCGGCATTATCTGTGCCCGAGGCATCCTGGACGGAGATCTGAACTGCATCTCCGCCCTTGCCACCGTTGCCCAACTCGGTGCTGAAGTACTCGAGCCCGACATAACTTGCCGGTGCGGGTCGCGCCAGACTTGACAGCGGAAATTGCGGCGCCCGTGGAGATGGCAGCCTCGGTCGCAGCCTGCGGGTTCACGAAGCTAGAGATCTTGCCTGCGCTGTTGAGCGCGGAATGGGCGATGACGTTGGCGACCTTGATACCGTTGAAAGAAATGACAACGAGTGACGCCGCAAGAGAGGAAAAGGATTCGGGCGACAAGAGCCATCCACAATGCGACACCAGGTTAGGCCGAGATCGCCAAAAAAAAAGCAGCGCAAAGAGAGGACGATAAGCAAAACGGCCTGAATCTAACAGAAAACGCAGCAAATAGAGGACGATAAGCGAAACAGCTCGAGTCTAATGGTGAAGAAAAGAGGAGATGCGCACCTCCCTTGATTGCCTGCTTGGCGACCCTCTCAGCGAGACGCTTTTGCTTGGCTGCGGAGGGTGCCATGTTGTAGTAGATGACTATAGTGTGTGCGGAGAGAGCGAGTCGGTGCGAGCCTGCGTCATCCACAACGGTCAGTCGCCTCGACGAGAAATTTGAGCACGATCCCCGACGCGAGACGCACAGATTCTAATGTCCGTGTTCAATCGACGAGTAGCAATTACAGGCGCGCGGGGGGAGAGATGTCGATGTCGCGCGCGCGTGTGCCAAAACGAGGGTGAGGTGCAGAAAGCAGAGTGCGTTGCTCAATCCGGCAGGTCGCCGGCCAGAGTGCGGAGCGGGATCCGAAGCTCAGCTCAAACACGGACCTGGTCGACTCAGGATTGGTTCATTTGCGACATCTCCTTCATGCTTTACCACAAACATCGATAGCGCGTAATTTTCGTTAAAGTGAAAAAGGTGAGCTCGTGGGCTTTTCTTGTGCAGGCGTCGCGGACGTCAAGTGGGGGGAACTTAGAACCTTCGCTCGGACACCATTTTGCGCCGGGCTAGACATGCGTAAGATGGAGCCTTGGCTGTGAAAGTCCGAACAACAGTCCTTGTCATTGAGGCTCGCCGATAATCTGGTTATGGGATATGTGCAGAAAGCGAGAACTCTGCCCGGTCGATCCCTTTCGAATCCTCAGCATTTACTCGTCGGTTTACTGCCTCAATCTCAGTCTCAGTCCGTCGTTTGTCTGTCGGGGCCATCTCCTTACTTTAAGATCGGATCCTCAGCCATGGCGCAGCATGATGAGAGGAAACGATTCTCAGATCTCGCACGGAAACCAATTGCCGTGAATAAATTTTGTATTTGCAGCCAGTCTCCAGTCCCAGCATCCCTCCGAGATTCAAAAACGCCTTGGTTCTGCTACAATGCCGTCGCAATTGACTACCAGGCGCGTTGTATCTCCACCTTTCATTTGCTTTTGAATCGCTCTTTGCCGCGTTCAGGGTCGTGTTTCCGAGAAACACTGCCCTGAAGAATAGGCCTCGCGATTCGGCGATAGCACGACTCTCTCAGTTACCATCTCGTCCCTCCTCGTCAAAGACCGCCATATCGACCGCTTGAAACATGACATCAATGGATAACCATCCGGCAATTGTGAAAGAGGCCATCGGTGCTCAGAAGGAGGTGCTAGACGCTGTCAAGGCAGGGAGATCGTTGACGTTGATCACAGCTGACTGACCATTCTTCAAAGCTCATGACCAGCTGCAAGGAAAACTGTCGCAAGATCGCAAAGGTGGTGCAACACATCGTTACCTGCGTCGAGAACTCGAGTTGGCGTGTATATCACGACGGCCGCGCGCTGGTTCATCTTCGCTCAGCGCGACGCGCTTCTCGATGTCACCATTCAGTCAGTAGTCCTTTGAACGACCCCTCGGATGCATCAATCATTTCACGCAGAACTCTGAAGAAGTGGCTGCCTTCATGACAAAGCCAGTTCCGTGGCATATTTGGCGAGTGCAAAAGAAGAAGGAACCCTCGACCATCATCCAACTACACTATCTCGCGGCGTTCATTCATTGCCCCTCTTCAGACATCCTACAGCAAGTTTTCCGCTATCAATGTTGATCGCTCCTGACTGCGATTCAGGCCGAGAATGACAGTGTGAACTCCTCGAAGAAGCGCCGGAAGTTGCTGGATGGGCACTGATCGGTCGCGCGTCGAGGGTGCGCCGGTGTGATCTATTTTCTCATGTTTATCGCCTAACGGATCGAGTCGAAAGACCTCGAGTGCGTGAAAGGAGTATCATTGAGCTGGACGTGAGTGACGCGTCCCTAGACTTGAAGTTGAAACCTCCTCCCGCATATGACGGGATCAAGGCTCTGATCCTCGGGATGGTCAACATGACCGACGTCTTCCGTGGCCACTCAAAGCTGTCCCACAGACATTCTTGCAAATAGTCCAACACCTCGAGGTGTGTCTCGTCCGCCTTTTAAAAGCGCTGATTTGGACTGACGTATGTGCGCAGAAAGGACAGGCTGTGGCTGCTGGTGTCACTCAGTGCTGACTGAAGTACAAGCACATTGGGACCTCGTGCCCAGTTTCACGCGCCGGACGGAAGCAAAGAGAAGATATCTGCTCATGTGGCAACATTCTTTGAGTAAGATCGCAACATTGGTCATGTTGCGTCGCTAATCGATGCCCCTTGCAGAGTGCTGTTCAGCGTGTTCATCCGACTCCGAGTACTTCAGGCCGCGCATCCGGTTGCCAGCCGCATCGCCGTGGATAGCTACAACACCGCTTTGACTGAGAGTCGCAACGGGTTGCATTAGCGATGCGTGCACTTGAGTCAGGCGCGTGATTGGACGGCGTCGAATGACATCGCGGATATGAAGAAAGAGTTGCAGTTCTGAATCAGAGCGCTTACGACAGGATATCACAATGTGAGACTTTAGTAATCCTTGTTTGCATCGGCTGACACAGCTTCCAGCGACATGGACATTTGTTCCGCGCCTCCTCCCAAGCCGAACGTGTTTCACGGACGCGACGACAGTGTGACGAGCTTGGTCGAGAAAGCTATTGATCATTCCACTCGACAGGCCGCAGCAAACCTTGGTATACTCGGGAAATGGTGGGTTAGGCAAGACGTCTTTGGCTCAGATCGTAATGTGGGAGCGCCCTATTATGGAGCATTTTGGTCCACGTCGATTCTTCCTCTCGTGCGAGCCGCTCGTCGATGCGACAGGCGTAGGCGCGGCATTGAGCAAGCTGTTCGATTTCCAACATCGAAGGATACACTTCGAGAGATAATAACTCACTTGGAGTCGCACAGTCGCACGCTTCTCGTGTTGGATAACCTCGAGACCGTTTGGCTGGTTCCGGATGATCGAGCCCGGAGTCAGCTCGAACTTTTCTCCGCCGCCTGGCTGCGATACCGACGTTGACCTTGATCATCACCTCGCGCGGCGTAGTTCTGCCACGCGGTATTCGCTGGGCAAACGTCTGCTTCTTGCCACTCTCGAACCGTTCTCGGCTGAGGCGGCTCTGCAGACATTTGATGATATTGCAGAACCTCGGAGAACGATGAAGAGACCGAACGCGCTGCGGCTGTGGAGCTAATTCAGGAGGTCGACTACATGCCACTCGCTGTGACTCTACTTGCTCAACTAGCTCAGTGTGGCGAAATGCCTTCCTGTGCTTCTCGGCACTGGAAGAAGTCGCATACGACCATGCTACAGGTCGGATCCGCTGGCAAGTGGTAGGGAGACGAAGCGTCGCAGCATCTATAGCGGTCTCGATTGAGCTTCTGACAGCAGGACCCAAACAGCGAAGAGCCGCTACAACTCCTCTCTATCTGGCTCATCTCCCAGCAGGTCTGCGACGTCTGTATTCGACCAGCTCATGCCGCACTTTAAGGATCTAGATTCCGGTCGCCGCAGCTTGAAAGCTCTTGCTCTGATTTCAGTCGGACCAGGGCGAATTAAAAATGCTCAGTCCGATCCGGCACTTTGTTCTCAGTGCGCACCCGATGACGGCCGATCACCATGCAGCCATGCGGCGGATTTACTTCAGCATTGCTGCATCGGCTCCCACTGTGCATCTGAAGAGTTTACGACCAATCCACAGCCGTGGCAGCAGAATATGAGAACCTGAACGTGTTCCTGTTGCACTTGATCAACACCGAAGAACCCTCTGAGAATCTCGTATATGCCGTCGCCTGCGTTTCGAGCTATGCATACTTTACAACTCCATCGGTTACTCTTCGTGTGGCCCTGCGGAGCCGCCTCGATGGTCACGCATCTGGCTGGCGGATTGTTGCACTCGTATTGGTCAAATGTACTGAAACTCGGCGACTGCGCATCAGCGAGCAATGCCTTGCTCCAGGCCAGCGAGATATTTAAAATGATTGGTTCCAGGCAGTGGGCTGCACACTGTGCACTGTTGCTCGGAGATTGTCAACGTCAGCAAGGCTTCTACGAGTTGGCTGTCCAACGATACACCGCAGCGCGAGACACCTTTCTCGAGGTGCAAGACCATTTGAATGCCTCGGTGTGTTTGATGAAGCTGGGTCGCATTGCGGCAAATCAAGGAAAATACGAAGATGCAAAGCATCTCACATCGGCGCGGTCTGCTTTCACAGGAGAACTAAGCATCGGCTTTATGCTGCGGATGCACCTCGAGGCTGGTGAAGTTTACATGGAGGAGGGCAATTTTGCCATGGCGGAGACCGAGCTTCAGACAGCTCAATCCGAGTATCAGGCTATAGGGCACCAATTGGGCATCAGTGAATGCATGCGACGCTCGGTGACCTGCGGTGCCAACAGCGGGACTTCTCTTCGGCAGAGGAACTGCTATTTTCAGCGCGTAAGCAA